>CM035141.1:83543374-83965768 GCA_020205605.1 Panax ginseng
GCCACGCGAAACACAATAATAACACACATTACCGCATCGCTGTAGGGTAATAGATATGTTATTAAATCGACGAGACTCGGATCTAATATAAGGAGACTGAAAGTATCGCCTAGTTTGCTAAAATCAACAACACTTAGCAATAGGTCGAAAAAAGATCAACCTGCGATCGTCTGTCCTAACGCCACGCAAATTCAACACACGGCACCCGCTTCAGATAGGGTGTACGCCATATAATCGGGACGCAGGTATCGATTCACATAATGAAGACCGAAGTTATCACCTAGTTTGTAAAATCAATAAGCATTTCAGGCAAAAGCCGAAAAAAGAGCCCGAAACCCGTGATCGCCCATCCAACGCCACGAAATACACACACAAAGACCGCTGTGAGGTATTAGATAGTACGCTGCTATAACTCGACAAGTACTAGACTCTTACATATCGAGACCTGTTATTGCTTAGTTAAACGTAAATCAACACTTAGCAGTAAAAGCCTAAAAAGCCTTTAAACCCTCATCGTATGTCGTCTCGAACGCCATCGCAGAACATACACACACGGCACCGCTGTGAGGTATTAGGCATGCGCATATAACCGACGCAGATTGATTCTCACATACGGAGACCGAAAGTTATCACCTAAGTTATGTAAACCGAACAACACTTAGCCAAAAGCCGAAAGAGAGCCCAAAACCTCAAATCGTCTGCCCATCCGAACGCCACGCTAAACACACACACAAAGACTGCACAGAGGTATAAGTACGTATTGCATAACCGACGCAGTACTCGATTCTCGACATACTGGAGACCGAAAGTTATCGCGCTTTGCTTATAAATGTAATAAGCATTTTAGGCCAAAAGTCCAAAAGAGTTTTAAAACTCAGCATCGTTCATTCAACGCTTACATTAAACACACATAACAAGACCGCTGTAGGTATTAGATACACGAAGCATAACCTGATAGACTCGATTCCTACATACGGAGATTCACATTTCGCCAGTATGCAAAATCGAACAACACTTAGGCAAAAGCCGCAAAAAGAGCCTCAAACACTGTGACGTCTCGTCTCAACGCCATTTAAAGCCAATAATACGCATCGCCGTAGGTAGATGCAGGTATCGCTACATACACCGATTTGCATCGATTCTCTGGCATAACGGAGACCGAAAGTATCACCTAGTTTGCTAAATCGAACAACACTTTAGCCAAAAGCCGTAAAGAGTCTAAACCCGCATCATTTATATCCCAACGCCACGCGAACACATTACACACACAGCAATCAAGGAGGTATTAGGCATCGAGTATAACCGACGCAGATTTCGATTCGACTATACGAGATCGAAGTTATTCGCCTCGTTTATAAACTAAATAACACTTAGCCAAAAAGCTAAAAGTAGCCCAAACGTGATTGTCCATCCGAACGCCACGCAAACACACACACACAAAGACTCACAGTGTAGCTAGGGCACATCGCTATATAATCGATTTGCGACTTCGATTCTACATACGGAGACCGAAAGTTATCACCTGCTTGCTAAACTAAACAACACTTAGCCAAAAAGCGTAAAAAGATCCTCAAACCCGTGATCGCCCATCCGAACGCCCCACGCAAACACACACATAAAGACTCTGCGAGGGTATTAGGCCACGATTATAACTCGACGCACTCGGGATTCTTAGCATACGGAGACTGAAAGTTATCGCCTAGTTTGCATAAACTAAACAACACTCTCAGCCAAAAGCAAAAAAGAGCTCCGAACTCCGCGATCGTCTGGCCCTAACGCCACGAAATATTGGCCACACGCACTGCACTTTAGGTATTAGGATACACGTTGTTGTTAATCGACGGAGCATCGATTCGGCTATTACGGAGACTAGAAGTTATCGCTTACTTAAAATCGAATAAATACTTAGGCAAAAAAAAGCCGGTAAGAGTCTAAACACGATCGTCTGGGTCTGAACGCCACGCGAAATACACAAGATCGCTGGTATAGATGATGCGTTAACTGATTGCATCGATTCGGCGATACGGAGATTCCAGTTATCACTCTAGTTTATGAAACCGAACAACACTTAGGCAAAAAGTCAAAAAGAGTTCAAACTCCAGATCATCCATCCGGAACGCCCATGCAACATTGGACACACACGATCACAGCCAGCAACATTACACACGTTATATAACCGACGGTATCGACATCCGACATGACGGAGACTGAAGTTATCGCCATCGTCATAAACTAAACAACACTTTGTGCAAAAAGGTCGTGTGAAGAGCCTTAAACCTCGTGATCGTCCATGCTCGAACGCCACGCGCAAACATGCCACACACGGTATCGCGAGGTGTATTAGTACACTGTTAAACCGACGGTAGCATTTCGATTCGACATACGGAGACCGAAAGTTATCGCCTAGTTTATGGCAAATTCAACAACACTTAAATTAAAAAAGTCGGAAAAGAGCCTTCAAACTCCGTGATCGTTCTGGGTCCGAACGCTTACGCAAACATTATTACACAACGTAACTGCCTGTAGGTATTAGCTACGTTGCTATAATCGACGATACTCGATTCGGACATACGGAGCATTCCAGTTATCGCCTGCCTAGTTTGCAAAATCAACAACACTTAGCCAAAAAAAGCCTAAAAAGAACCTCAAAACCCGTGATTGCCCGTCCTCCGAACGCCTACTTAAACACACACACAAAGACCGTAGGTATTAGACATGCTGTTATATAACCGATTTGGATTTCGATTCCGACATACGGAGACCGAAAGTATCGCTAGCTTCATGAACTGAATGCAACACTTAGGCAAAAAAGCCAAAAGAGCTCCAAACACAGCATCGTCTCATCCAACGCCACTTAAACACACACACAAGACTGCTGTAGGTATTAGGTAGCACGCTGTTGAATCGACGCAGATTTTATTCGGCGACACGGAGACCGAAGTATCGCCTAGTTTCAGTAAAACCGAACAACACTTAGCCAAAAGGTCCAAAAGAGTCCGAAACTCCGCATCATCCATCCGAACGCCATTTAAACACACACACAAAGATCGCTGTGAGGGTATTAGGGTATCTGCCATATAATCGACGGGTACTCGATTCCAAGACACGGAGACCGAAAGTTATCGCCTGCTTGCTAAACTCAATAACACTTAGCCAAAAGTCAAAAAGAGCTCAAACCCGACGATCTGCCCAACGCCATGCTACTTACACACGTAATACGCAACTGCACAGAGGGCATTAGGGTAACGACATAGAACCGACATTTATACTCGATTCGGCATACGAAGATCTGAAAGTTATCGCCTAGCTTGCTAAACTTTCAAACAACACTTAGCCAAAAAGCCGGGCAAAGAGCTCAAAACTGCAGACGTCTGGTCCCAAACGCCACGCAAACACATTACCACAAAGACCGCCAGTAGGTATTAGACACGCTAAGAATCGGACGGCATTTCGATTCCGATATACGGAGACCGAAAGTATCGCCAAGTTTGCGTAAACTCAATAAATACTTAGGCAAAAGCCGAAAAAGGCCTTCCCAAACTCAGACGTCTATCCCTCAACGCCACGCAAAACACACACACAAAGACCAGAGGTATTAGGGCATCGCTACATAACTCGACGCAGATTTCGATTCTCGACATACGGAGACCGAAAGTTATCGCTTAGCTTTTGAAAATCAATGCTATATTTCTGTGCAAAAAGCCAAAAAGAGCTTCAAACTCAAAGATTATGTCCGTCTCGAACGCCACGCGAACACACACACAAGCACCGCTGTGAGGTATTAGGTATCACATAACTCGACGCATACTGATTCCGAAGAGCACGGAGACCGAAAGTTATCGCCTGCTTATGCAAAACTAAATAACACTTATAAAAGGCTCAAAGAGCCCAAACCCATAGTCCGGCCCGACGCCACACAAATCTAAATACACGGGCACTGCTGTAGGTATAGTGCTACAATCGACGGTACTCGATTCTACATACGAGACCGAAAGTTATCGCTTAGTTTGGCGTAAATGGTAAAGCATTTTAGGCAAAAAGCCGAAAAGAGCCTGGAACTCCGTGATCGTCTCATTCAAACGCCACGCCTAAAACACACACACAAGCATCGCTTAGAGGTATTAGGACACGCTACATAACCGAGCGTGCACTCGATTCTTACATACACGGAGACCGGAAGTACGCTACCAGCTTATAAATCGAATGTACTTTCAGTAAACAGCGTAAAAGAGCTCCGAACCCGTGACGTCTGGTCTCAACGCTTACGAAACATTCACACATAACGACCACCGTAGGTATTAGACACATTGCTATAAATCATTTCCGGCATTCGTATTCCGCATACGCGAGACCGAAGTTATCACCTAGTTTACGTAAATCAATAACTTCCTAGCCAAAAAGCCTAAAAGAGCTCTAAACCCGCATCGTCCATTCGAACGCCACGTAAACACACACACACACAAAGACCGCCAGAGGTATATTAGGCACGATGCTATACTCGACGGCGATTTTGATTCCGACATAATGGAGACTGAAAGTTATCGCCTGTTTGCGTAAATCAATGTACATTTCAGTAAAAAGCCCTAAAAGAGCTCGAAACTCCAGATTGTTCGGTCTGAACGCCACGCTAACACACACAATACAACGACCGCCAGAAGGTATTAGATACATGCAAGAACAACCGACGCATACTCGATTCAACGGTTATCGAGACTGAAAGTTATCACTTAGTTTATGCAAAATCGAATAAACACTTAGCCAAAAGGTCGAAAAAGAGCCCTTATGTAAACTAAACCACTTACTAAATAGCCGTAAAAAGAGCCCGGAACGATCGCCTGTCCAATGCCACACAAAACACACACATGACCGCAGAGGTATTAGTACATGCTACAACCGACAGTATCGATTCGACGATACGGAGACCGAAGTTATCGCTTAGTTTCATAAAACTAAAGCACATTAGCCAAAAGTCAAAAAGAGCCCAAAACTCCATGACGTCTGGTCCGAACGCCTACAAAAACACACACAAGACCGCCAGAGGTATTAGACACGCTACATAACCGACGGACTCGATTCGGCGATACGAAGACCGAAAGTTATCAGCTTAGTATGCGTAAACCGAACAAACACTTAGGCAAAAAGTCGCCAAAAGAGCTCCGCTGAACTCCGTGATCGTCTTCATTCAACGCCACGTTAAAACAATGACACGACACCGCTCGTAGGTATTAGGCACGCTACTATAATCGATTTGTGATTTCGATTCCGGTATACTGGAGACCGAAAGTTATCACTTAGTTTGCTGAAATCGAATGCAATACTTAGGCAAAAAGCCGAAAAAGAGCTCTCAACCTGGGAGACGTCTATCCGAACGCCACGCTAAACACAATAATAATAAAGACTGCTAGAGGTATTAGACATGCCTAGCATAATCGACAGCATTTATCGATTCCGCATACGGAGACCGAAGTTATCGCCTAGCTTGCAAACTAAACAAACACTCAGTCAAAAAGCATCCTAAAGAGTTTGAAACCCGCATTGTCTGTCTCCAACGCCACGCGAACACACACACGGTACCGCTGTGAGGGTATTAGGGTAATCGCTGTTATAACCGATTTGCATTTCCGACATTCTATACATACGGAGACCGAAGTTATCGCCTAGTTTGGCTAAATCGAATAAAGACTCTAGGCAAAAAGCCGGAAAAGAGCTCTCAAACCCGCATCGTCTGGTCCTAATGCCATGCAAACACACACTACGTAACTGCTGTAGGGTATTAGGGTATACCACATAACCGACGATACTCGATTCGCTGATACTTGAGACCGAAGCAGCCGCCTGCTTTATAAACTAAACAACACTTTAGCCAAAAGCCAAAAGAGCTCAAACCCGCATCGTTCCGTCCGCAACGCCACGCAACACACACAGCAGTACTGCCAGGTATTAGGACATCAAGAACCGACGGTACTGGATTCCGACATACGGAGACCGAGTTATCGCCTAGTTTGCGAAACTGAACAACACTTAGGCAAAAAGTCGAAAAAGAGCCTTCGAACCCGCATGACGTCTGGTCTCAACGCCACGTTAGAACATTAT
The DNA here is from genome assembly GCA_020205605.1 of Panax ginseng. Classification (NCBI taxonomy): domain Eukaryota; kingdom Viridiplantae; phylum Streptophyta; class Magnoliopsida; order Apiales; family Araliaceae; genus Panax; species Panax ginseng. The sequence goes on from CM035141.1 coordinate 83,549,468, forward strand.
TACACATTACAAGACTTTAGATATGATACTACATAACCGATTTGCATCTTATTCCGACATACACGACCAGCACCTGAATGACTCTTTGCTTTCATAAACCCGAATAAACACTTAGCTAAAAAAAGCTAAAAAAGAGCCCGAACCCGTGATCACGTCTATCCGAACGCCACGCAAAATACACACACAAAGACTTCTGTAGGATAGTATACGACATAACCGACGGTACTCGATTCGGCGACATACGGAGATTCAGTTATCGCTCGCTTAAGTAAACTTAAATAACACTTAGCCAAAAAGCATCAAAAGAGCTCAAACCCGCGATCGTCTGGGTCCTAACGCCATTAAATTCACACACACATGTACCGCTGTAGAGGTATTAGGCATCGCTGCTATAACCGACAAAATTCTCGATTCTCGACATACTGGAGACCGAAAGTACACGCAATTCCATTTGCAAATGAATAAGACTTAGGTAAAAGCCTAAAAAGAGCTTCAAAACCAAGACGGCTCCATCCGAACGCCATGCAACACACACATACACAAAGACCGCTGTAGGTATTAGGGACGCTCACATATAACCGACTAATCGATTCGGCGACATACACGGAGACCGTGAAAGTATCGCCAGTTTGCAAGTAAACTGAATAACGGCTAAAAGGGCAAAAGAGCCCGAACTCATCGCCCGAACGCCATGTGACGTCTGGTCCGAGTATGCAAACATACACACGCGAGTTACTGTGTAGGTATTAGGCATTTCTGGGCATAACTGACGGCAGCATCGATTCGACATACGGAGACCGAAAGTTATCGCCTTTGCTTGCAAATCGAATGTGTTACTTTAGGCAAAAAAGCCAAAAGAGCTCGAAACCCGCATCGTCCGCCCCTGGAACGCCACGTAAACATACACACTAAGATCACAGTAGGTATTAGACACGCCGTTATAATCGACGGTGATTTGATTCGACATACGGAGACCGAAAGTTATCGCCTAGTTTGCAAAATCAACAACACTTTAGGCAAAAAGCCTTCTAAAAAGAGTTCGAAACCCGATCGTCCGGTCCGAACGCCACGCGTTATCACACACACAACACTACCGTAGGTATTAGGTGTGACACGCTGTTATAACCGACGCAGATTTCGGATTACATACGGAGACCGAAATACGCTTAGTTTATGTAAATCAACAAAAGACTTAGCAAAAAGCCGAAAAGAGCCTCAACTCCAGACGTCCTGTCCAACGCCACGCAAAACACACACACAAAGACCGCTGTAGGGTATTAGGCATACATAAACCGACGGTATCGATTCGACATACGGAGACCGAAAGTTATCACTTAGTTTGCAAACTGAACAACACTTTAGCCAAAAAGCCAAAAAGAGCTCCAGTAAACCCGAGATTGTCCCATCCGAACGCCACGCAAACACACACACAAAGACCGCTGAGGTATTAGGCACGCTACATAACCGATTATGCACTGGGGATTCTCGACATACTGAGACCGAAGTTATCACCTTGCTTATGTAAAACTGAACAACACTTAGCCAAAAAGCCGAAAAAGAGCCTCAAATCCCGATCAAGATCTCCCATCCGAACGCCACGCAAACACACACACACAAGACTGCAGAGGTATTAGGTACGCATTATAATCGACGCAGATTGATTCCGATATACGGAGACCGAAAGTTATCGCCTGCTTGCTTAAATCAACAACACTTAGCCAAAAAGCCGAAAAGAGCTCTAACCCGCGACGTTCATTCAACGCCACGCAAACACACACACAAAGACTTCGCTGTGAGGTATTAGACACGCTGGTATAACCGACGGATTCTGGATTCGGCATACTACGAGACTGAAAGCTATCGCCTTAGTCAAAAACCGAACACTTAGCTAAAAGCGTAAAAGAGAGCTCAAACTCAAGACGTCTCATCCTAACGCCCACGTAAAGATACACGCACACTTCAAGAGAGAGGTATTAGACATCGCGTTATAACTGACGGTACTCGATTCCGAACATACTTGAGACCGAAGTTATCGCCTAGCTTTGCAAAATCAATAAGCATTTTAGGCAAAAAAGCCAAAAGAGTTCGAACCCAAGACGTCTCGTCCTGAACGCCACGCAAAACACACACACATCACTGCCAGAGGGTATTAGATACGATGTTATAAATCGAACAGATTTGATTCTAAACATACGGAGACCGAAAGTATTCACCTAGTTATGTAAAATCAATAAGCACTTAGCCAAAAGTCGTAAAAAGAGCTCGAACTCGATCGCTCATCCTGAACGCCTACGTAAATACACACACGGCAATTGCAGTGAGGGTATTAGGACACGTACACGCTATAACCGATTTGTATTTCGATTTCTTTTATGATACGGAGACCGAAGTTATCGCCTGCTTAGTTTTGCAAAACTAAACAACACTCTAGCAAAAGCCGAAAAGAGCTCGAAACCCGCGATCATCCGTCCTCAACGCCACGCAAACACACACACAAAGCACTGCTGTAGGTATTAGACATTCACAAGTATAATCGACGATTTCGATTCGATATACGGAGACCGAAAGTCATCGCCTAGTTTATGTAAATCGAACAACACTTAGCCAAAAGCCGAAAAGAGCCTAAAACCAAGATCGTCTGGCCCTCAACGCCACACAAAACATACACACGGGACCGCTGTAGGTATTAGACATCACGCATATAATCGACGACTCGATTCCGGCGATACGGAGACCGAAGTTATCGCTTAGTTTGCAAAATCGAACAAATACTTAGGCAAAAAGTCAAAAGAGCTCCGAACCCAGATCGTCTGGGTCCAACGCCACGCAACACACACACATAATGCATACACCGCTGGTATTAGGGCAAGGTACGCTACATAACCGACGCAGATTGATTCTATATACGGAGATCGAAGTTATCGCTTAGTTTGCAAAATCGAATCAAGACTTTAGCAAAAAGCCGAGAAAGAGCTCTGAACCCGCATCGCTCGGGTCCGAACGCCACGAACACAAACACACGGCAGATCACTGAGGTATTGTTAGACACGTACATAACCGACGGCACGATTCGACATACGGAGACCGAAAGTTATCGCCTAGTTTGCAAAATCGAATGTAACACTTTAGTAAAAGTCAAAAGAGCTCCAAACCGCGTCATCCGTCCGAACGCCACGCAACACAATTATTAACACATCACAGTAGTAATAGACGCTGCTATAACTGACGGCAGATTTATCTTAGATACTGAGACCGAAGTTATCGCTTAGTTTGCAAAATCAATAAGCACTTAGGCAAAAGCCAAAAAGAGCTCTAAACCCGCATCGTCTGGTCCGAACGCTTACCACGCGAAAATACACACACAAGACTGCTGTAGGTATTAGGCACACGCATATAACCGACGCAGATTTCGACATTACATACGGAGACCGAAGTTATCGCTTAGTTTGCAAAATCAATAACACTTAGGCAAAAGCCAAAAGAGCCCGAACCCGATTCATCCATCCAACGCCACGCAAACACACACACACGACATGCTGTGAGGTATTAGGGGCACGATTATAACCGACCAGATTTCGATTCCTATATACGGAGACCGAAAGTTATCGCCTAGTTTATAAACTACAACAAACACTTAGCCAAAAAGCCAAAAAAGAGCCTCAAACCCGATTCGTCCGTCCGAACGCCACGCAAACACACACACAAAGACCGCTGTAGGTATTAGCACGCCTATAACCGACGCAGATTTCGATTCCGAACATACTGAGACCGAAAGTTATCGCCTAGTTTGCAGAAATCTAAACAACACTTAGCCAAAAGCCAAAAGAGCCTAAAAACCAGATCGTCCGTCCGAACGCCACGCTAAACACACACACAAGACCACAGAGGTATTAGGCATCGCTGCTATAACTCGACAGACTCGACTCCGGCGATACGGAGATCGAAAGTTATCGCCAGCGTTCATAAATCGAATAACACTTAGGCCAAAAGCCAAAAAGAGCCTCGAAACCCGTGACGTCCGTCCAACGCCACGCAAATACACACACACAAGATCACAGTAGGTATTAGGGCATCGCCAACATAATCGACGGCAGCCGATTCCGACATACGGAGACCGAAAGTATCGCCTAGTTTGCAAAGAACAAGCACTTAGCTAAAAAGCCAAAAGAGCAACCAGAACCCGTGATCGCCCCGTCTCAACGCCACGTAAACACACATGGCGACCGCCAGAGGGTATTAGGCACGCTATAACATAATCGACGGGATTCTATACATACGGAGATCGAAAGTTATCGCTTAGTTTGTAAATCGAATAACACTTAGGCAAAAGCCAAAAGAGCTCTAAAACCCGTGACGTCCATCCGAACGCCACGCAACACACACACAAAGACTGCCAGAGGTATTAGGCACGCTGTTATAACTCGACGGTACATTTCGATTCGACATACGGAGACTGAAGTTATCGCCTAGTTTATGTAAAATTAAACAACATTTTAGCAAAAAGCCAAAAAGAGTCTAAACCCGTAAAGATCGTCCCGTCTTCAACGCCACGCAAAAATACACACACGCATCAAGTGAGGTATTAGTGCACGCTGTTATAACCGACGCAGATTGATTCCTCTACATACGGAGACTGTCGATCGCTATAGCCGTTTGTAAAATAAATAAATACTTTAGGCAAAAAGCCAAAAAGAGCCTAAACCCATGACGTCTGGTCCAACGCCACGCAACACACACACAAGACCGCGTAGGTATTAGGCACGCCTATTAACCGACGCAGATTTCGATTCCGGCATACGGAGATCGAAGTTATCGCCTAGTTTGCAAAATCAACAAGACTTAGGCAAAAGTCAAAAGAGCCTCCAAACCCGTGATCGTCTGGTCCGAACGCCACGTAAACACACACACACATCATCACTGCCAGGTATTAGGCACGCAATTATAATCGATTTGCAGACTGATTCCGGCGACAATTGAGACCGAAGTTATCGCCTTAGTTTGCAAATCAACAACACTTAGCTAAAAAGCCTAAAAAGAGCCCGAACCCGTGATCGTCCATCATTCAACGCCACGCAATACACACACACAAGATCGCTGTGAGGTATTAGGCACGCGTTATAACCGACGCAGATTTCGGGATTCACATACGAGACCGAAAGTTATCGCTTAGTTTGCAAAATCAACAACACTTAGGCAAAAAGCCGGAAAAAGAGCTCAAACCCGTGATACCCCCGTCTAACGCCACGCAAAACACACACACACGCACCGCCAGAGGTATTTTTAGGTACGCAAGCTATAACCGACGCAGATTCGATTCCAATATACTTGAGACCGAAAGTTATCGCTTAGTTATGTAAATCTAAATCAAGCATTTTAGGCAAAAAGCCAAAAAGAGCCTCAAAACCCGTGATCGCCCATCCTAACGCCACGTTAAACACACACACGGCATCACAGAGGGTATTAGACACGCTACATAAATCGACGGGTATCATTCGGCGACACGGAGACCGAAAGTTATCGCCTAGTTTGCAAAACTAAACAACACTTGGGCAAAAGCCGGGTAAAAGAGCCCAAACTCGTGACGTCTGCGTCCAACGCCACGCAAAACACACACAAAGACCGCTGGTATTAGGGCACGCGTTATAATCGACGCAGATTTCGATTCGACATACGGAGACCGAAAGTTATCGCCAGTTTGTAAAATCAACAACACTTAGGCAAAAGCCAAAAAAGAGCTCAAACCCGCATCGGCCCGTCATTCAACGCCACTAAATACACACACACAAGACTGCCAGTAGGTATTAGGCACGCTACATAACCGATTTTGCATTTGATTCCAACATACGGAGACCGGAAGTTATCGCCAGTTTAAGTAAATCAATAAAGACTTAGGCAAAAGCCGAAAAGAGCTCAACCGTCATCGCCCATCCGAACGCCACGCAAACACACACACAAAGATCGCTGTAGGTATTAGGGCACGCTACTATAAATCGACGCAGATTGATTCCGGCATACGGAGACCGAAAGTTATCGCCTAGTTTGCAAAAATCGAATAAACACTTAGGCAAAAAGTCAAAAGAGCTCAAACCCAAGACGTCTGCATCCAACGCCACGCAAACACACACACAAAGACTGCCAGAGGTATTAGACATCGCACGTTATAAATCGACGCAGACTCGATTCCGACATATACGGAGACCGAAAGTTATCGCTTAGTTATGCGAAATCAACAACATTTAGGCAAAAGCCGAAAAAGAGATCTCGAAACCGTGATCGTCTGGGTCTTAACGCCACGCAAACACACACACAAGATCACAGAGGTATTAGGTGCAAGACATAACCGATTTGCAGATTTCGATTCTACATACGGAGACCGAAAGTTATCGCCTAGTTTATTTAAACCGAAACAACACTTAGCCAAAAAGCCAAAAGAGCTCCGAAACCCGTGATCGTCTCCATCCGAACGCCACGCAAACACACACACACAAAGATCGCTGTAGAGGGTATTAGGCACGACATAATCGACGCAGACGATTCACATACGGAGACCGAAAGTTATCACCTTAGTTTATGTAAATCAACAACACTTAGCCAAAAGCCGAAAAGAGCCCAAAACCCGCATCGTCCATCCGAACGCCACGCAAACATTACACACAAGACGCACAGTAGAGAGGTATTAGACACGATTATAATCGATTTGCATTCGATTCAGCGACATACAAAATTTGAGACCGAAGTTATCGCCTAGCTTATAAACCGAACAACACTTAGCCAAAAAAGCCAAAAAGAGCTCCAAACCCGTGACGTCCATCCAACGCCACGAAAACACACACACAAAGATCACAGAGGTATTAGACACGCTACTATAACCGACGGACTGATTCCTACATACGGAGACCGAAAGTTATCGCCTTAGTTTGCAAAACTAAACAACACTTAGCAAAAAAGCCAAAAGAGTCTAAACCCGCTTATCGTTCATTCAACGCCACGCAAAAACACACACACAGCATCGCTGTGAGGTATTAGACACGCTGCATAATCGACGGTGACTCGATTCCGACATACGGAGACCGAAGTTATCACCTCAGTTTGCAAAACCGAACAACACTTTAGCCAAAAAGCCAAAAAGAGCTCAAACACGCATCGTCCATCCAACGCCATTTAAACACACACACAAGATCTGCTGAGGGTATTAGGCACGCTACATAATCGATTTGCATCGATTCACATACGGAGACCGAAAGTTATCGCCTAGTTTGCATAAACTAAACAACACTTAGCCAAAAAGCCAAAAAGAGCTCAAACCCGTGATCGTCTCCGTCCAACGCCACTTAAACACACACACACAAGACACAGAGGTATTAGGCACGCTGTATATAACCGACGCAGATTTTATCTTCGACATACGGAGACCGAAGTTATCGCCTAGTTTGCAAAATCAACAACACTTAGGCAAAAAGCCAAAAAGAGCCTCAAACCCGCATCGTCTGTCATTCAACGCCACGCAAACATACACACAAGACTGCCAGAGGTATTAGACACGCTATATAATCGACGCAGATTTTCGATTCGGACATACGGAGACCGAAGTTATCACCTAGTTTGCAAAATCGAACAACACTTAGGCAAAAAGCCAAAAGAGCCCAAAACCGTGATCGTCTGGGTCTCAAGGCCACGAACATACACACAAAGATCACAGAGGTATTAGGCACGTCGCTATAATCGACAAGATTTCGATTCCGACATACGGAGACCGAAAGTTATCGCTTAGTTTGCAAATCAACAACACTTAGGCAAAAGTTCAAAAGAGTCCGAAACCCGTGATCGTCTCCATCCGAAGCCACGCACGAACATACGACACACAAGACCGCCAGAGGTATTAGGCACGCTAGTTATAATCGACCAGATTTCGATTCCGACATACGGAGACCGGAAGTTATCGCTTAGTTTGTAAATCGAATACTTAGGCAAAAAAGCCAAAAGAGCCCAAATCCAGATCGTCCCATCTCAACGCCACGCGAACACACACACAAGCACTGCCAGAGGTATTAGGCAGTACGCATAATCGACGCAGACGATTCCGAAACACGGAGATCGAAGTATCGCTTTATCGTTTGCATAAATCGAATGCTACTTAGGCAAAAAGTCGTAAAAGAGCCTCAAACCCGCGATCGGTTCATCCGAACGCCACGCCGAAACACACACACACAAGACCGGCTGTAGGGCTAGGGTATCGATAATCGGCAGACGATTCAACATACGGAGACCGAAAGTTATCGCTTTAGTTTGCGAAATCGAACAAGCAACACTTAGGCAAAAGTCAAAAAGAGCCCGAAACCCGCATCGCCCATCCAACGCCACGCGAAAACACACACACGGCATCGCAGAGGTATTAGTACACGACATAACCGACGCAGATTGGATCTTACATACGGAGACCGAAAGTTATCGCCTAGTTTGCTAAACTAAAAAACACTTAGGCCAAAAGTCAAAAAGAGCCTAAACCCGTGATCGGCCCGTCTCGAACGCCACGCTAAACACACACACAAAGATCGCAGAGGTATTAGGCACGCTAATAATCGACAGACTTTATCCGGCATACTTGAGACCGAAAGTTATCGCCTAGTTTACGTAAATCAATAAAAACACTTAGCAAAAAGCCAAAAAGAGCTCTAAACACCGTGATCGTCTCATCCAACGCCACGCAAACACACACACAAAGACTGCAGAGGTATTAGGGCATCGCACATATAACTCGGGACGCAGACTCGATTCGGCATATATTGAGACCGAAAGTATCACCTAGTTTATTAAATCAACAAACACTTTAGCCAAAAAGCCAAAAGAGTCTCAAACCCGTGATCATTCCATCCGAACGCCACAAACACACACACACAAGATCACAGAGGTATTAGTGCACGTGACATAATCGACGCAGTACTCGATTCATACGAGACCGAGAGTTATCAGTTATCAATTTAGCTTCATAAATCAACAACACTTAGCCAAAAGCCGTAAAGAGACCGAAACCCAAGACGCTCCATCCGAACGCCACGCAAACACACACACAAGACGCACAGAGGTATTAGGCACGATTATAATCGACGCAGATTTCGATTCCGATATACGGAGACCGAAAGTTATCGCCTAGTTATGTAAACTAAACAACACTTAGCCAAAAAGCCAAAAGAGCTCAAACCCGATCGTCGGGTCCAACGCCACGCAAACACACACAACACCGCTGTGAGGTATTAGACACGCTGCTATAACCGACGGACTTTATTCTACATACGGAGACCGAAAGTTATCGCTTAGTTTGCAAAATCAACAACACTTAGGCAAAAGCCAAAAGAGTCCGAAACACGATCGTCTGGGTCCGAACGCCACGCAAAAACACACACACGCAAGATCGCGAGGGTATTAGACACGCTATATAATCGATTTGCAGATTGATTCGGTATACGGAGACCGAAGTTATCACCTAGTTTCATGTAAATCGAACAACACTAGCCAAAAAGCCAAAAAGAGCCGAAACTCAGACGTCTATCCGAACGCCACGCAAAACACACACACAAGATCGCTGAGGTATTAGGCACGACATAATCGACGCAGATCGATTCACATACGAGACCGAAAGTTATCGCCTGCTTGCTAAACTAAACAACACTTAGCCAAAAAGCCAAAAGAGTTCAAACCCATCGTGATCTGGTCCAACGCCCACGAAACACACACACAATATACGCTGTAGGTATTAGACACGCTGCTATAACCGACGGGACTCGATTCGGTTATACGAGACCGAAGTATATCGCCTAGTTTGCAAAATCAACAACACTTAGGCAAAAGCCGAAAAGAGCCCTAAACACGACGTCTGGTCCTAACGCCACGCAAACACACACACAAGATCGCCAGAGGTATTGTATTACACGCTATAACCGACGGCACTCGATTCGACATACGGAGACCGAAGTTATCACCTAGTTTCATAAACTCAACAACACTTAGGCAAAAGTCGGAAAAGAGCTCAAACCCGATCGTCCCCATCCAACGCCATGCAAACACACACACACAAGACCGCTGAGGTATTAGACACACGCTGCTATAACCGACGCAGACTGATTCGACATACGGAGACCGAAGTTATCGCTTAATTTGCAAAACTGAATAACACTTAGGCAAAAAGCCAAAAGGGCCAAAACCAGATCGTCCGTCCGGAACGCCATGTAAACATTACACACACGGCATCGCTGAGGTATTAGGCACGCTGCTATAATCGACGGTATCAATTCCTATATACGGAGACCGAAAGTTATCGCTTAGCTTGCGTAAAATCGAACAACACTTAGGCAAAAAGTCAAAAGATCCTAAAACCGTGTGATCGTCCCATCTGGAACGCCACGCAACACACACACAAAGACCGCAGAGGTATTAGGCACGCTAAGCATAATCGACGCAGATTTCGATTCCTACATACGGAGACCGAAAGTTATCGCCCCGTTTCATAAAATCAACAACAATTAGCCAAAAAGCCAAAAGAGCCCAAACCCCGCATCGCCCATCCGAACGCCACGCAAACACACACACAAGACAACGAGGTATTAGACACGCTGCTATAATCGACGCAGACTTGATTCCGACATACGGAGACCGTATATCGCTTAGTTTGCAAAATCTGAACAACACTTAGCAAAAGTCAAAAGAGCCCGAAACCCGATCGCCCATCCCAACGCCACGCAAACACACACACAAAATGCTGAGGTATTAGGCACGCTATAAATCGAGGTATTCGATTTACATACGGAGACCGAAAGTTATCGCTTAGTTTATGTAAACTAAACAACACTTAGCCAAAAGCGAAAAAGAGCCTCAAACCAAAGATCGCCCATCCGAACGCCCACGCTAAACACACACACAAAGATCGCAGAGGTATTAGGCACGCTATATAACCGACGTATTCGATTCCATATACGGAGACCGAAAGTTATCGCCTGCTTTAGTAAACTAAACAACACTTAGCCAAAAATAAAAGAGCTCCTAAACCCGCATCGCCCATCCAGAGGAACGCCACGAAATATTACACACAATAAAGACCGCTATAGGTATTATACATCGCACTATAGCCGACGCAGATTTCGATTCCCGACATACGTAGAAGAAGTTATCGCTTAGTTTGCTAAACAAAACAACACTTAGGCAAAAAGCCAAAAAGAGCTCAAAAACCCGCATCGTCTCCATCCAACGCTACGCAAAACACACACGGCATCAAGAGGTATTAGACATCGCTATAACCGATTTGCAGATTCGATTCGACATACGGAGACCGAAAGTTATCGCTTAGTTTGCAAAATCAACAACACTTAGCAAAAAGTCAAAAAGATCCCGAAACCCAGATCGTCCGTCCAACGCCACGCGAATACACACACACAAAGACCGCCAGAGGTATTAGGCACGCTATATAACCGACGCAGACTCAATTCGACATACTTGAGACCGAAAGTTATCGCTTAGTTTGCATAAATCGAACAAAACTTTAGGCAAAAAGCCAAAAGAGCCTAAAACTCCGTGATCGCTCCGTCCTAACGCCATTTAAACACACACACAAAGACCGCTGAGGTATTAGATAAGCGCTATAACTTGACAGATTTCAATTACATACGGAGACCGAAAGTTATCGCTTAGTTTGCAAAATCGAACAACACTTAGGCAAAAAAGTCAAAAAAGTCTTAAAAGAGTCCGAACCCGCAAACACGTTCGATCGCTGTGAGGTATTAGGAACGCCACGCAACACACACACAAAGACCGCTGTAGGTATTAGCGCATAACACACACGCTATAACCGACGCAGATTTCGATTTCGATATACGAGACCGAAAGTTATCGCTTAGTTTGCAAAATCAATAACACTTCAAGAAAAGTCAAAAAGAGCTCAAACCCGTGATCGCTCCATCCGAACGCAACGCAAAACACACACACAAAGATCGCTGTAGGTATTAGGCACGCTGCATAACCGACGCAGACTCGATTCGACATACGGAGACCGAAAGTTATCGCCTGCTTATATAAACTAAACAACACTTAGCCAAAAGCCAAAATGAGCCTAAAACCCGTGATCGCCCTTCCGAACGCCTATGCAAAAACACACACAAGATCACAGAGGTATTGTATGTTGCTATAACCGACTTTATTCAATTTCGACATACGGAGACCGAAGTTATCGCTTAGTTTTCAAAATCAATAAACACTTAGCAAAAAGCAAAAAGAGCCTCAAACTCGTGATCGCCCATCCAATGCCACGTAAACACACACACAAAGACCGCAGAGGTATTAGGCACGCTGCTATAAATCGAAGGTATTCGATTCGACGATACGGAGACCGAAAGTTATCGCTTAGTTTGGCTATAAAATCAACAACACTTAGCCAAAAGCCGAAAAAGAGCCTCGAAACCAAAGATCGCTCCATCCGAACGCCACGCAAACACACACACAAGATCGCGCAGAGGTATTAGCCACGCTGCTATAAACCGACGGTGACTCGATTTATACGAGACCGAGTTATCGCCTCTGTTTATAAAACTAAACAACACTTTAGCAAAAAGCCGAAAAAAGAGCCCAAACCCGTGATCGTCCTGGTCCAACGCCATGCAAACAAACACACAAGCACCGCTAGAGGTATTAGACACGCTACATAACCGACGCAGATCGATTCCGACATACGGAGACCGAAAGTTATCGCTTAGTTTGCAAAATCGAACAACACTTTAGGCAAAAAGTCAAAAAGATCCTCAAACCCGCATCGTCTGGTTCAACGCCATGCAAACACACACACAAAGACCGCTGTAGGTATTAGGCATCGCTGCTATAACCGACGCAGACTAATTCGCATACACGGAGACCGAAAGACGCTTAGTTTGCCATAAATCGAATAAAAACTTAGGCAAAAAGCCGAAAAGAGCCTTAAAACCCAAGATCGTCTCACGTCCAACGCCACGCGAAACACACACACAAAGACCGCCATGAGGTATTAGGTATTAACCGAGATATACGGAGCGAAGTTATCGCCTAGTTTGCAAAATCGAACAAGCACTTAGGCAAAAAAGTCGAAAAGAGCCCTAAAACCAAAGATTGTCTCATCCTGAACGCCACGCAAAAAACACACACGACTGCTGGTAGTGGTATTAGACACGCTATAACCGACGCAGTACGATTTCATATACGGAGACCGAAGTTATCGCTTAGTTTGCAAAATCAACAACACTTTAGCAAAAAGTCAAAAAGAGCCCAAACCCAAGATTGCCCGTCCGAACGCCACGCAAAACACACACACAAAGACCGCTGTAGGTATTAGCATTTGCTATAACCGACGCAGATTTCAATTTCGTTATACGGAGACCGAAGTTATCGCCTTAGTTGGTAAATCGAATAAACACTTAAGTAAAAAGCCGAAAAAGAGCCCAAAACCCGTGATCGTCCATCCGAACGCAACGCAAACACACACACAAGACTGTTAGGTATTAGACGTTGCTATAACCGACGGTATTTCGATTCGAAGATATACGGAGACCGAAAGTTATCGCCTTGCTTTGTAAAATCAACAACACTTAGCCAAAAAGCCGAAAATGAGCCCTAAAACCCGTGATCGTTCTTCCGAACGCCACGCAAACACACACACAAAGACCGCTGTAGGTATTAGTATAAGCTGCTATAACCGACAGATTTCGATTTCGACATACGGAGACCGAAAGTTATCGCTTAGTTTGCAAAATCAATAAGCACTTAGGCAAAAAGTCAAAAGAGCCCGAACTCGAGATTGTTCGTCTCAACGCCACGCAAACACACACAAGACCGCTGAGGTATTAGGCACGCTGCTATAACCGACGGATTTCGATTCTCGGCATACGGAGACCGAAAGTTATCGCTTAGTTTGCATAAACTCGAACAACACTTCAGCAAAAAGTCAATAAGAGCCCAAAACCCGTGATCGCCCGTCCGAACGCCACGCAAAACACACACAAAGACCGTGAGGTATTAGGTACGCATATAACCGACGCAGATTTGATTCGACATACGGAGACCGAAAGTTATCGCTTAGTTTGCAAAATCAACAACACTTAGGCAAAAAGTCAAAAAGAGCTCGAAACCCGTGATCGTCTGGTCCAACGCCACGCAAACACACACACAAAGACCGCTGTAGGTATTAGGCACGCTGCTATAACCGACGCATTATTCAATTCGGCATACGGAGACCGAAAGTTATCGCTTAGTTTGCTAAAATCAACAAATACTTAGGCAAAAGTCAATAAGAGCCTAAAAACCGTGATCGTCTGGTCCAACGCCACGCTAAACACACACAAAGACCAGAGGTATTAGGACACGTTATAATCGACGGACAAGACTAATTTCGATATACGGAGACCGAAAGTTATCGCTTAGTTTGCAAAATCGAATAACACTTTGTGCAAAAGCAAAAAGATCAAAAAGATCGTCTGGTCCAAACCCGTGACACACAAAGACCTCCAATAGCCACGCAAGCTATAACCGAACACACACACAAAGACTGCGAGACCGAATTAGGCATGAAATCAATAAAACTTAGGCAAATTTCAAAAGAGCCTAAAACCGTGCGTCTGGGTCAATGCCACGTAAACCGACGAGAGGTATTATGTTTATAACTGATACAAGATTTCAGACCGACTGAGATCGAAGTTATCGCTTAGTTTGTAAAATCAATACATTTAGGCAAAAGTCAAAAGAGCCCGAAACCCAAGATTGTTCGTCCGGAACGCCACGCGAAACACACACACAAGACCGCTGTAGGTATTAGGGTACGCTATAACCGACGCAGACTCGATTTCGGCATACGGAGACCGAAAGTTATCGCTTAGTTTGTAAAATCGAATAACACTTTCAAGAAAAGCCAAAAGAGCCCAAACCCGTGATCGCCCATCCGAACGCAACGCAAACACACACACAAAGACTGCCAGAGGTATTAGGGCACGCTAGCTATAACCGACGCAGATTGATTCGACACACGGAGACCGAAAGTATCGCCTGCTTATGTAAACTAAACAACACTTAGCCAAAAGCCAAAATGAGCCTAAACCCGCATCGTTCTTCCAACGCCTACGCAAACACACACACAAGACTGCAGAGGTATTAGATAAGTTGCTATAACCGACGCAGACTCAATTCTACATACGGAGACCGAAAGTTATCGCTTAGTTTTCAAAATCGAACAACACTTAGCAAAAAGCCAAAAGAGCCCAAACCCGATCGCCCATCCGAATGCCACGCAAACACACACACAAAGACTGCTGTGAGGTATTAGGGCACGCTGCTATAATCAAGGTATTCGATTCGACGATACGGAGACCGAAAGTATCGCTTAGTTTATAAATCAACAACACTTAGCCAAAAAGCCAAAAAGAGCTCAAACCAAAGATCGCCCATCCGAACGCCACGCAAACACACACACAAAGATCGCTGCTATGGTATTAGCCACGCTGCTATAACCGACGCAGATTCGATTCCGACATACGTAGATCGAAGTTATCGCCTGCTTATAAACTAAACAACACTTAGCCAAAAGCCAAAAAGAGCCTAAAACCCAGATCGTCTGGTTCGAACGCCATGCAAACAAAAACACACGCACTGCAGAGGTATTAGACACGCTATATAATCGACGCAGATTTCGATTTCACATACGGAGACCGAAAGTTATCGCTTAGTTTGCAAAATCAACAAACACTTAGGCAAAAAGCCAAAAGATCCCGAAACCCGTGATCGTCCCGTCCGAACGCCACGCAAACACACACACAAAGACTGCCAGAGGTATTAGGGCACGCTATAACCGACGGTGATTTCTCAATTCCGGAGACACGGAGACCGAAAGTTATCGCTTAGTTTATAAATCGAATAAAACTTAGGCAAAAAGCCTAAAAAGAGCCTAAAACCCGTGATCGTCTGGTCCTGAACGCCACGCAAAACACACACACAAAGACCAGAGGTATTAGGGATAAGCTGCTATAACCGACGGTTGCATTTCAATTCTCGACATACGGAGACCGAAAGTTATCGCTTTAGTTTGCAAAATCAACAAGCATTTCAGCAAAAAGTCAAAAGAGCCCGAAACCCGTGATTGTTCGTCCGAACGCCACGCAAACACACACACAAAGACCACAGAGGTATTAGGGCACGCTGCTATAACCGACGGCAGACTCGATTTCTACATACGGAGACCGAAAGTTATCGCTTAGTTTGCAAAATCAATAAACACTTCAAGCAAAAGTCAAAAGAGCTCAAACCCGTGATCGTCCATCCGAACGCAACGCAAAACACACACACAAAGACTGCAGTAGGTATTAGGCACGCTGCTATAACCGACGTAGACTTCGATTCGACATATACGGAGACCGAAGTTATCGCCTGCTTATGTAAACTAAACAACACTTAGCCAAAAAGCCAAAAAGAGCTCCTAAACCCGTGATCGCCCCTCCAACGCCTATGCAAACACACACACAAGATCACAGAGGTATTAGGACACGACACATAATAATCGGGCGGATTCGATTCACATACGGACATCGAAGTTATCGCTTAGTTTGCAAAATCAACAAGCATTTAGGCAAAAAGTCAAAAGAGCTCAAACCCGTGACGTCTGGGTCTCAACGCCACGCAAACACACACAAAGACCGCAGTAGGTATTAGGTACGCTACATAACTCGACAGATTTCGATTCCGGACATACGGAGACCGAAAGTTATCGCTTAGTTTGCAAATCAATAACACTTAGGCAAAAATAAAAAGAGCTCAAACCCGTGACGTCTGGTCTCAACGCCACGCAAAACACACACACAACATCACAGAGGTATTAGGTACGTTATAATCGACGCAGATCGATTCGGCATACGGAGATCGAAAGTTATCACCTAGTTTCATAAATCGAACAACACTTAGCCAAAAAGCCAAAAAGAGCCCAAACCCGTGATCGCCCATCCGAATGCCACGCAAACACACACACAAAGACCGCAGGTGTATTAGGGCATACGCTATAACCGACGCAGATTTCGATTCGGATATACGAGACCGAAAGTTATCGCCTGCTTATGTAAAACTAAACAACACTTAGCCAAAAAGTCAAAAAGAGCTCAAACCCGATCGTCTGGTCCGAACGCCACACAAACACACACAAAGACTGCTGTAGGTATTAGACACGCTATATAATCGACGGACTCGATTCTACATACGGAGATCGAAAGTTATCGCTTAGTTTGCAAAATCAACAACACTTAGGCAAAAGATAAAAGAGCTCTGAACCCGTGATCGTCTGGTCTAACGCCACACAAACACACACACAGGTACAATAGAGGTATTAGATATCGCTATATAATCGACGCAGATCGATCCGACATACGGAGACCGAAAGTTATCGCTTAGTTTATAAATCGAATAAGCATTTAGTAAAAAGCCAAAAAGAGCTCAAAACTCCGTGATCGTCCATCCGAACGCCACGCAAACACACACACAAAGATCGCTGAGGTATTAGACTCACAATATAATCGACGCAGATTTCGATTCTACATACGGAGACCGAAAGTTATCGCCTTAGTTTATAAATCGAATAAGCATTTAGCAAAAAGTCAAAAAGAGCTCAAACCCATATCGTCGTCCAATGCCACGCAAACACACACACTAAGATCGCAGAGGTATTAGAGAGACGCTATAACCGACGCAGATTTCGAGTCCGATATACGGAGACCGAAAGTTATCGCTTAGTTTGCAAAATCGAATAACACTTAGTGCAAAAAGCCAAAAGAGCCTCGAACCCGCTTATCCGTCTCGAACGCCACGCGAACACACACACACGGCACCGCTGTGAGGTATTAGACACGCTGCTATAACCGACGGTTTCGATTCCGGCATACGGAGACCGAAAGTTATCGCTTAGTTTGCAAAATCAACAACACTTAGGCAAAAGCCGTAAAAAGAGTTCAAACCTCAGATCGTTCGTCTCAACGCCACGCAAAACACACACACGGCATCGCTGTAGGTATTAGGTACGCGTTATAATCAAGGTACTCGATTCTACATACGGAGACCGAAGTTATCGCTTAGTTTGCTAAATCAACAAGCATTTAGGTAAAAGCCAAAAAGAGCTCGAAACCTCAGATCGCCCATCCGAACGCCACGAAAACACACACACGGCATCGCTGTAGGTATTAGACACGCGCTATAACCGACGCAGACACGATTCGACATACGGAGATCGAAAGTTATCGCTTAGTTTGTAAAATCGAACAACACTTAGGCAAAAAGTCAAAAAGAGTTCGAAACCCGTGATCGTCCGTTCAACGCCACGCAAACACACACACGCACCGCTGTAGGTATTAGATACACGCTGCTATAACCGACGGCATTCGATTCTTACATACTTGATACCGAAGTTATCGCTTAGTTTATAAATCAACAACACTTAGCCAAAAAAGCCAAAAGAGTCTCAAACCCGCATCGTCTGGTCCTCAACGCCACGCAAACACACACACAAAGACCGCTGAGGTATTAGGTACGCTGCTATAATCAAGGTACTGATTCCACATACGGAGACCGAAAGTTATCGCTTAGTTTCATAAATCAACAACACTTAGCCAAAAGCCAAAAGAGCCCAAACCCGTGATCTTCCATCCGAACGCCACGCGAACACACACACAAAGACCGCTGTAGGTATTAGGCACGCGCTATAACCAAGGTATTCGATTCATAATACGGAGACCGAAGTTATCGCTTAGTTTTATAAATCAACAACACTTAGCCAAAAAGCCTAAAAAAGAGCTCGAAACAAAGATCGCCCATCCGAACGCCACGCAAATACACACACAAAGATCGCTGGGTATTAGCCACGCTGTTATAACCGACGGCAGATTTCGATTCGACATACGTAGATCGAAAGTTATCGCCTGCTTTATAAAACTAAACAACACTTAGCCAAAAAGCCAAAAAGAGCCTAAAAACCCGCATCGTCTCGTCTCAACGCCACGTTAAACAAACACACGGCACCGCAGAGGTATTAGACACGTTGCTATAACCGACGCAGATTTCGATTCCACATACGGAGACCGAAAGTTATCGCTTAGTTTGCAAAATCGAACAACACTTAGGCAAAAAGCCAAAAGATCCCCAAACCCAGATCGTCTGGTCCAACGCCACAAAACACACACACAAAGACCGCTGAGGTATTAGGTATCGCGCTATAACCGACGCAGATTCAATTCGACATACGGAGACCGAAAGTTATCGCTTTAGTTTATAAATCGAACAAAAACTTAGGCAAAAAAGCCAAAAGAGCCTAAACCCGCAGACGTCTGGGTCCGAACGCCACGCTAAACACACACACAAAGACCGCTGTGAGGTATTAGACAAGTTGCTATAACCGACGCAGACTCAATTTCGATATACGGAGACCGAAAGTTATCGCTTAGTTTGCAAAATCAAATGCATTTAGGCAAAAAGTCAAAAGAGCCCAAACCCGTGATTGTCTCGTCCAACGCCACGCAAACACACACACAAAGACCGCCAGTAGGTATTAGGCACGCTGCTATAACCGACGCAGATTTCGATTTCGAGCATACGGAGACCGAAAGTTATCGCTTAGTTTACAAAATCAACAACACTTCAAGAAAAAGCCGAAAAAGAGCCCAAACCCGCATCGCCCATCCGAACGCAACGCAAAACACACACACAAAGACCGCAGAGGTATTAGGTACGCTATAAACCGACGCAGATCGATTCTCGATGATACGGAGACCGAAAGTTATCGCCTGCTTATGTAAACTAAACAACACTTAGCCAAAAGCCAAAATGAGCCTAAAACCCAGATCGCCCTTCCGAACGCCATGCAAAACACACACACAAGACTGCTCATGAGGTATTAGACAAGTTGCTATAACCGACGGCAGACTAATTCTCGATATACGGAGACCGAAGTTATCGCTTAGTTTGCAAAATCAACAAGATTTTAGGCAAAAAGTAAAAAGAGCCCGAAACCCGCATTGTTCCGTCCAACGCCACGCGAAACACACACACAAAGACCGCACAGAGGTATTAGGCACGCTGTTATAATCGACGCAGACTCGATCCGGCATACGGAGACCGAAGTTATCGCTTAGTTTATAAACCAAATGCATTTAGGCAAAAGTCAATAAGAGCTCGAAACCCGTGATCGTCTGGTCCAACGCCACGCAAAACACACACACAAAGACCGGTGGGTATTAGGTATGCGTTATAATCGACGCAGATTTCGATTCCGGCATACGGAGACCGAAAGTTATCACCTAGTTTATGTAAATCGAACAACACTTAGCCAAAAGCCAAAAGAGCCCGAAACCCGTGATCGCCCATCCGAATGCCACGCAAACACACACACAAAGACTGCTGTAGAGGTATTAGTACACGTTATAACCGACGCAGATTGATTCCGACATACGGAGACCGAAAGTTATCGCCTGCTTATAAACTAAACAACACTTAGCCAAAAAGCCGAAAAAGAGTCCAAACCCGTGATCGTCTGGGTCCGAACGCCACGCAAAACACACACACAAAGACCGCTAGAGGTATTAGACACACGCTGCTATAACCGACGGACTCGATTCGCGACATACGGAGACCGAAAGTTATCGCTTAGTTTGCAAAATCAATAACACTTTCAAAAAAGCCGAAAAAGAGCCCGAAACCCAGACGTCTGGTCTCAACGCCACGCAAACACACACACGCAGATCGCTGTAAGGTATTAGACACGTCGCATAACCGACGGCAGATTTCGATTCCGACATACGGAGACCGAAGTTATCGCTTAGTTTCATAAATCGAATAAAGCATTTTAGGCAAAAAGCCAAAAAGATCCCCAAACCCGTGATCGTCCCCTCCGAACGCCACGCGAACACACACACAAAGACCGCTGTAGGTATTAAACACGCTGCTATAACCGACGCAGACTGCATTCCGATCGACATACGAGACCGAAAGTTATCGCCTGCTTATGTAAACTAAACAACACTTAGCCAAAAAGCCAAAAAAGAGCTCAAACCCAGATCGTCCCCTCCAACGCCATGCAACACACACACAAGATCACAGAGGTATTAGACACGCTATATAATCTGGCAGATTTCGATTCATATACGGACATCGAAGTTATCGCTTAGTTTGCAAAATCAACAAGACTTTTGGCAAAAGTCAAAAGAGCCCGAAACCCAGATCGTCTGGTCCGAACGCCACGCAAAACACACACACACAAAGACTGCTGTAAGTATTAGGGCACGCTGCTATAACCGACAGATTTCGATTCTCGATATACGGAGACCGAAAGTTATCGCTTAGTTTATAAATCGAATAACACTTAGGCAAAAGTAAAAGAGCCCGAAACTCGTGACGTCTGGTCCGAACGCATTTAAAAACACACACAAAGACTGCAGAGGTATTAGGTAGCGCTACATAATCGACGCAGATTCGATTTCGGACATACGGAGATCGAAAGTTATCACCTAGTTTCATAAATCGAACAACACTTAGCCAAAAAGCCAAAAAGAGCCCAAACCCGTGATCGTCCATCCGAATGCCACGCGAACACACACACAAAGACCGCAGGTGTTAGTAGTACACGTTATAACCGACGCAGATTTCGATTCCTTACATACGGAGACCGAAGTTATCGCCTGCTTTATAAACTAAACAACACTTAGCCAAAAAGTCAAAAGAGAGCCAAACCCGTGACGTCTGGTCCTCAACGCCACACAAACACACACACAAAGACTGCTGTAGGTATTAGGGACACGTTATAATCGACGGACTCGATTCCGGCATACGGAGACCGAAGTTATCGCTTAGTTTGCAAAATCGAACAACACTTAGGCAAAAAGACGTAAAAAGAGCCTCAAACCCAGATCGTCTGGTCCTCAACGCCACACAAACACACACACTAGACAAATAGAGGTATTAGACACGCGTTATAACCGACGCAGATTTCGATTCGACATACGGAGACCGAAAGTTATCGCTTAGTTTAAATAAATCAAAAGCATTTTAGGCAAAAAAGCCAAAAAGAGCCCAAACTCCAAGATCGCCCATCCGAACGCCACGCAAACACACACACAAAGATCGCCAGAGGTATTAGACTCAAGGTTATAATCGACGCAGATTCGATTCCGACATACGGAGACCGAAAGTTACGCTTAGTTTATAAATCAACAAGCATTTTAGGCAAAAAGCCAAAAGAGCTCAAACCCATATCGTTCATTCAATGCCACGCAAACACACACACGGGCATCGCAGAGGTATTAGAGACGCATATAACCGACGCAGATTCGAGTCCGGATATACGGAGACCGAAAGTTATCGCTTAGTTTGCAAAATCAACAACACTTTAGCAAAAGTCAAAAGAGCCCGAACCCGCTTCATCCGTCCGAACGCCACGCAAACACACACACACGGCATCGCTGTAGGTATTAGACACGCTGCTATAATCGACGGTTCTCGATTCGGCATATACGGAGACCGAAAGTTATCGCTTAGTTTGCAAAATCAACAACACTTAGGCAAAAAGCCAAAAAGAGCCCAAACCCAGATCGTCTCGTCTCAACGCCACGCAAAAACACACACACGGCACCGCTGTAGGTATTAGGTACGCGTTATAATCGAAGGTACTCGATTCGACATACGGAGACCGAAGTTATCGCTTAGTTTCATGTAAATCAACAAGACTTTAGGCAAAAAGCCAAAAAGAGCTCAAACCCGATCGCCCATCCGAACGCCACGCAAACACACACACGGCAATCGCAGAGGTATTAGACACGCGCTATAACCGACGTTGACACGATTCCGACATACGGAGACCGAAAGTTATCGCTTAGTTTGTAAAATCAACAACACTTAGGCAAAAAGTCAAAAAGAGTTCAAACCCGTGATCGTCCGTCCGAACGCCACGCAAACACACACACGGCACCGCATGTAGGTATTAGACACGCGTTATAACCGACGCAGATTCGATTCCGACATACGGATACCGAAGTTATCGCTTAGTTTATAAATCAACAACACTTAGCCAAAAGCCGAAAAAGAGCCCGAAACCCGCATCGTCCGTCCGAACGCCACGCAAACACACACACAGCACCGCGTAGGTATTAGGCACGCGTTACAACTGAAGGTACTCGATTCCGACATACGGAGACCGAAAGTTATCGCCTAGTTTGAAAAACTGAACAACACTTAGCCAAAAAGCCGAAAAAGAGCCCAAACCGTGATCTTCCATCCGAACGCCACGCAAACACACACACAAAGACCGCAGAGGTATTAGGGCACGCTACTATAACCGACGTACTCAATTCGACATATACGGAGACCGAAGTTATCGCCTGCTTATAAACTAAACAACACTTAGCCAAAAAGCCAAAAGAGCCCGAAACCCGCGATCGTCTGGTCCAATGCTATGCAAAACACACACAAAGACTGCTGTGAGGTATTAGACACGCTACATAACCGACGGGACACGATTCCGACATACGGAGACCGAAAGTTATCGCTTAGTTTGTAAATCGAACAACACTTAGGCAAAAAGTCAAAAGAGCTCAAACCCGTGACGTCTGGTCCGAACGCCACGCGAAACACACACACGGCACTGCAGAGGGTATTAGACACGCTACATAATCGACGCAGTATTCGATTCCGACATACGGAGACCGAAAGTTATCGCTTAGTTTGCAAAATCAACAAGACTTTAGGCAAAAGCCGAAAAAGAGTCCGAAACCCGCATCGTCTGGTCTCAACGCCACGCAAACACACACACACAAGACCGCGAGGTATTAGACACGCTGCTATAACCGACGCAGACTCGATTCCGACATACTTGAGACCGAAAGTTATTGCCCCTGCTTCATAAACCGAACAACACTTGTAGAACACAAACTAAAATAATATAAATATGATCTATTTTGGGGACTCGTTATTAATATTTTAATTTTGTAGGGTCTTGTTGATGAGACTCATGGAGGTGGAGATGGCGGCATTGTGTGATGCTCGTGGAGGAGATGGTGATGATCTCCGAAATGATCTTGATGAGACTATGGAGGATGGGACCGGCGATGGGACAGAGATTCCTGATCTTGGGCAGTAGTTGTTTATATTTATATTTTGACTTTCATGTATGTATTTAGCTTTTGAGTTGTACAGATTTGAGTTTAGTATCTAATTATATTAATTGTTGATAGTAAAAGATATGATTGTTATTGATATGTGTATATTGTCATTATTTATTTTTCTTAGTTTATAACAGGTACAATGTATATGTAAATGAACAGGGGAATTTGGCAATTTTTGTAATAACCGTGAATTTTAAGTCACCATGTATGTATATACATTTTTTTTAAACTTTGTGTTATATATGGATACATATATTTATGGATTTCATTAAAAATGAAAGCCTTGTGACCTAATTATACATTAGGTAAGGATATTAAATAACCTAAGGGTTATGGTAACACGAAAAAAGTTAGTATTTTATACGTATACTAACTTAAGTGGGTAAACTTAGTATTTCAAGTGACTAATAATTTTAAACCTAATTCTTGTAAATCTAATTAGGTTATGAGATAAAATCATATGTATAAGTAAGTAAACTTCATATGATTGGAGATGAAAGCCCTAAATTATCAAATTGGGTAACATTATTAAAATTGTTGGACTATGTTTTATCTAGCCCAAATCAATTAAAAGAAAAGCCCAAGGAAAATAAATTGTAATCCAATACTTAGCCCACTTGATTGGGGGTATTCTAGACATTTGATTAATCAAAATTGGGCATTTAAAATAAAAGCTAAATGGTGGATATTATGAGGATCCTAAGTGGATTAATTAATCTAGCTTGTCCATTAGTAGACATTAATAAACATAAGGACAATGTTGTAAGGCTCCCATTGGTTGCCACTCCATTATGCACATTTAATCATGTTTAACCTAAGGTAAGTAATAATACAAAGTTTTTACCTAATGGGCAACAAAATAATTGTGGGAGAATTATTAATGAATTGGCCATTTCATTTTGTAAACACAATTCATTCTTCCAACATCTCATTCTTACAACATTTCATTTTCTCTCCATCTTCTTCATCTTCTTCTTCTACCTCTTGCTCCCAAGCTAGCCAACTTCAAAGAGAGAAAAGAAAGAGAGAATTTCAGCCATAGGAAGAAGAATTATAGGAGTTCTAGTGGTTTATGCCCCTAAGTTTATTAGTTACTTTGGAAAATCAAGGAAGGTAGCCACTAAGTCAAGGTATAATGTACCTTCATCTTCTTCTCTTACCTTGTTTTGATAGCTTGAGTTTTGATGGGGTTATGTACAACTACTCAAGATACACTAGTTATACATACCATCATGCATGGAACTAAGTATCTTGAGTGTTAGATCAAAGACTTAGAGGAAGAAAAATGAGCATATGTTCTCCAAGGTGAAAACTCTTGTTTTTCTTCCACTAAATCTTGTGTAACTCAAGTTCTACAACTTGGAATTATGATCCGTCGAAGGGGGTGCTAGATACATGAGTTATCTAGTAAACCCAAGTGGTAGATCACAAATATAGCATGTTTTGAAACCTTTGAGATTTTTTTTTTACAAAAACAGTCCACTTTATATGCTAAAGCCTTGAAATCCAAAATCAGCTACTGACTTGTTTTTCATGAGGCTATTTCGGCTAGTTCCTTGTCTTGTAAAAATCTGGAAAAATATTACAGAGGTACCTTATGAAGTTATCTACGCGTAGGAAAAAGAACGGACACGTTTCGAGTTATATATTGTGCGTAATGACTATTTCCGTAAATGACTCCATAAATATTATCCTACGAATATATCACTGTGTATACACTGGAAAATTCCAAAATTTTTACAGTAGCTTCATATATGTTAAGAGAGAATACCCTGAAAATTTCAGATTTTGCTGAGCAAAACTCAATTTTTTAAAAATAGAGCAAGATCTGAGTGTTTTGAGCACTTTAAAAATAGTAAATCATTTTCTAAAATTCTAGAAAAATTAGAGGATCATTGTTGGTTCATATTCTGTTAAAATCCAGAAGCTGAGAATTTTTGGAATCAGTTTGCTATTTTTCCTAAAAATGATTAGGTTGTAAATAAAAAGAAATAAATAGTTAAATGATGTCTTTAATGAGAAAAATATGATTTTTATGTTTGAATGCTCATAATATATTATATCATGACTATATTAGGGCATTTTGGTAATTTATAATAATAAATATTACTTATGACCTTTTATGGATATTAAATAAGAGGTTATTAAAGGATGAACAATTAGAATAAATTGTTTATTAATTTAATAAATCATTGGAATATTATTAAAATACTAATAATATTATAATATGATGTTGTTATGTAAATAAAAATATTAGATTAGAGTATTATTATTAAATAATAATATTCGAGATTAAATAAAATATTATTAAATGATTAATAATATTAGTAAGTGAATAAAATATTATTAAATGATTAATAATATTAGTAAAGGGATAAAATATTATTAAATGATTAATAATATTAGTAAGTGAATAAAATGTTAGTAATGATTTAAAGTATTATTAGTGAACCAATAATACTAGAAGGTGAATTAATATTATCTAAGTTAATAATATTATGTGAATTAAAGGTAGTCGTTAATAACACTATCTAGACATGATAATGTTTATAAGAACTTATTGTAATGTATGATATCTATGTGATTACATAATCTGATGTTATGCAATGACTAATTGAAAGACTAATTATAGGTCTCTCAAAGGAAGATAATTTAACTACATAGTGGATAGAAATTTATTTCAGAGAGTGTAACCCACGATCGAGGCAAGTTTCCTAACTCAACTTGAGTTATTATTTTCAAAGCATATTAGTGAATAATTATTGATGATTATTCACGCCTTTATTGATTATTGAAATTTGCACTTTGTGCAATTGAATTCGATTCTACCGCCATCGAATCGTGAATTAAATTAAAGTTCTTCATTTATGAACTGTTTATGGGATAGATCTATGCTAATTGTATCGCCTAGATCAAGCATGTCTAAATTTGTTAAATCAAATGGAATTTAAATAATCATTCTTATTAATTGATATGGTAAGAACTCTTGATCGAGAAATGAACAAATTTGATTAAGGCATGATATCAATGTCTGATTATTAAGTGTTTATGCATAAATCACGGGGTATGAAAAGGTCGATCCTTGAATACCAAAACTTATTAAAAGGTCCAGCTTTAAATCATCGAGCACCTTGGCAAATGTTCATGGTTATTCAAAACCACTCGATTCATGTTATTCAACTATCGAATATTCAATTGTTGATTATTAATTCATGTTCCTTCACAATCTTATATTATTGTTGAACATTCAAGGCAATATTTCTTTCTCACGTCATGATATATCTCCTTTGTCTTTATAAACTTGTGAAGCAAATAAGTTGCTTAATCTTGCTATATCATGACCTCTATTTTCGATTAAGTTCAAGGATCTAATGCGAAGGACAAGGGCAAGGGCAAGATCCGTGAGTAATTCTAGAATGAATGTTAAATTAGTTATTATCTAATGGAATTTCTTGAGTAAACTGTTTGTATTATAAATGGTGTATTTAAAGTTAAGGTTAGAGAGACCTTGGGACCATGTTTTGAGACTTTTGTATAATGAACAATGTATGTTTATTATTTCGAAATAGTTATACAATGCTTATGATGATGATAGGATCGTGAGCACTGAATCTGAGGTTAGAGAACCTGGATTTGGGGGCGTCACAATTTTATTATTATTTTTTAAAGTGGGTCATTGGCGACGGGGGCATTGGCGACGGCCATGCCGTTTAATGAATGAGTCATTCATTGAAGCAACAAGCAGTCAATGCAATGACTCCGTCGCTAATGACCAACTTGCCGATGGCGAAAGCGACGGAGGTCGGCGACGACCCATACCTATGATTTCAGTAAGTATGACGGACGGTCACCGTCGCGCTTAATGACCTCATCACGACGCAATGAAAAGGGTCATTCAAGCGAAGCAGATGCGCTACTCCAACAATGACCTTATTTTTTGTAGTGTTTGGTGAGAGGTGTATTGGGTAGCATGTGATGATAAGATGTATGGTGTAAGTGTAAGGTAAATTTCGGGGACGAAATTTTTAGAAGAAGGGGTGAATGTGACAACCCGAGAATTTGAATATTTTTAAAATTTTTATTAATTGATTTAAGGTTCAAAATTAGAACCTAGACAGAAAATAAGTGTATGTGTTTGATATTTTTTAGATGGAATTTTGAGGATTTCAAAATTCTGTGAAGGATTTAAGTGAATTATTCAGGATTAAGGAAATACGTGAAAATATTTTGTGAATATGGTTATGTATACGTACAGTATGTGGTTAAGGGTCAAGGGTTGACCAGATAAACGATATCTGTAACAAACCGTAATTATATATTAAGAACTTTAACGTTAGGTTAGAAAATCCTAACGATTAACAGAAACCCACAAGGCAGGTTATGGAAACCCTAATTTCAATTCCTGGAATCCGAAACCCTAATTCAGTGCATGAAACCCTAAATCGGGAACTTAATGGCGTAAGTGTAAATAATTATAGGATTAATTAGGGTTAATCTTAACAAATTAATTGGTTACAAAACCCTAATTCCAAATTTGAAACCCTAATTACGAATTTGAAACCCTAAATTATAAATAGGGAAAAACCTAAGTGTTAATTTAATAATTTTAATGTTAATTAGGATATATTAATCCTAATTTTCAAGTTAAGTAATTAGAAAACCCTAATCTAATTACGAAAAACCTAATTTCTATTTTAGAAATTTATTTTTATATTAGAAACCCTAATTTTTGGGTTGTAAACCCTAATTCATGATTTTGACCCTAATTGCTAAATTAGCTATTTTAATTAGGAATTATTAATCCTAATTAGCAATATTTAAGTTATGATTAAGAAATTTTTATATAATTAGAAAATTCTAATTATAATTTAGAAATATTAATTTTCTATTTTTGAAAACCTAAATTGGATATTTTAGGAAATTAAATTGCAAACCCTAAAATTTTCAAACCCTAAACCCTAAGGGTTTGGCCAATTACAAGAATGCCATTAAAATCAAAATCAAAAAGACCAAAATGCCCTTTGTGCATTATTTATTATGTTACTTGTAGATCTAAACCTATGGTGAGTTGCTCACCAAACCCTAGCCTAGCATGTGACTAATATGACCAGCAATCTCAGCAACATACATTACATACAATCTTATATAGATTTAAGAAAGAGAAAAAGGCCACTTTACTCTCATTTTCTCCCAAGCCCATTCTCTCTCTAGAAATTCGGGACTTAGTGTGAGAGAGAGTAAGAATTAAAGCTAGGGTCAGTTCATACCAAGCCAAAGACAGAATCAAAAGTCAGAATCAAAGGATCAAAGCTAGAAATGGTAAGAACCCTAATTTTAGAAATCTCATGATTTGATGTTATATGTTGTAATTGTTGGCTAGATATGTGTTAGAGGGTGTCACTTGATGATCTGGGTTGCCAAAACTTAGATCCATATCATTTAGATGCTCGAAATTAGCATTTTGTAAAATCTGGAAATGTTGAAAAAAATGGCCTGACAGTCTAAAGTTAGAGGCCTTAGATCTTTATGCGTTAAATGTTTTGGGTGTTTTATGTTTTAAATCTCTTCTATGACATGAGGACTCTGATCTGAAACGGATAACAGGGTCATAGCTTGTCTAGATCGCCGGTTATGAATGGTCAAAACCCGTTGACCGTTCACGGACATTGCCTTCTGGGCAGCCCAGAAATTTCAGTCGCCTCTGACAAGCTTTTACAGTCGCTAGATCTTGCTATGTTCACGTTGTTATGTACTTTTGTTAGTTTTATCTTGTAGACTGACATGCAGGCTATACATCCAAACCATTAGATTAACCAGATCTTGCGTAGACACAAAGTTGTAGCGAGTCAAACGACAGTTGACCACTAGCCGGATGAACAATTTGTAAAACCCAAATTTGTTCAAGAACACGACTTCTGTCAGACCTTTGACCGTCTAGATCTCTTATATTTATTGTTGTTATACAGACTTGATGATATAGTTATGTACACTGACATGCGATTTACAATATTAACCCACTATATTACACAAATCAAGTACCGAACCCAAGATATAAGGATTCAAAGCAGCTAACTCTAACTGTTCTTCATTTCTGGAAAACCCATAAATGAAGAACAGCTTCTGACAATGATTTCGGGAGTCCAGATCTAACTGATAAGTTGTTGAATGATCATGAACTTAGTATTTAATTGTGGTATTACACGTATACTACAATAAAAACACAATTTACCAGCCCAGAAGCAACTCGATCATAGATCTATTAATGGTCAAAGTAGTAACCTCAAGAATCGACTATGAGTTTCTCAAGGTGCATCAAGAACACCAAGAACACCTATAAGACAGTTGTTATTGCCATTTATATAGGCCCTTTAATGACAGCTTTATTATTATTATTTTCGAAAATTAATTAAAAATTGAAATAAATAGTTTTTAATTATTAAAATACTTAGAAAATTAGAAAAATTTATTTTAAATTCGAAAAATAGTTTTAATTATTTAGAGTACATTTCATAAATATTTAATATTTTTGGAATATAAAAGGTATTTATTTATTTAATTATAATATTAAATAAATGATTTAAAAATGATTTTAAATACATGAAAAATCATGAAAAATAATATTATGGTAAAAGAAAATATTTTAAGTTATTTTTAGTGACTTTTAATATTTTGTGAGGAATTTCATTAATTAATTAATATTAATGATAATTAGTTTATTTAATGAATATATTAAATAAATTATGGAAAATAGAATAAATGTTTTATAAATCATATAAAAATGATTTAAGTGTTATAAAAATATTTTAAGTTATAAAATATAACTTTTGATATTTTGTCATGAAAATATTAATATTTTGATATTAATGGCAATTATCTGATAAAGAATTTAATTGTTTAAAAAATCATATAAAGGTAATTTTAAAGTATTAAAAATACTTTATGATATTATAAATATATTATAATATTATGACATGTATTTCATTAATATTTGATAATAAATAAATATTAATGATAAAAGAATTATGTGGTATTTAATTTATTTAAATAGAATTTTAATGATTAAAAATACACGATAAATGGTAATAATTATCTGAAAATTATTATAAGTCTATGAAAATTATTTTGACTGCTTAGAAAATTAACTAAGATACTGTTAAGTGTTTAATGCAGAGTTTAATTGAACTTAGACTCGATAAAAGTCCGACTAGACCGTCGGGACGTCAGATTTGTGTCAGGTTCAACTCAGACTGAAATAGTTTGACCTGATACTAAGTCTTCTGTGTGTTATAGACTGATAGGGTTATGTGTTATATGTGTTTAGGTTATTCTATATCTATATATATTATAGTATTATATTGTGATGATATTATTCTAATATTGGAGATCTATATTACTAATATAGGTCTTCGGATAAGGCGATATAAATTGCGTAGCGGTAATCAACGGTTCAGGCATGTTTGTTTATATTTAACTCTACTAAGAGTTGTTTCGTTTGGATAAGCTTATGGTTAATCATTGTTGATTGCCATGAATTGTACTATGTACATATTGCATGTATAAGTCAGGTATGAAAGGCTGATTACCTTCATTACCAGTTGTTTCAGATATATTTATTCATATATAATACTTGTTCAGTCATAAGTTTGTTCCTGCTAGTTCACAATTATATTGTTGAATTATAGCCAGCCAATTATTCAAATCATTTCAATCATGATATATCGTTATATTATTGAACTTAAACTTGCTGGGCAACTTTTATGCTCACCCTTGCTATATCATGATAAACATTGTAGATTAAGACGAACGCGTCGGATACAAAAAAAAGATTAAAGAAAGTTTCAGCTTTAGTTTATGTATGTGATTAAGAATGTAATAGTGTAGTTTGATAATAAAGTTATGTGTTAGATATTTATGAATTATGTATAAGTTAAGGTTACTCGACCTTGGGGAATAGTTTGTAATGTAATGTATAAACAATTTATGTTTATATCTTTCGCAAATAGTAATAGTTGTATAGAACGATCGAATCGGATCCGAGGTGATTTAGGACCTGGATTCGGGGCCCTCATAAGTGTTATAGTTGTGGGTAGTATTTATAAATTTTGCAAAGTATGCAAGTTGTTATATAATATTCGATTGGTCGGAGAATATTCTTTTTATCGGGGAATATCCGTATGACGGCACAATCATTGGTGGACCCCACAATGGAAGTATTGTCGTAGTTAGAAAATGACAGAATTATCATTTTATAAAAATAACGGCGAAAGTGTTACCGTTAAAATTGTTGAACTAATCGTTAGTAAAAGTACAGTAATACGCGTGGTTGCATAGTAGCATACCATATTGATTATTGATGCTTACGTGATAAGTCACTCCGTTATTCTCAATTATCGCTACAGTAATTGATGCATCATATCTCTCATATTATTCATCCAATTATTGTCACAGTATCATCTGCATAATATTTAATATATTATTAAATTAATAATTGAGACGACAAAGTTATTCATATTATTAAATTGCAATATTTACAATGTCTAGAAGTTCTGTCAATGAGAGGTTTGGTCATCTAATTGCGCGCCAATAAGGAGAAATCCTTATCGGAAAGCCCCCTCTTTCCTTGGAACGACCTGGTTGTTAAATATTGTGAATTATAATATTAATGATGAATAAGTTTATGTTAATTAAAGATGAATTTGATAGTTCCATTGTGTTGGGATTATTAGTGTTAGTGGAAATCGACATCTATTCCGATGATAATTGATGTCTGTGGGTTATATTGATAAATCGGGTAATTTATCGGATAAATGAGCAATTACTTGCTACTAATTCACATGCTTATATAACTATTTGTTCACATGTGTGTACTATTGAATCACATTCATGTACTATTAGGGGAGTTAGTGCAAGATTGATAATATTTGCATGACTAAGTTAAAAATGGAGGTATAGATGGAGGTACTATACTGTAATTCGTATTTTCACATAATTATAACTATTGAGTCACATGATTGAACTATTGATTCACATGATTTACTATTAGGGGAGGTGGTGCAAGTTTGATAATATTTGCAGGACGAAATTAAAAATGAAAGAAAAGTTAGAGGTATTGTACTGTAATATTTTGAGCCCCAAAACGTGCAATTATCGAAACTATATTTTTCTATAAATAGAAGCTCATTCTTCCTTCATTTCTCACCAATTCACTAAAGCTACAGAGCATTTATTATAGAGAAAAATTATAGAGAGGAAGAAGAAGAGAAGTCTGCTACCTCATTATTCCAGCATCCAGTTTTTTCTACGGTAAGGGATATTATTTGTTGTACTCGTAAGGGGTATTATTTCTTTCATATTCATGAAGAGAATTTCTGTTATTCCATTCTTTATTATTATATTGGAATAACCTGTATATGTGAAGTACCGCATACATGGTGAAATTCTTCTGTTATTCCATTCTTATTATTACATTGAATAACTGTTTATGCAAGCATCGCATACATGGTGAAATTCTTCTAATATTCCGTTCTTTATTATTACGCCGTAATATCACGTCTGCGTTTTACGCTGGGACTGGTTTCATTATTTATTATTACGCTTAATATCATCGTATGTATGCGTTATATCTGGGACCTAGTTCTATTATTTATTATTCATTTGGGAATAACACATGCATGCAGGTTTATATCGCAAGCATGGTGAATCCTTATATTATTCCATTCTTTATTATTACATTAGAATAACGCATCTATGTGGATTACCGCATGCATGGTGAATGATCCTTTGTATTCATTCTTTATTAAATTGTGAAAATGATGCATCTACATGGATTCTGCATGGCGGTGAAAATCCATTTGCGATTTTGTATATTCAATTATACTCGTATGAGATATCATTTCTTTTGTACTCGTCATGAAATATCATTTTATTTGGTATTTTATTTACGAGTTACTATTCACGGGTTACTATTTACCCGGTTACTATTCACTCTAGTATTATTCCCTTGGGTATTCGGGACACTTTTTGTGTCAGAATACTATTCACGAGTTACTATTCACGGATTACTATTCACCCAAATTACTATTCACCCAAATATTATTCACTCGGGTATTTGGGGTACTTTTCATGCCGGGATACTATTAACGAGGTACTATTCTCGAAGTACTATTCACGGGGTATTATTCACCCGAAAAATATATTTCTTTTTTTGTCCAAATTATTTTTGGTACATGAATATTATTCTTGAATTTTACTCCACAAAGAAGTATCATGTTGACAATTTGGACATTATTGGTTCCTGGATAAATTAATTCTTAAACTTGTTTTATTGAATTCTTATATCATTGTCATCATCCTCATGTTTATATTATGTTGAAAGTCATCTGTGGCCTGTAGTGCATAGATAGACTTGGTATGATTATGACCAGGGATCATTCGATATAAACATGACCGTAATGTTACAAATGATGTGAAAAAAGTCCCCATTGGCCTGTAGTGCATTGATGGACAGTTTTTGGTATGATTATGGCTATGGATTCTCTTCGGCCAAGGGTGCAAAGATGAAT
This sequence comes from Panax ginseng, assembly GCA_020205605.1. Classification (NCBI taxonomy): domain Eukaryota; kingdom Viridiplantae; phylum Streptophyta; class Magnoliopsida; order Apiales; family Araliaceae; genus Panax; species Panax ginseng. The sequence goes on from CM035141.1 coordinate 83,584,209, forward strand.
TATTTTATGGCATGATCAGGACCGTTGATGAAAACACGATTATCTTTGGCCGTAGTGCATGGATAATTCATGGTCGTGATACTAAAGAATATCCTTGGCCTGTAGTGCAGGGATGATTTGATGATGTGGATTATTTATTAAGTTGAGTCTCAGCGATAAAATTGATGATAAACTTTATAAATCATAGAAGATAGTAGATTTAATTCTCTACTTGACTCTTCTAATGGATTGCTTGTTCCGCTGCAGTTAAACTTGATGTCTATTGTATTTTATCAGTTTAACACCGTTGAAGGCTAATGATAATTTATTCTACATTATCTTAGTCATAATATTTCTTACTAGGCTAGTTGAGCTCACCCTTTTGCTTTCATTGTTCTCTTCAGGAAATGAGAACGTAGCAGGGACTAGTCGGGGAATGGAGTGACGGTCCAGATGATAGTATCAGTAGTCCTCACTATTCTAGGAATTACTGTGATAATAAATGTAATGAGGACTCCATTGAGTTTTTATATTGTCTAGAAGACAATATTTGTATTAAAACTCACAGTTCATGTTGTATATTTAAGTTTGTATTTGTATTCTGTACCATGTATTTGGCACTCGGAATGGGTGATGTATACCTTTTTGGGGCGTCACAACAGTATCAAAGCTAGGGATATGATCCTGGCTAAGATGTGAGACAAGAACTAGGTGGGGAGAGACGGGGAATTCCTTCTCTAGTATGACCTACCTAAGTTTATTTGGTATTTAATTGGTCGGTCAGAGTATAAGGATAATATGTGATATGTGACGCCCCCAAAATAGGTATACATCACCCATTCTGAGTCGCCAAAAACATGGTACAGAAAAAAATACAACTTCAGTAATACAATTGTCGTGCAAAATACGACAACACATATACTGTGAGTTTGAATACAAATATAGTCTAGGAGAGAGTATACAAACTCAAAAGGAGTCCTCATTACAATTATTGATACACTATTTTACAAAATAGTGAGGACTACTAATACATCTATCCTGAACCATCACTCCATACCCCGGCTAGTTCCTGCTATGTTCTCACCTCTTGAGAAGAAAAATGGAACAAAAAGGAAAAGGGTGAGCTCAACTAGCCCAGTAAAGAATATTATGACTAAGATAATATACAACAATTTATCATTAGTCTTCAACAAGAAAAAATCTGATAAAATATAATAGACAACAAGTTTTAGATCAACAACTGCAGCGGAAACAGTAATCCATTAGAAGAGTCAAGTAGAGAAAGAATTCTACTATCTTCTAAGATTTAAAAGTCCATCATCAATAATTTATCCCTGTAACATCAATCAATATACATCTTGAATCAAATATTCATCTTTGCACTACAGGCCAAAGATATTCATTTGTATCACCAGTTGGTCATGTTCATCTCAACACCTGTTTATCTTTGCACTACGGGCCAAAGATATTCATCAGTTAATCATTCATCTTTGCACTACGGGCCAAAGATATTAAGTAATATCATCATTTAGGACTGAGGATGATGAAAAATATATTAAAGAATGAATCCAGTGAGACAGAAAGACAAATATTAGGGATTCATATTTCAGTTTATCCAAGTTCAATAATACCCCATAACAAACTATAGTGGAGTAAAATTCAAGAATGAAGATTAAAACATGGATTAAATTTCAAGAATAAGGGTCACAACAGATAACTTGAAAGAAAAAAAAAATTCTTTTGTGAGCGATTGCAGTGAGCGAAAGAATCGTAAACAAAGACTCCGATCATGAAAAGTTCCAAATTTAAAAAAAGTTCAGACCAATATTCCTATGAAATGATATTAGATGAAGCAAAATTTCTAGTCATTTCAGGAATTATAGAAGCAATACTTATCATAGTAAGTTTAAATTTAGGAATATGATATGAAATAATATTACTTACATACTATGGAGTATAAAAGAAAATAATATTTCTTACAAGTATTGAAATAAAATAATATCCTTTACCTTAGTAGAAGTTGGATTTGACTGGAATATCGGATATTATTCTGAGAAAATCTTGCAGAAAAACTACGTTCAAAGTATTCTTATACTCAAGAAAAATACTCACAATACTTTAGAATAAGAATTTCTGAATTTGAAGGTGTGATTGAGGAAGGAGGTTTCCCCTCCTTTATAGCACAATTCGGAGGAACAGATTTCAACAGTGTGACGCCCCCAAAATAGGTATACAACACCCATTCTGAGTCGTCAAAATACATGGTACAAAAACAACTACAACTTTATTAATACAACATAAAAACTATGAGTTTAAATACAAATATTGTCATCTAGATAATATCCACACTCAAATAAGTCCTCATTATAATTATTGATACATTATTTTACAAAAATGGTGACGACTACTAAACGACTTTCTAGAACCATCATTTCACACCCCGACTAGTATTCGCTATATTCTCGCCTCCTGAGAAGAAAAATGGAACAAAAAGGAAAAGGTGAGCTCAACTAGCCCAGTAAAGAACATTATGACTAAGATAACATAGAACAAATTATCGTTAGTCTTCAACAGGAAAAAAATCTAATAGGATACAATAGAAAACCAGTTTTAAATCAATCTTTGCAGCGAAAATAATAATTTATTAGAAGAGTTAAGTAGAGAATGCAATCTACTATCTTCTATATATGAATTTAAAAGTTCATCGTTGATATTTTATCCCTGTAACCTCAATCAATATATATCTAGAATTAAATATTCATCTTTGCACTACAGGCCAAAGATATTCATCAGTTGGTCATGCTAATCTAAACACCTGTTCATCTTTGCACTACGGGCCAAAGATATTCATCAGAAAATCATTCATCTTTGCACTACAGGCCAAAGATATTCATCAGTTGGTCATGCTAATCTAAACACCTGTTCATCTTTGCACTACGGGCCAAAGATATTCATCAGAAAATCATTCATCTTTGCACTACATGCCAAAGATATTCAGTAATATCATTATTTAGGACTGAGGATGATGAAAAATATTTTAAAGAAAATGAATCCAGTGAAACAAAAGAATAAATATTAAGGATTCAGATTTTAACCTATTCCATGTCCAAAAAAACCTCATAAATAATCATAGTGGAGTAAAATTCAAGAATGATCAAAACATGGATACAATCAAAGCTAGTATCCATAATAGATATTTTGGACAAAAAGAAGAAAGTTTCATTTTTTCGGTGAATAGTGTCGATTCGTGAATAGGTCAGTATCGTGAATAAAGGTCGTTATCGTGAACGAGAAACCCGACACAAAAAGTTCCAAATTTGATAAAAAGTTCAACCCAATATTTCGGCATAATGATATTGAAGAAAATAATATCATTTAAGAAGAAAATAACATCCCTTACCTCAAAAGGATAGTACTTCTGACTGGAATACTGGATATAGTGCTGAAAGAACTTGCACCGTGTAGTAATACTCAAAGTACTAAAATACTCACAAAAATACGCTCGATATTATAGAGAGAGAAAGAGAGAGAAATCTTTAGTTTCTGGTGTGATTTTCAATTCTAACCTAGTCACCCTATTTATAGGAAAATGCTTAGAACACCAAAGCAGAAAATTTAATAAAATTTTAATATATATATATATATATATATTAAATTCCTACGCACCCCAATTTAGTCCAAACTTCAGCCACACATGTGCCAAAAACAACAAAAATGTTTTTCTTAATAAAAATAAATAAAACTTCCAAAAATCAATTATTCCAGAATTTTGGAACTTCAATAATTCATAATAAATAGACCTTTTATCAGAAAAATTCAAAACTCATGTTCTTTCCAAAGGAAATTCCATTCTCTATAACTTTGCCAAAGAAAGTTTTTTCAAATTCCAAACAGAAATTGATTGAAATCCACAAACGAGCTATTTTACAGGCTATATCAAATTTCAGTCAAGAAATGGGGTCCACAAACATGAAAAACATGTTTAAAATATTTTTAGTAACAAATATACTCCTCCTCCACATATACTCATATATCATTGTAAAAAAATATCACCATTATTATATTATAGTAATATAATAAAATATTATTTTATCAGAAAAGATAAAATATCAATTTTTAATAATTGTCACTTTAAAAATTTTCTGCATCTATATCCACATAAAATCAATATTTTCCTCATCATATAAATTAATAATTAATTATTCACAAATAATATTACAGAATCACAATAATCGACAACCGTGCCGTTCTTAGGAAAGAGGGGCTTTCAATAAGAATTTCTCCTTCTTGGCGTTGCAATTAGGTGACTGGACCTCTCATTAGAGCGTAACTTTCTAGACATTGTCAATAATGTTATCTAATAATATTATTGAGATAATATGAATTATTGCTTCGATAATGAAAAATAATTGTGTAGTGACAATTATTGAAACAACGGTAATATAGAATATTAATGCAACAATTATTGAATTAATAAAATAAAATCTTTGAGCGATAATTCTTTGTAATAATTATTGAGTAGTGCCTTCTTACGTAAGAATCAATAATTGTTGCAATACTGAGTGTCTTCTTGTGTAACAACGCCAGACATCGTGTTTTAACCACCGGGTATTCCAACGATATAATTGTAATAACAACGCCAAGTTATTTATAAACAACTTATTTTGTCATTTTCTTTATCCAATCGCTTTCCTAGTTATGGGACCCACAAAAGGTCTGTGCCGTCATACTAATATTCACAAGCGGTAAGAATATTCCACGACCAAACGAATATTCTCATGCGATAAAATGAATATTTTATAACCACTTGCTTATTTAAAATATTTAGCATTTTACCCATAACTAACCACATTAATCAAATCAACCCTTACTATTTCAGAATAATAAATAGAGGAAATTTAATTTTATTTATAATAAGTTGGGGTCTTACAAACAGCATGCCTAACTTTCCTCATTTTTCAAAGCTTAACTTCTTAATTTCAATATGGGTGGGGGCCACCCTTTGAAACAACTTGCAGACAACATCTTCTTCACCAACCAAATGGCTTATCTGTAAGACCCCAACTTTTTGAATAAAGATTAAATTTTCTCGAAATATATTTTTGAATATTATGGTGTGGATTTGATATAATGTTATAGTTGTGGGTAATATTTACAAATTTTGCAAAGTACGCAAGTTGTTATATAATATTTGATTGGTCGGGGAATATTCGTTTTAACAGGGAATATTCGTACAACGGCACAATCATTGGTGGACCCCCACAACGAAATTATTCTCGGATTGAGAAAATGACAAAAATACTTTATGAAAATAACGGCGGAAGATTTATCGTTAACTGTTGAAACACCCGGTGTTAAAAGTATACAAGAATGTCTGGCGTGGTTGCATAAGTAACACACAGTATTGATTATTGATGCTTACGTGAGAATTCACTCGCTTATACTCAATTATTGCTCTGAAGAATTATCTTTGCGATCATATCTCTCATATTATTGATTCAATTATTGTCACAAGATCATTTGCATAATATATTATATTATTAAATCAATAATTGAGACGACAAAGTTATTCATATTATTATTTGCAATATTGACAATGTCTAGAAGTTCTGTCAAGAAGAGGTTTGGTTACCTAATTGCGCGCCAATAAGGAGAAATCCTTATCGGAAAGCCCCATCTTTCTTGGGAACGACCTGGTTGTTAAATATTGTGAGTTATAATATTAATGATGAATAAGTTGTGTTGATTAAAAATGAATTTTGATAGTTCCATTGTGTTGGGATTATTAGTGTTAGTGGAAATCGACATCTATTCCGATGATAATTGATGTCTAGGGGTTATATTGATAAATCGGGTAATTTATTAGATAAATGAGCAATTAATTGCTACTAATTCACATGCTTATATAACTATTTGTTCACATGTGTGTACTATTGAATCACATTATTCACTATTAGGGGAGTTGGTGCAAGATTGATAATACTTGCATAACTAAGTTAAAAATGGAGGTATATATGGAGGTACTATACTATAATTCATATTTTTTACATGATTATACTATTGATTCACATGATTGAACTATTGATTCACATTATTTACTATTAGGGGAGGTGGTGCAAGTTTGATAATACTTGCAGGACTAAATTAAAAATGAAAGAAGAGTTGGAGGTATTGTACTGTAATTTTTCGAGCCCCAAAACGTGCAATTATCGAAACTATATTTTCTTATAAATAGAAGCTCATTCTTCCTTCATTTCTCACCAATTCACAAAAGCTTTAGAGCGATTATTATAGAGAGAAATTATAGAGAGAAAGAAGAAGAGAAGTTTGCTACCTCACTATTCTAGTATCCAGTTTTTCCAAGGTAGGGAGTATTATTTCTTTCTTATCCATGAAGAGAACTTCTGTTATTACATTCTGTATTATTCTATTGGAATAACCTGTATATGCGGGCTACCCTATACTTGGTGAAATTCTTCTTTATTCCATTCTTTATCATTCTGTTGGAACATCCTGCTTTGTGTGTTTACGGACCGGTTCCATTATTTATCATTCTCGTTGGAACATCCCGTCTGCATGCGTTTCTACGGGACCCGGGTTAAAATCTTTATTATTCTCGTTGGAATATCCATGTCTCATGCGTTTTTTACGCCGAAACTCGATTCCGCCTTTTATTATTTTTGTTGGAATGTCCCGTCTCATGTGTTTTTACGGACCGATTCCGTTATTTATTATTCTCATTGGAATAACTCGCTTCGCAAGGTCTTCATCGAATGCCCGGTGATTTCTTTTGTTATTCCATTCTTTATTATACTCAATTGGTTAAAGTTTTGACTTCTATACTCCATGAAATTAGTGGAATATCCTTGATATTTGCGCTTTATCCAAAGATCTTTTCATTGAAATATTCTTTCGAGCATTCTTGAATTTTACTCCACAAAGCAAGATCATGTTGACAATTTGGACGTTATTGATTCCTGGATAAAATAATTCTTGAACTTGTTTTATTGAATTTTTATATCATTGTCATCATCCTCATGTTTATATTTTATTGAAAGTCATTTGTGGCCTGTAGTGCATAGATGGACTTGGTATGATTATGACCAGAGATTATTCGGTGTAATCATAACCGTAATGTTACAAATGATGTGGTAAAAGTACTCATTAGCTCGTAGTGCATTGATGGACAGTTGTTGGCATGATCATGACCATTAATGAAAAATACACAAATATTCTTGGCCCGTAGTGCATGAATAATTGTGGTCGTGATACTAAAGAATATCCTTGGCCATAGTACAGGGGTGATTCGGTGATTTGGATTATTTATTAAGCTGAGTTCCAACGGTAAAAGTGATGAAAAACCTTTTAAATCATAAAAGATAGTAGATTTTATTCTCTACTTGACTCTTTTAATGGATTGCTTGTTCCGCTGCAGTTAAACTTGATGGTTGTTATATTATATCAGTTTAACACTGTTGAAGGCTAACGATAAATTATTCTGCATTATCTTAGTCATAATATTTCCTAATAGGCTAGTTGAGCTCACCCTTTTACTTTTATTGTTCTCTTCAGGAAAATAGAATGTAGCAGGGACTAGTCGGGAAACGGAGTGACGGACCAGATGATAGCATTAGTAGTCCTCACTATTCAGTGAAATAGTGGGAAAATAAATGTAATAATATTGAATTTGAGTTTGTATATTGTCTAGACGACAATATTTGTATTAAAACTCACAGCTTATGTTTTGTCGTATTTTTACGCATTACAGCTTGTATAATTAAGTTGTATTTATATTCTGTATCATGTATTTGGCAACTCAGAATAGGTGATGTATACCTGTTTTGGGGGCGTCACAGTTGGTAAGAAAGCTTAGGGATATGATCCCTGGCTAAGATGTGAGACTAGAACTAGGAGGGGAGAGACGGGGAATTCATTCGCTAATATGACCTACCTAATTTTTTTGGTATTTAATTGGTTAGTCAGAGTATAGAGATAAATGTTGCATGTCAATTAACCCTTATTTTGTGGCAGTATTTGAAAATGGCATCCGAGAATATTGAGAATAGCAATGGGGCACAAGAGACCGTTGAGTCTCCACAGATCAACAATCAGAATAATGTGCATCAGGAAGGCGACAATCCTCATGCAAACAACAACACTGACCAAATGATGAACGATGGAATGTTCAGAGGCTTTATGCAATTCATGCAACATCAGGAGAAAGCGGCTCCAGTTCAAAATGCAGGTGGAAACACTGGAAACTCTCGAACTGTCACCGCTAAACAGTTCAACGAGCTGGGACCACCCGAGTTTATTGGAGAGCCAAAACCACTTAAGGCGGAATCGTGGATAAAGCAGATCACCAAGATATTTGATGTCTTGGGATGCTCCGAGGAGCAAAAGGTTCCCTTCGCCACCTTCATGTTGCGTGAAGAGGCAGACATCGGGTGGGAATCATAAACGCACTCCAACCCGACGCGACTCAAGATGTCTTGGGAGAAGTTCCAAGAGCTATTCAACGACAAGTACTTTCCGAAAGTATTCGTCACATGAAAGAGGTGGAGTTTATCAAGTTGGAGCAAAACAATATGACCGTGTCGCAATACGAGGCTAAATTTTATGAGTTATCCTGGGCTTGCAATCCCATTTGGTAGATAATGAGGAGCGAATGACACGAATGTTTTTAAGAGGTTTGAAACCGTAGATACGTCAATATCTTATTTCTCATAAACTGTGTTTGTACTCAAGATGTTGTAAATAGGGCTCATTATTGGAGAGCGATAACGAGTCAACGCAACCAAGAGAAAAAATAACTGCAAATCATGAAAATACCAAAGTGGTATCACCATCAAGCGGTGACAACAAACGTGGAGGAATCAACATGCCGTAAATGGTAACCACACTTTGGTGGTAATCATGGTCAAGACAATAAAATGGACATTTCAAGAAAAGGAGATTCAACAATGATGGAAAGACGTCACACCAAAGAACCGTGGTTAAGGAAGGAGAGCGACCACCACCTATCATATGTTTTAAATGCGGAGGGGAGGGACATATCAGTCCAAACTCCGCGATGCCATCCAAAGCGTGTTATAATTATGGAAGAGAATGTAACCTAGCCCGATTTTGTCATTCACCGAAGACAAGTTCAGCTAGGATGGAGGCACCAAAGGCCGTCCCAGAAAAGTCAAAGCCGTTGGTGCAACGGAGAGCATTTGTTGTGACCTTCCAGAAAGCAAGGAACCCGAACGCGGTCATCACTGGTAAGCTTATTATAAACTCTAGCGAAGTCTATACCTTATTTGATACCAGTTCTACCCATTATTTTATTTCTCTTACTTGCGCTCAACGATTAAATTTGACTGCGAAGAAATTAGACTTTGACTTATCTGTTAAAACTCTGTTGGGAGAAACCTTCATTACATCCACTGTTTATAAGTCTTGTTTGGTTCAAATTGGTACCCTCACATTACCTGTAGATCTTATTTCATTGAAAATACTTGCATTTGACATGATTCTAGGGATTGATTGGTTAACTACTCATCATGCAAAAATTGATTGCTTTCGTAAGGTTGTTAGCTTTCATATTCCTAACCAACCTATTATGCGAATTCAAACAACTAAACCATTAAAATCTATCAATGTCATTTCAAGCCATAAAGCTATTCGTTAGTTGAAAAACGGATGTCAAGCTTTCTTAGCTCATGTCACGGATCTAAACAAAAAAATACGTCGATTTACGAATGATATTTCATTGTTAATAAATTTCCTGACGTATTCCCCGAAGAACTTCATGGCCTACCCCCAGAGCGTGAAATTGAATTTTGTATCGGCCTTGAACTCGATACAAAACCCATTTCCAAAGCCCCATATCGAATGGCTCCTATTGAACTTCAGGAGTTAAAGACCCAATTGCAGGAATTATTAGACATTGGTTTCATTCGTCCTAGTACATCTCCTTGGGGTGCTCCTGTTCTATTCGTGAAGAAAAAAGATGGGAGTATGCGACTTTGTATTGATTATCGGGAGTTGAATCATGTCACCATCAAAAATAGGTACCCATTGCCACGTATTGATGACCTGTTTGACCAGTTGTAAGGCGCCAAATTCTTTTCAAAGATTGATCTTCGTTCAGGATATCATAAATTGAAGATTAGAACCGATGACATTCCAAAGACGGCTTTCAAAACTCGGTACGGGCATTATGAATTCCTAGTCATGTCCTTTGGATTGACTAATGCTCTTGTTGCCTTCATGGATATGATGAACCGAGTATTCAAGGAATATTTGGATCATTTTGTGGTTGTCTTTATTGATGGCATCCTCATATATTCCAAAAGCCGTGAAGATCATGAGCAACACTTGAGGCTGATACTCCAAAAGCTTCGTGAAAATAATTTATATGCCAAGTTGAAGAAATGCGAGTTCTGGCTTTAAAAAGTTGCATTCCTTGGGCACGTGATATCAAATCATGGGATATCTGTTAACCCGACAAAAATTGAAGCAATTCAAAGCTGGGAGCAACCTAAATCAGTGACCGAAGTACGTAGCTTTCTCGGCTTAGCTGGTTATTATCGGAGATTCGTAGAAGGGTTTTCTCAAATCGCAACTTCATTAACTCAGCTGACTCGAAAAGATACAAAATTCGGTTGGAGCGTGGAATGTGAGAAGAGTTTTCAAGAACTCAAGAAGAGACTCATTTCAAGACTGCTCGACAATACCATCCGCCGGATGGATTTGTCATCTACAATGATGCTTCGCAAAGGGTTAGGATGTGTTCTCATGCAACATGGGAAAGTCATAGCCTATGCCTCATGGCAACTCAAAGAATATGAGAGGAATTATCCTACTCATGATCTAGAGTTGGCAGCTGTCGTTTTTGCGCTTAAAATTTGGAGGCATTACCTGTATGGGGAGAAAGTGGAGATCTATACGGATCATAAAAGCCTCAAATATTTTTTCACTCAAAAGGAACTCAACATGCGACAACGACGTTGGCTCGAACTGTTGAAAGATTATGATCATACTATTCAATACCATCCAGGAAAAATGAACGTAGTAGCTAATGCACTGAGTAGAAGATCATATGCGGGTACGAGTGTAATATTGTCAACGCAAAGGCCCATTTTGTATGACTTGCAAAGGATGGAGTTAGAGATAAAGACTCCAGGGACCCATGTGATGATGGCGAATATACGAGTAGAACCGACTTTAATCGATAAAGTTAAAGCTGCTCAAGCTACAGACCTGGAGCTGATGCGTATGAGGAAGAAAGTACAAGAAGGTGCTATGCCGGAAGCAAGAATCGATGAAGAAGGAATACTTGAGTCAACCTCAAGACTTTGTGTTCCTAACAACCCTGATTTAAAGTATAAAATCATGATGGAGGTGCACAACACACCATTTGCAATCCATCCTGGGAGTACCAAAATGTATCGTGATCTTCGACATACATTTTGGTGGAGCAATATGAAGAGAGAGATAGCAGAATTTATCTCAAGGTGTTTAACTTGTCAACGAGTCAAGGCGGAGCATCAAGTACCAAAAGGTCCATTGCAACCACTTGAAATTCCAGAATGGAAGTGGGAACACATTACCATGGATTTTGTTACTGGTCTTCCCAAGGTTTCTCAAGGTATAGATGCAATTTGGGTCATTGTTGATAGATTGACCAAGTCTGCTCATTTCTTACCTATACGAGAAACTTATACACTTGAACGTCTTGCTCGTATGTACATAAACGAGATTGTAAGACTGCATGGTATGCCAGTATCCATAGTTTCTGATCGAGACCCAAGATTCACTTCAAGATTTTGGGTTAGTTTGCAAAAAGCTATGGCCACGAATTTACGATTTAGCTCGGCATATCATCCTCAGACGGACGGGCAGTCGGAGAGGACCATTCAAACTCTTGAAGATCTATTAAGACTCTGTGTCCTTGACTTCAAGGGAAGTTGGGATAAGTTCCTACCATTGGTGGAGTTTTCCTACAACAACAGTTATCAAGCAAGTATTGGCATGGCTCCATTTGAGGCGTTGTATGGAAGAACGTGTCGTTCTCCAGTATGCTGGGATGAGGTGGGTGAAGCAACATTGTTGGGACCGGAGTTAGTACGTATGACTACGGAAAAGATTCAAATGATCCGACAACGTATAAAAACCTCACAAGATCGACAAAAGAGTTATGTTGATCTTCATCGAAAGGACGTGGAATTCGATATTGGAGATCATGTGTTATTACGTGTTGCTTCATGGAAGGGAGTTACGAGATTTGGATGAGAGGAAAGCTCAACCCTCGATTCATTGGCCCATTTTTAATCCTCGATCGAGTAGGAACTGTGGCGTATAGACTCGTTTTACCCCCATGTATGTCTCGTGTTCATAACGTTTTTCACATATCTATGTTACGTAAATATGTGAAAGACCCAAACCACATTATTGAATTAGAACTAGACGAGATAGAGGAAGATTTAACATATGAAGAGTTACCTATTAAAATCTTGGATAAAAAGGATCATATTCTACGCTCCAAGGTTATACCTCAAGTCAAAGTTTTGTGGAGAAACCACGATGTGAAAGAAATGACCTGGGAGTTAGAATCTGAGATGAAATCAAGATATCCTTACCTCTTCGACATACCAGGTACGCACCCTAATTTCGAGGACGAAATTTCATAAGAAGGGGAAGTTGTAAGACCCCAACTTTTTGAATAAAGATTAAATTTTCTCGAAATATATTTTTGAATATTATGGTGTGGATTTGATATAATGTTATAGTTGTGGGTAATATTTACAAATTTTGCAAAGTACGCAAGTTGTTATATAATATTCGATTGGTCGGGGAATATTCATTTTAACAGGGAATATTCGTACAATGGCACAATCATTGGTGGACCCTCACAACGGAATTATTGTCGGATTGAGAAAACGACAAAAATACTTTATGAAAATAACGGCGAAAGTTTTACCGTTAACTGTTGAAGCACTCGGTGTTAAAAGTACAGTAATATGCATGGTTGCATAGTAGCACACGGTATTGATTATTGATTCTTACATGAGAAGTCACTCAGTTATACTCAATTATTGCTACAGTAATTGCTGCATCATATCTCTCATATTATTGATTCAATTATTGTCACAATATCATTTGCATAATATATTATATTATTAAATCAATAATTGTGACAACAAAGTTATTCATATTATTATATGCAATATTGACAATGTCTAGAAGTTCTGTCAAGGAGAGGTTTGGTCACCTAATTGCGCGCCAATAAGGAGAAATCCTTATCGGAATGCCCCCTCTTTCCTGGGAACGACCTGGTTGTTAAATATTGTGAGTTATAATATTAATGATGAATAAGTTGTGTTGATTAAAAATGAATTTTGATAGTTTCATTGTGTTGGGATTATTAGTGTTAGTGGAAATCAACATCTATTCCGATGATAATTGATGTCTAGGGGTTATATTGATAAATCGGGTAATTTATCGGATAAATGAGCAATTAATTGCTACTAATTCACATGCTTATATACCTATTTGTTCACATGTGTGTACTATTGAATCACATTATTTACTATTAGGGGAGTTGGTGCAAGATTGATAATACTTGCATGACTAAATTAAAAATGGAGGTATAGATGGAGGTACTATATCGTAATTGTATTTTCACATGATTATACTATTGATTCACATGATTGAACTATTGATTCACATTATTTACTATTAGGGAGGTGGTACAAGTTTGATAATACTTGCAGGACTAAATTAAAAATGAAAGAAAAGTTGGAGGTATCAGATGTAATTTTTTGAGCCCCAAACGCGTGCAATTATCGAAACTATATTTTCCTATAAATAGAAGCTCATTCTTCCTTCATTTCTCACCAATTCACAAAAGCATTAGAGCGATTATTATAGAGAGAAATTATAGAGAGAAAGAAGAAGAGAAGTCTGCTACCTCACTATTCTAGTATCCAGTTTTTCCAAGGTAGGGAGTATTATTTATTTCTTATCCATGAAGAGAACTTCTGTTATTCCATTCTTTATTATTCTATTGGAATAACCTGTATATGCGGGCTACCCAAAACTTGGTGAAATTCTTACGTTATTCCATTCTTTATCATTTCATTGGAACATCCCATTTTAGTACGTTTACGTAGGACTGGTTCCATTATTTATCATTATGTTGGAACATCCACGTCTGCATGCTTCTCTACGCGGACACTGGTTCCATCTTTATTATTATTCCATTGGAATATCTCGTCTGCATGCGTTTTTACGCCGGACTCGATTCCGCTCTTTATTATTCTCGTTGGAATATCACGTCTGCATGCATTTTACATAGGACCGATTCCGTTATTTATTATTCTATTGGAATAACTCCTTGTGCGGTCTATCGCATGCCTGGTGATTTCTTTTGTTATTCAATTCTTTATTATACTCAGTTGGTTAAAGTTTTGACTTCTATACTCCATGAAATTAGTGGAATATCCTTGATATTTGCGCTTCATTCAGTATCTTTTCATTGAAATATTCTTCTGAGCATTCTTGAATTTTACTCCATAAAGCAGTATCATGTTGACAATTTGGACGTTATTGATTCCTGGATAAAATAATTCTTGAACTTGTTTTATTGAATTCTTATATCATTGTCATCATCCTCATGCTTATATTGTTGTGAAAGTCATCTTTGGCCCGTAGTGCATAGATGGACTTGGTATGATTATGACTAGAGATTATTCGGTATAATCATGACCGTAATGTTACAAATGATGTGCTAAGAGTCCTCATTGGCCCGTAGTGCATTGATGGACAGTTGTTGGCATGATCATGACCATTAATGAATACACAAATATTCTTGGCCCGTAGTGCATGGATAATTGTGGTCGTGATACTAAAGAATATCCTTGGCCGTAGTACAGGGGTGATTCGGTGATGTGGATTATTTATTAAACTGAGTACCAGCGATAAAAGTGATGAAAACCCTTTTAAATCATAAAAGATAGTAGATTTTATTCTCTACTTGACTCTTTTAATGGATTGCTTGTTCCGCTGCAGTTAAACTTGATGGTTGTTATATTGTATCAGTTTAAACATTGTTGAAGGCTAACGATAAATTATTCGCATTATCTTAGTTATAATATTTCCTACTGGGCTAGTTGAGCTCACCCTTTTACTTTCATTGTTCTCTTCAGGAAATGAGAACGTAGCAGGGACTAGTCGGGGAACGGAGTGACGGACCAGATGATAGCATTAGTAATCCTCACTATTCAATGAAATAGTGGGAAAATAAATGTAATAATATTGAATTTGAGTTTATATATTGTCTAGACGATAATATTTGTATTAAAACTCACAGCTTATATTTTATCGTACTTTGCACGACAGTTGTATAATTAAGTTGTATTTGTATTCTGTACCATGTATTTGGCGACTCAGAATAGGTGATGTATACTTGTTTTGGGGGCGTCACATTATCAATTATGAAAAGTTGCATGCAGAGAATTCAAAATCAATTATCTAACCTCCACCCATTAATTCAAATGCTGCAATTACAATATCATTCCCACCAACTCCTGCATAATGCTAAGACAATTAAATTCCTAAATTCCACGCTTTTCTCATTTCAATGGTTGGTGCCTACTATCTTTGAACACACTTTGCAGGCAACGAAAAATCCACCACCCACCACTTAGAAAAGTATTCAAGGAAAATTAAATCACAAGCGCGCACACACACACACACACACACACAGATATATATATATATATATATATATATATATATATATTATAATAATATAAATAAATAAATATTTTATCGAAGAAAATAATTGTCAAACTTTCAACAATTATTTCATGCTAAAAAAAATCCTTCATTTATAACCACATAAATAAATCCATCATTTATATCCGCATCAAATAAATATTTCCTTATCATATAAATCAATAATTAATTATTCACCAATAATATTACAGAATCACAATTATGACAACTAGGCCGTTCCCAGGAAAGAGGGGGCTTTCCAATAAGGATTTCTCCTTACTGGCGCGCAATTAGGTGATCAAACCTCTCCTTGACAGAACTTTGTTGACATTGCTAATAATGCTATCTAATAATATTATTTAAACAATATGAATTATTGATCTGATAATACGAAATACTGTGCAGTGACAATTATTGAAACAACAATAAAATAAAATATCAACGCAGCAATTATTGAATCAATAAAATAAAATATTGAGCGAAGAATTACATGTAATAATTATTGAAGTAGTGCCTTTCACGTAAGAATCAATAATTCAACAACATCTGGTATCTGGTAGTTATACTCTTTATGCAACCACGCCAGACATCGTATTTTAACCACCATGTAATTCAACAATTGCTAATTGTAATAACTACGCCGTTATTTATAAAAACTCAAACTTTGTCGTTTTCTTCATCCGACAGTTATTCTGTTATAGGGCCCACAAATGACTGCGTCGTCGTACGGATATTTCCGACAAGAAGAATATTCCATGACCAAACGAATATTCCCCGACAACAATGATTATTTAATAACCACTTGCTTATTTTGCAAAATTTGCACATTTCACCCATAACCAAAGCATTATATCAAATTATCACCTTACTATTTCAAAATAATAAATAGAGAAAACTCAATTTTATTTATAATAAGTTGGGGTCTTACAACCTCCCCTCCTTATGAAATTTTGTCCTCGAAATTGACGTACGTACCTAGTGTTTCGAAAAGGTGAGGGTACCTCACTTTCATTTTCAATTCCAACTCCCAGGTCATTTCCTCAATAGCATGGTTCCTCCATAAAACCTTAACTTGTGGTATAACCTTTGTGCGTAGAACATGCTCTTTCTTATCCAAGATCTTAACAGGTACTTCCTCGTATGTTAAATCTTCGGCTATCTCGTCTGGTTCTAACACAATAATGTGGTTCGGGTATTTCACATATTTCTGAAGCATAGATATGTGAAAAACATTATGAACACGAGACATGCTTGGAGGTAATGCGAGTCTATAGGCCACATTTCCTATTCGGTCAAAAATCTCAAATGGACCAACAAATTGTGGATTGAGCTTTCCTCTCTTCCCAAATCTTGTAACTCCCTTCCATGGAGCAATACGTAACAGTACATGATCTCCAATATTAAATTCAACGTCCTTTCGATGAAGATCAGCATAACTCTTTTGTCGATCTTGTGAGGTTTGAATACGTTGTCGAATCATTTGGATCTTTTCTATAATCATGCGTACTAATTCTGGTCCCAACAACGTTGTTTCTCCCACCTCGTGCCAGTATACTGGAGAACGACACTTTCGTCCATACAATGCCTCGAATGGAGCCATGCCTATACTTGCTTGATAACTGTTGTTGTAGGAGAATTCCACCAGTGGCAAGTATTTATCCCAACTTCCTTTAAAATCTAGAACATAGAGTCTTAATAGATCTTTAAGGTTTTGAATAGTCCTTTTCGATTGTTCGTCCGTTTGAGGATGGTATGCTGAACTGAATCGTAAATCTGTGCCCATAGCTTTCTGTAAGCTAACCCAAAATCTTGAAGTGAATCTTGGGTCACGATCCGAAACTATGGATACTGGCATGCCATGAAATCTCATAATCTCATTCACGTACATACGAGCGAGACGTTCAAGGGAATAAGTCTAACGTATAGGCAGGAAATGAGCAGACTTGGTTAATTTATCAACAATAACCCAAATCACATTTATGCCTTGAGAAACTTTGGGAAGACCCATAACAAAATCCATAGTAATGTGTTCCCACTTCTATTCCAGAATCTCAAGTGGCTGCAATGGACCTTTTGGCACTTGATGTTTCGCCTTTACTCATTGACAAGTTAAACACCTCGAGATAAACTCTGCGATCTCTCTCTTCATATTTTTCCACCAGAATGTGTGTCGAATATCATGATACATTTTGGTACTCCCAAGATGGATTGCAAATGGTGTGTTGTGTGCCTCCATTGTGATTCTATGATTCAAGTTAGAATCGTTAGGAACGCAAATTCTAGAGTTGACTCGAAGTATTCCTTCTTCATCGATTCTTGCTTTTGGAATAACACCTTCTTACACTTTCTTCTTCATACGCATCAGCCCCAGGTCCGTAGCTTGAGCAGCTTTAACTTTATCGATGAAAGTCGGTTCTACTCGTATATTCGCCAT
Source organism: Panax ginseng (assembly GCA_020205605.1). Lineage (NCBI taxonomy): Eukaryota > Viridiplantae > Streptophyta > Magnoliopsida > Apiales > Araliaceae > Panax > Panax ginseng. Next base: position 83,602,387 of record CM035141.1, read on the forward strand.
CATCATGTGGGTCCCTGGAGTCTTTAACTCAATCTCCATCCTTTGTAAATCGTACAAAATGGGTCTTTGTGTTAACAACATCGCACTCGTACCCGCATACGATCTTCTACTCAATGTGTCAGCTACTACGTTTGCTTTTCCAGGATGGTATTGAATGGTATGATCATAATCTTTCAACAGCTCGAGCCAACGTTGTTGCCGCATGTTGAGTTCCTTTTGGGTGAAGAAGTATTTGAGGCTTTTATGATCCGTATAGATCTCCACTTTCTCCCCATACAGGTAGTGTCTCCAGATTTTCAACGCGAAAACGACTGCTGCCAACTCTAGATCATGAGTAGGATAATTCCTCTCATATTCTTTGAGTTGTCGTGAGGCATAGGCTATGACTTTCTCATATTTCATGAGAACACATCCTAACCCTATGCCTGAAGCATCGTTGTATATAACAAATCCATCCGAACCAGATGGTATTTCCAGAACAGGCCAAAATGAGTCTCCTCTTGAGCTCTTGGAAACTCTTCTCGCATTCCTCGCTCCAACCGAATTTTGTATCTTTACGAGTCAGCTGAGTTAACGGAGTAGCGATTCGAGAAAATTCTTCCACAAATCTCCGATAGTAACCAGCTAAGCCCAAAAAGCTACGCACTTAGGTCACTGACTTCGGTTGCTCTCAACTTTGTATTGCTTCAATCTTCGCCGGGTCAACAGGTACTTCATGTTTTGACACTACGTGCCCAAGGAATGCTACTTCCTTAAGCCAAAACTCGCATTTCTTCAGCTTGGCATATAGCTTGTTTTCACGAAGCCTTTCAAGTATCAGCTTCAAATGGTGCTCATGATCTTCACGGCTTTTGGAATAGATGAGGATGTCATCAATAAAGACAACAACGAACTGATCCAAATATTCCTTGAATATACGGTTCATCATATCCATTAAAGCAGCAGGAGCATTAGTCAATCCAAAAGACATGACTAAGAATTCATAATGCCCGTACCGAGTTCTGAAGGCAGTCTTTGGAATATCCTCAGTTTTAATCTTCAGCTGATGATATCTAGAATGAAGATCGATCTTGGAAAAGAATTGTGCTCCTTGGAATTGGTCAAACAGGTCATCAATGCGAGGTAGCGGATACCTATACTTGATGGTGACATGGTTCAATTCTCGGTAGTCAATACAAAGTCACATACTCCCGTCTTTCTTCTTTACGAATAAAATAGGAGCACCCCAAGGAGATGTACTAGGACGAATGAAACCGATGTCTAACAATTCCTGTAGTTGGACTTTTAACTCCTGAAGTTCAATAGGAGCCATTCGATATGGGATTATAGAAATGGGTTTTGTAACCAGTTCAAGGTCAATAAAGAATTCAACATCACGTTCTGGGGGTAGACCGGGAAGTTCTTCAGGAAATACATCAGGAAATTCACTAACAACCGAAATATTATTCAAATCTGACTTGTCTTTGTTCAAATCCATAACATGGGCTAAGAAAGCTTGACATCCATTTTTTAATAAACGAATAGCTTTATGGCTTGATATGGCGACAAATGATCGATTTTAGTGGTTTAGTTGTTTGAATTCGTATGACAGGTTGGTTAGGAATATGAAAACTAACAACCTTACAAAAACAATCAATTTTAGCATGATGAGTGGTTAACCAATCAATCCCTAAAATCACATCAAAAGCAAGTATCTTTAAAGAGATAAGATCCACAGGTAATGTGATGGTGCCAACTTGGATTAAGCAAGATTTATAAACAGTGGTCGTAACAAAAATTTCTCCTAACGGAGTCTCCACTGATAAATCAAAGTCTAATTTCTCCGGAGTCAAGTTTAAACGTTGAGCACAAGCAGGGGAGATAAAAGAATGTGTAGAACCGGTATCTAGTAAGGTATAAACTTTGCAAGAGTTTATGATAAGCTTACCCGTGATCACCTCGTTCGGGTTCCTTGCGTTTTGGCCAGTCACGACAAACGCTCTTCCAAGAACCGCTGATTTTGACTTATCCGGGACAGCCTTTTGAGTCACCATCCCCATTGAACTTGGTTTCGCAATTAAACAATCTCTAGCTATATGACCTTCCTTTCCACAGTTATAACACACCTTAGATTGTTGTGGGCAGTTTAGGCTAATGTGTCCCTCTTTTCTGCATTTGTAACAAAGGACCGGTGCTTGTTCTCTTCCCCTAGAAACAGTTGATGTTTGCGCTGACGTCTTCACGTTATCATGGTTGTACCTTCTCTTTTTGAAATCTCCTCCCGACTCGCTCCTTCTATTATCACGACCACGATTACCACCAGAGTGGTTACCGTTTTTGTCCGAATGTTTTCCTCCCTGCTGGTTTTCATTGCTCCGATAACCGCTGCCACCAGTATGACCCTGGTTGTGTTCCCTTGGTTGAACATACTCATTATCTCGCTCTAATAATTGAGACATGTTTACAACATCTGAATATAAAGAAAATTTATGAGAGATAAGATATTGCCGAATCTCGGGTTTTAGACCTCTCAGAAACATCCTTGTCATTCGTTCCTCATTCTCTACCAAATGAGGTGCAAACCTAGATTACTCAGTGAACTTCGCCTCATACTGAGACACCGTCATGTTGTTTTGTTCTAGTCTGATAAACTCTACCTCCTTCATATGACGAATACTTTCAGGAAAGTACTTGTCATTAAATAGTTTTTGAAATGTTTCCCAAGACATGTTGAGTACAGCAGGCTGGGTACGCTTCACAGACTCCCACCAGTAGTTTGCCTCACCGCGGAACATAAAGGTGGCAAATGGAACCTTCTATTCCTCCGTGCATCCCAAGACATCGAATATCTTGGTAATTTGCTTGACCCACATTTCCGCCTTGATCGGATCAGGCTTTCCAATAAATTCTGGTGGTCCCAACTCCTTGAACTGCTTGGCTGTGACAGATCGCACGTTGCTATCACTTCCACCCGTATTTTGTACACGAGTCTCCCTCGTCTGATTTTGCATGAACTGTAAAAAGCTTCTAAACATTCCATCATTCATTGTTTGCTCGGTAGTGTTGTTTGCAGGTGGAATATTGTCTTCATGTTGTACGTTCTCCTGGTTTATGACTAAAGGTTGTTCTATAGTCTCATACACTCCATTATTAACGTTCTCAGCAGCCATTCTTAAATATTGCCATAAAACAAGGGTTAATTAAACAAATTAACATATCACATAATATCCATATATTATGACCGACCAACAAATAAGCTTAGGTAAGACATACTAGCAAAAGATTTATTCATCTCTCCCCTCCAAGTTCTATTCCCCGATCTCTGCCAGAGACCATATCCATAAGCTCTGATACCAACTGTGACGCCCCCAAAATAGGTATACATCACCCATTCTGAGTCACCAAATACATGGTACAGAAACAAATACAACTTCAGTAATACAATTGTCGTGCAAAATACGACAACACATATACTGTGAGTTTGAATACAAATATAGTCTAGTAGAGAGTATACAAACTCAAAAGGAGTCCTCATTACAATTATTGATACACTATTTTACAAAATAGTGAGGACTACTAATACATCTATCCTGAACCATCACTCCATACCCCGGCTAGTTCCTGCTATGTTCTCACATCCTGAGAAGAAAAATGGAACAAAAACGAAAAGGGTGAACTCAACTAGCCCAGTAAAGAATATTATGACTAAGATAATATACAACAATTTATCATTAGTCTTCAACAGGAAAAAATCTGATAAAATATAATAGACAACAAGTTTTAGATCAACAAGCTCGCAGCGGTAAAAACAAAGAATCCATTAGAAGAGTCAAGTAGAGAAAGAATTCTACTATCTTCTAAGATTTAAAAGTCCATCATTAATAATTTATCCCTGTAACATCAATCAATATACATCTTGAATCAAATATTCATCTTTGCACTATAGGCCAAAGATATTCATTTGTATCACCAGTTGGTCATGTTCATCTCAACACCTGTTCATCTTTGCACTACGGGCCAAAGATATTCATCAGTTAATCATTCATCTTTGCACTACGGGCCAAAGATATTAAGTAATATCATCATTTAGGACTGAGGATGATGAAAAATATTTTAAAGAACGAATCCAGTGAGACAGAAGGACAAATATTAGGGATTTATATTTCAGTTTATCCAAGTTCAATAATACCCCATAACAAACTATAGTGGAGTAAAATTCAAGAATGAAGATCAAAACATGGATTAAAATTCAAGAATAAGGGTCACAACAGATAACGTGAAAGAAAAAAAATAAAAAAAAATTCTTTTGTGAACAAAGACTGCGTGAACAAGACGTGAATAAGAATCGTGAATAAGACAGCGTGAACGATGAATGAAGCGATAACACAAGACTCCGTGAACAGTGAATTCACTATGAATAGTACCCAGTCATGAAAAGTTTCAAATTTGATAAAAAGTTCAGACCAATATTCCTATGAAATGATATTAGATGAAGCAAAATTTCAAATCATTTCAGGAATTATAGAAGCAATACTTATCATAGTAAGTTTAAATTAGGAATATGAAATGAAATAATATTCCTTCCATACTATGGAGTATGAAAGAAAATAATATTTCTTACGAGTATTGAAATAAAATAATATCATTTACCTTAGTAGAAGTTGGATTTGACTAGAATATCGGATATTATTATGAGAAAATCTTGTAGAAAAACTTCGCTCAAAGTATTCTTATACTCAAGAAAAATACTCACAATACTTTAGAATAAGAATTTCTGAATTTGAAGGTGTGATTGAGGAAGGAGGTTTTCCCTCCTTTTATAGCACAATTCGAAAGAACAAATTTCAACAGCATGCCTAACTTTCCTCATTTTTCAAAGCTTAACTTCTTAATTTCAATATGGGTGGGGGCCACCCTTTTAAACAACTTACAGACAACATCTTCTTCACCAACCAAATGGCTTATCAATTATGAAAAGTTGCATGCAGAGAATTCAAAATCAATTATCTAACCTCCACCCAATAATTCACATTCTGCAATTACAATATCATTCCCACCAACTCCTGCATAATGCTAAGGAAATTAAATTCCTAAATTCCTAGCTTTTCTCATTTCAATGGTTGGTGCCTACTATCTTTGAACACACTTTGCAGGCAACGAAAAATCCACCACCCACCACTTAGAAAAGTATTCAAGGAAAATTAAATCACATGCATATATATATATATATATATATATATATATATATATATATTATAATAATATATATAAATAAATATTTTATCGAAGAAAATTATGTCAAAATTTCAACAATTATTTCATGCTAAAAAAAATCCTTCATTTATAACCACATAAATAAATCCATCATTTATATACGCATCAAATAAATATTTCCTTATCATATAAATCAATAATTAATTATTCACCAATAATATTACAGAATCACAATTATGACAACCATGCCGTTCCCAGGAAAGAGGGGGCTTTCCAATAAGGATTTCTCCTTACTAGCGCGCAATTAGGTGACCAAACCTCTCCTTGACAGAACTTTCTAGACATTGCCAATTATGCTATCTAATAATATTATTCAAATAATATGAATTATTGATCTGATAATAGGAAATGCCGTGCAGGGACAATTATTGAAACAACAATAATATAAAATATCAACGCAAAGAATTATTGAATCAATAAAATAAAATATTGAACAAGAATTATCGTAACAATTATTGAGTAGTGCCTTCACGTAAGAATAAATAATTCAATAATATTGTAATACTTGCAGTGTATCTCTTTAACCACGCGTATTACTGTATTTTAACCACCATGTAATTCAACAGTGTTAACGGTAACAACTACGCCGTTATTTATAAAAACTCAAACTTTGTCGTTTTCTTCATCCGACAGTTATTCTATTATAGGGCCCTGAAAATGCTCGCTAGTACAGACGGATTGTAAGACCCCGAAATTTTTTTAAATAAAAAGGAATTTCATTTATTTATTATTTTGAAATAGTAAGGGTTGATGTGATTAATGTGGATAGTTATGGGTAAAATACGCAAATATTTTAAATAAGCAAGTGGTGATATAACATTCATTATCATTTGAGAATATTCGTTTGGTCGTGGAATATTAAATGCTTGTCGAGAATATTAAATGACGGCGCTGCCATGTGTGGTCCCCATAACGAAAGCGATTGGAGGAAGAAAACGACAAAAATAAGTTGTTTAAAAATAACTTGGCGTAGTTGTTACAGTTATTAATCGTTGGAATACAAATTATGGTTAAAACACACGATGTCGCGTTATCGCACAAGAAGATGGCACCAGTATTGCATCAATTATTGATTCTTACGTAAGAAGGCACTACTCAATAATGGTTACAAAGTAATTATCGCTCAAAGATTTTATTTTATTGATTCAATAATTGCTGCGTTGATATTTTATATTGCTGTTGTTTCAATAATTGTCATTACACAGTATTTTTCATTATCGAACCAATAATTCATATTATCTGAATAATTTTATTAGATAACATTATTGGCAATGTCTAGAAAGTACATCTAAGGAGAGGTTTGGTCACCTAATCATTGGCCAAGAAGGAGAAATTCTTATTGGAAAGCCCCCTTCCTGAACGCACTCGTTGTCAATATTGTGATTACGTAATATTATTTGTGAATAATTAATTATTGATTCATATGATGAGGAAAATATTGATTTTATGTGGATATAGATGGAGAAAATTTTTATAGTGACAATTGTTGAAAATTAATATTTTATCTTTTTTTTGATAAAATAATTCATTTAAATATATTATTTTAATAATATATTAACGATGATATTTTTACGATGAATGTGCTGGATATATGAGTATATGTGGAGGAGGAGTATTGTTGTTACCAAAATGTTTAAAACATGTTAAACATGTCGGTGGACCCCATTTATTGATCGAAATTTGATTATAGCTCGTAAAATCGCTTCGTTTGTGGATTTTGGTCAATTTCTGTTTGGAATTTAGAAAAACTTTCTTCTGCAAAGTTGTAGAGAATTGAATTTCCTATAAAAACTCGCGAGATTCAAATTTTCTGATAAAAGGGCTATTTATTATGAATTATTGAAGTTCTGAAGCTCCGAAAGAATTGATTTTTGGAAGTTTTAATTATTTATTATATAAAAACGTTTTTTTATTAGTTTTTCTAGAAGGTGGCATGTGAGAAATGCTAAGTGGCTGAAATCAAACTCTAGAATGAGTGCGTAGAAATTGTTATATAATATATTAATATTATATTAAATTTTCTACTTTGGTGTTCTAAGCAATTTCTATAAATAGGTGCTTAGGTTAGAATTGAAAATCACACGTAAAGCTGAAGTTTTTCTCTCTATATATTATCGAAGTATTCTTGTGAGTATTTTGAGTATACTTTGAGTATTGCTATACGGTCTGCAAGTTCAAGTCATAGCCTATATCCAGGTGTTTCAACTAGAAGTATGTCTTTTCGAGGTAAGGGTGTTATTTTCTTCTCAAATGATATTATTTCTTCAATATCATTATCTTTGAAATATTGGTTGGAACTTTTATCAAATTTGGAACTTTTTTTAGGTATGGGGTTACTATTCATGAGTTACTATTCACGAGTTACTATTCATGAGTTACTATTCACGAGTTACTATTATTCAAAGTACTATTCATTGAAGCGTGAAGATGTTTTTTGTGAAATTTCTATCTTTTGGTGTCGGAGTTACTATTCACGTATACGGCACTATTCACGAATAGGGCACTATTCACCGAAAAATGAAATTTCTTCTTTTTGTCCAAAATATCTATTATGGATACTAGCTTTGATTGTATCCATGTTTTGATCATTCTTGAATTTTACACCACTATGATTATTTTTGAGGTATTTTGGACGTGGATAAAACAAAGTACTTAATCCTTAATCCTTGTCATTTTGTTTCTTTGGATTCGTTTCTTTAAAAAATATTTTCATCATCCTCGGTCTTGAATGATGATATTATTGAATATCTTTGGCTCGTAGTGCAAAGATGAATGATTTATGATGAATATCTTTGGCGATGAGTGCAAAGATGAATGATTTTCGATGAATATCTTTGGCCCGTAGTGAAAAAGATGAATGATTTCGATGAATATCTTTGGCCCGTAGTGCAAAATGATGAACAGTGTTTAGATGAACATGACCAATTTGGTGAATGTCCTTGGCTCTGTAGTGCAAGGATGAATATTTGATCCCCGGATATATATTGATTGATGTTACGAGGATAAAAATAGGCGATGAACTTTAAAATTCATACATAGAAGATAGTAGTTTGCATTCTCTACTTAACTCTTCTAATGAATTATTATTTCATTGCGAATATTGATTTAAAACTTGTTGTCTATTGTATTCTATTATATTTTTCCTCGTTGAAGACTAACGATAATTTTGTTGTATATTATCTTAGTCATAATATTCTTTTCTTGGGCTAGTCGAGCTCACCCTTTTCCTTTTTATTCCATTTTTTCTTCTCGGGAGGCGAGAATATAGCAAAGATTTAGCCTGGGGTATGGAATGAAAGTTCTAGGGAGAGTTGTTTAGTAGTCCTCACCATTGTTGTAAAATAATGTATCAATAATTATGATGAGGATTTATTTGTATGTGGATATTGTCTAGATGGCAATATCTCGTATTTAAACTCAGCTTTACTATTGTAATAATAAAGTTGTAGTTGTTTGCACTGCGTGTATTGACAACTCGAGAATGGGGATGTAGACCTATTTTGGGGGGTGTCACGGTTGGTATCGAGCTTAGGATATGATCTCCCATGAGATCGGGGAATAGAACTAGGAGGGAGAGACGAGTAAATCCTTCGCTAAAGTGTGTCCTACCTAAGCTTATTTGTTAGTTGGTCAAGATATAGGGATATTATGTGATATATTGATTTCCTTAATTAACCCTTGTTTTATGATAGTTTTTAAGAATGGTCACGGTAAGCGTTAACAATGGAGTGAATGAAATCGTGGAGACACCTCTAATCGCTAATCGGGATAATGTGATGTCGTGAAGAAGGAATTAGAGATATCCATGTGGTGAGTGAAGAATTGATAGTTGCTTTTTTAGATAGTCGCAGAGGTAACAATTTGAGAGTGAGGAAGAAGAGGAAGAAGAGGTACACGAGGAGAGTTTATTAGAGGTATTTTATGATCAAAATGTAGAATTGCAAAATCGTATTTATGAGTTAGAAGAAAGTCAAGAATTGCAGGCAGTCGTGGAGCAAAAGGATGCAACGATTCAAGCTTGTGTTACCCGATATGTGATGCTTGAACAGAAGCACTCTTTGGCAGAGTATAAGATGATAAAGCTGGAATCTGAGCTGAAAGAAGAAATAACTGAACGAGTGAGAATGAGTGATGCATGGATAAAAGCCATGACGCGTTGATATTATGGAAAGAGATGTCCAATCTAAAAGAGAAGATTTAACGATGATGGGAAGACGTCGGCAGTAGCATCAGCACCAGCAACAAATTCTAGGGGAAGAGAACAATCGTCAGTTATATGCTACAGATGCGGAGAGGAGGGACATATAAGGTCAAACTGTTCAAAGTCTTCCAAGGTATGTTTTAGTTGTGGAAAAGACGGTCACATAGCTCGATTTTGTCCTATAGCGAAATCAAGTCCAGTTGGGACGTTGGCACAGAGCGGATACTGTAAAAGTCAAAGTCAACGACATCGAAAAGCGTTTTTCGTGACTTCTCAAAAAGCGAGTAACCCGAACGAAGTTAGCACGGGTTAGTTAATTATAAATTCTTGCGAAGTTTATACCTTATTAGATACTGGTTCTACCCATTCTTTTATCTCTCTTGCTTGCATTCAACGTTTGAACTTGACTACGGAGAAATTAGACTTTGACCTATCTGTGGAGACTCCGTTAGGAAAAACTTTCATTTCATCCACTGTTTAGAAATCTTGCTTGATTCAGGTTGGCACTATCACATTACCTGTTAACCTTATTGCTATAAAGATATTTGCTTTTGATGTGATTTTAGGGATTGATTGGTCAACCACTCATCATGCCAAAATTGATTGCTTTTGTAAGGTTGTTAGTTTTCATATTCTAAGCAACTTTGTTATTCAATTTAAGCAACCAAACCATTGAAGTCAAACTCTTTTATATCAAGTCAGTAAAGTCATTCGTTTATTGAAAACGAATGTCAAGTTTTCTTAGTCCATGTTATGGATTTGAATAAAGACAAGTCAGATTTGAATAATATTCCTGTTGTTATTGATTTTTTCTGACGTATTTCCTGAAGAATTTCTTGGCTTACTTCCAGAGCGTGATATTGAATTTGTATCGACTTTGAATCCGGTACAAAACCCATTTCTAAAATTTCATATCGAATGGCTCCTATTGAACTTCAGGAGTTAAAACCCAACTGTAGAAGTTGATACCCGAGCCTTTATCCGGTGACTTCCTTTGTGGAATGCACCGAAGCCAGACTCTCCGTAGGGGACACCATATTCGTGCGATAGTAAACTGATAGGTGTCATTGTAACGTGCTATCCAAGATTGGGATGTGAGTCACAGTTGAGAACAACCTAAGTCGGTAATCGAAATATGTAGCTTTCTAGGCTTAGTTGGTTATTATCGGAGATTCGTTGAAGGATATTCTCGAATCGCTATTCCATTAACGCAGCTGACTCGTAGAGATACAAAATTCGAATGGAGCAAAGAATGTGGGAAGAGCTTCGAAGAACTTAAGAAGAGACTCATTTCGCACATGTTACGACCCATGCTATCTCGGAAAAGCGAACGTGGTAGGCGGCGTGTTGAGTAGAAGATCGTATACAATAATGAGTACGATATTGTCAAAAACTAATTTCAGTATAATTTACAAATAATAGAGATGGAGATGAAAACTCTAGGTACCCACGTGATGATATCTGAGTATAATCGACTTTAATCGATAAAGTTAAAAGTTATTCAAGCTACACACCGTGGTGATGAATTTGAAGAAGGAGGTGCAAGAAGTTGTTATTTCAAAAGCGAGAATCGGTGAGGTGAGGAAAACTCAAACCTTCGATTTATTAATTCATTTGAAATTCTCGATCGAATAGGAATCGTGGCCTATAGACTCGTTTTTTATCGCCAAGTATGACGATGTTCATAACGCTTTTTCACGTATCAATGTTACGTAAATATGTGGACGACACGAACCCGTCATTGAGTTAGAACCAGGACAAGATAGCCAAGACTTAACGTCACGAGAGGAGGTACTGCCAAGATCTTGGATAGGAAAGAACATGTCCTATGTACGAGGTTATACCACAAGTTAAAGTTTTGTGGAGAAACCATGCTATTGAGGAAATAACTGGAGTTGGAAACGAAAATGAAAGCGAGGTATTTTCATCTTTTCGAAATACCAGTACGACGTCAATTTCGAGGACAAAATTTCATAAGGAGGGAGGTTGTAAGACCCCGAAATTTTTTTAAATAAAAAGGAATTTCATTTATTTATTATTTTGAAATAGTAAGGGTTGATGTGATTAATGTGGATAGTTATGGGTAAAATACGCAAATATTTTAAATAAGCAAGTGGTGATATAACATTCATTATTGTCGGAGAATATTCGTTTGGTCGTGGAATATTCGTACTGTCGGGGAATATTCGTACGACGGCGCGGCCATGTGTGGTCCCCATAACGGAAAGCGATTGGAGGAAGAAAACGACAAAAATAAGTTGTTTAAAAATAATCAGGCGTAGTTGTTCCAGATTTTAATCGTTGGAATACCCGTTGGTTAAAACACGATGAATACGTTATTGCATGAGAAGACACGGTATTGCATCAATTATTGATTCTTACGTAAGAAGGCACTACTCAATAATGGTTACGATAATTCTATTCAAAGATTTTATTTTATTGATTCAATAATTGTTTGCGTTGATATTTTATATTGGTCGTTGTTTCAATAATTGTCATTACACAAGTATTTTCATTATCGAACCAATAATTCATATTATCTGAATAATTTTATTAGATAACATTATTGGCAATGTCTAGAAAGTTACATCTAAGGAGAGGTTTGGTCACCTAATTCTTGCGCCAAAGAAGGAGAAATTCTTATTGGAAAGCCCTCTTTCCTGAACCGCTGCTGGTTGTCAATATTGTGATTCTGTAATATTATTTGTGAATAATTAATTATTGATTCATATGATGAGGAAAATATTGATTTTATGTGGATATAGATGGAGAAAATTTTTATAGTGACAATTGTTGAAAATTAATATTTTATCTTTTTTTTGATAAAATAATTCATTTAAATATATTATTTTAATAATATATTAACGATGATATTTTTACGATGAATGTGGGATATATGAGTATATGTGGAGGAGGAGTATTGTTGTTACCAAAAATGTTTAAAACATGTTAAACATGTCGGTGGACCCCATTTATTGACTGAAATTTGATTATAGCTTGTAAAATCGCCCGTTTGTGGATTTCGGTCAATTTCTGTTTGGAATTTAGAAAAACTTTCTTCTGCAAAGTTGTAGAGAATTGAATTTCCTATAAAAACTCGCGAGATTCAAATTTTCTGATAAAAGGGCTATTTATTATGAATTATTGAAGTTCTGAAGCTCCGAAAGAATTGATTTTTGGAAGTTTTAATTATTTATTATATAAAAAACGTTTTTTTTTATTAGTTTTTCTAGAAGGTGGCATGTGAGAAATGCTAAGTGGCTGAAATCAAACTCTAGAATGAGTGCGTAGGAATTGTTATATAATATATTAATATTATATTAAATTTTCTACTTTGGTGTTCTAAGCAATTTCCTATAAATAGGTGCTTAGGTTAGAATTGAAAATCACACTTAAATCAAGTTTTCTCTATATATTATCGAGCGTATTCTTGTGAGTATTTTGAGTATACTTTGAGTATTGCTATACGATTGCAAGTTCAAGTCATAGCCTATATCCTGTTTCAACTAGAAATATCATCTTTCGAGGTAAGGGTGTTATTTTCTTCTCAAATGATATTATTTCTTCAATATCATTATTTGAAATATTGGTTGGAACTTTTTATCAAATTTGGAACTTTTTCGTATTTGGGTTACTATTCATGAGTTACTATTCACGAGTTACTATTCATGAGTTACTATTCACGAAGTTACTATTCACGAGTACTATTCACTTAAGCGTGAAGATGTTTTTTGTGAAATTTCTATCTTTTGGTGTCGGAGTTACTATTCACGTATACGGCACTATTCACGAATACGGCACTATTCACCGAAAAATGAAATTTCTTCTTTTTGTCCAAAATATCTATTATGGATACTAGCTTTGATTGTATCCATGTTTTGATCATTCTTGAATTTTACACCACTATGATTATTTTGAGGTATTTTGGACGTGGATAAAACAAAACTTAACTTAATCCTTAATCCTTGTCATTTTGTTTCCTTCGGATTCGTTTCTTTAAAAAATATTTTCATCATCCTCGGTCTTGAATGATGATATTATTGAATATCTTTGGCCTGTAGTGCAAAGATGAATGATTTATGATGAATATCTTTGGCCAGTAGTGCAAAGATGAATGATTTCTGATGAATATCTTTGGCCCGTAGTGCAAAGATGAATGATTTCTGATGAATATCTTTGGCCCGTAGTGCAAAGATGAACAGTGTTTAGATGAACATGACCAATCGGTGAATGTCCTTGGCTCAGTAGTGCAAGGATGAATATTTGATCCCAGATATATATTGATTGATGTTACAGGATAAAATAGGCGATGAACTTTAAAATTCATACACATAGAAGATAGTAGTTTGCATTCTCTACTTAACTCTTCTAATGAATTATTATTTCATTGCATGAATATTGATTTAAAACTTGTTGTCTATTGTATTCTATTATATTTTTCCCTGTTGAAGACTAACGATAATTTTGTTGTATATTATCTTAGTCATAATATTCTTTACTGGGCTAGTCGAGCTCACCCTTTTCCTTTTTATTCCATTTTTCTTCTCGTGGAGGCGAGAATATAGCAAAATCACAGTCTGGGGTATGGAATGAAAGTTCTAGGGAGAGTTGTTTAGTAGTCCTCACCATTGTTGTAAAATAATGTATCAATAATTATGATGAGGATTTATTTGTATGTGGATATTGTCTAGATGGCAATATCTGTATTTAAACTCACAGTTTTACTATTGTAATAATAAAGTTGTAGTTGTTTCTGTACCGTGTATTGACAACTCAGAATGGGGGATGTAGACCTATTTTGGGGGTGTCACACGGATATTCCTGACAAAAAGAATATTCCACGACTAAACGAATATTTCCCGACAACAATGATTATTTAATAACTATTTGCTTATTTTGCAAAATTTGCACATTTCACCCATAACCAGAGCATTATATCAAATTATCACCTTACTATTTCAAAATAATAAATAGAGAAAACTCAATTTTATTTATAATAAGTTGGGGTCTTACATGAAATGTCAATTAACCCTTGTTTTGTGATATGTGATATTTGTGTATAATCAAGTCCAGCTGGGACGGTGGTACCAAAGGCGGATACGGACAAAACAAAGTCGGTGGTTTCAGGAAGAGCGTTTTTCGTGACTTCTCAAAAAGCGAGTAACCCGAACGAAGTTAGCACGGGTTAGTTAATTATAAATTCTTGCGAAGTCTATACCTTATTAGATACCGGTTCTACCCATTTTTTAATCTCTCTTTCTTGAGCTCAATGTTTAAATTTAACTCCGGAGAAGTTAGACTTTAACTTATCGGTTGAAACTCCGTTAGGAGAAACTTTCATTACATGTGATATCCAAGTCTTGGATGAGAGTCACAGTTTTGAATGATATTTCTATTGTTAATAAATTTCCTAGCGTATTCTTGAAGACTTCCTAGCCTACCCCTAGAGTGTGAAATCGAATTTTGTATTGACCCCAGTACAAAACCCATTTCTAAAACCCACAAATATTTCTTTACCTAAAACGATCGTATAATGTGCCAAAGACGTTGGCTCGAGCTGTTGAAGATTATGATCGTACTATTCAATATCATTATGGAAGAGCGAACGTGGTAGCTGACGCATTGAATAGAAGATCGTATGCGTTTACGAGTGCGATGTTATTAACACAAAAACCCATTTTGTATAACTTACAAATGATGAAGATAGAGTTAAAGACTCTAGAGACCCACGTGAAGATAACGAATATACGAGTAGAATCGACTTTAATCGATAAAGTTAAAGCCGCTCAAGCTACACACCCGAATCTGATGAATGTGAAGAAGAAGGTTCAAGACGGCGTTATTTTAGAAGCAAGAATCGACTAAGAGAGAAAATCTCAACCCTCAATTTAATTGGCCCATTTGAAATACTTGATTGAGTAGGAATGGTGGCCTATAGACTCATTTTACCGACAAGTATGTCGCGTGTTCATAACATTTTGTTTTTCACGTATCGATGTTACCTAAATATTTGGACGACCCGAATCACATTATTAAATTGGAATTAGACGAGATAGTAGAAGATTTAACGTATGAGGAGATACGTGTTAAAATCTTGGATAAGAAGGATTATATTCGATACTCAAAGGTTATACCTCAAGAGTTAGAATTTTAAGTGAAGTCGAGGTAGCCTCACCTATTCGGCATACTAGGTACGTACGTAACTTTCGAGGGCGAAATTTCATAAGGAGGGGAGATTGTAAGACCCCAAATTTTATGAATAAAGATTTAATTTTCTCGAAATATTTTTTTGAATATTATGGTGTGGATTTGAGATAGTGTTATAGTTGTGGGTAGTATTTATAAATTTTGCAAAGTATGCAAAATGTTATATAATATTCGATTGGTCGGGGAATATTCTTTTTGTTGGGGAATATCCGTACGACGGCACAATCATTGGTGGACCCCACAACGGAAGTATTGTCGTAGTTAGAAAATGAAAGAATTATCATTTTATAAAAATAACGGCGAAAGTGTTACCTTTAAAACTATTGAACTACTCGGTAGTAAAAGTACAATAATACGCGTGGTTGCATAGTAGCACGCCGTATTAATTATTGATGCTTACATGATAAGTCACTCCGTTATACTCAATTATTGCTACAGTAATTCATGCATCATATCTCTCATATTATTGATCCAATTATTGTCACAGTATCATCTGCATAATATTTGATATATTATTAAATCAATAATTGAGACGACAAAGTTATTCATATTATTAAATTGCAATATTTACAATGTCTAGAAGTTCTGTCAAGGAGAGGTTTGGTCATCTAATTGCGCGCCAATAAGGAGAAATCCTTATCGGAAAGCCCCCTCTTTCTTGGGAACGACCTGGTTGTTAAATATTATGAATTATAATATTAATGATGAATAAGTTCGTGTTGATTAAAGATGAATTTGATAGTTTCATTGTGTTGGGATTATTAGTGTTAGTAGAAATCGACATCTATTCCGATGATAATTGATGTCTGAGGGTTATATTGTTAAATCGGGTAATTTGTCGGATAAATGAGAAATTAATTGCTACTAATTCACATGCTTAAATAACTATTTGTTCACATGTGTGTACTATTGAATCACATTCATGTACTATTAGGGGAGTTTGTGACGTCCCCAAAATTAGGTATACAACACCCATCTTGAGTCGCCGATACATGGTACGTAATTCAAATACAACTTAATAATACAACATGGTGTGGTACAATACGACAAAACATAAATCTGTGAGTTTGAATAAAAATATTGTCTACTAGAGAGTATACAAACTCAAAAGGAGTCCTCATTACAATTATTATCACACTATTTCACGCGAATAGTGAGGACTACTAATGCACCATCTAGGACCATCACTCCCGTTCCCCACTTCGTCCCGCCTATATTCTCATTTCTGAATAGAGCGATTGAAAGAAAGGGTGAGCTCAACTAGTCTAGTAAGAAATATTATGACTAAGATAATGCAGAATAAATTATCATTAACCTTAAACAGTGTTAAACTGATACAATATAACAAACATCAAGTTTAACTGCAGCAGAACAAGAAATCCATTAAAAGAGTCAAGTAGAGAATAAAATCTACTATCTTTTATGATTTAAAAGGTTTTCATCACTTTTATCGTTGGGACTCAGCTTAATAAATAATCCACATCATCGAATCACCCCTGTACTACGGCCAAGGATATTCTTTAGTATCACGACCACAATTATCCATGCACTACGGGCCAAGAATATTTGTGTATTCATTAATGGTCATGATCATGCCAACAACTGTCCATCAATGCACTACGGGCCAATGAGGACTTTTTCCACATCATTTGTAACATTACGGTCATGATTACACCGAATAATCCCTGGTCATAATCATACCAAGTTCATCTATGCACTACAGACCACAGGTGACTTTAAAAAAATATAAATATGAGGATGATGACAATGATATAAGGATTCAATAAAACAAATTCAAGAATTAATTTTTCCAAGAACCAATAACGTCCAAATTGTCAACATGATACTGCTTTGTAGAGTAAAATTTAAGAATGCTCAGAAGAATATTTCCATGAAAAGATACTGGATGAAGCGCAAATATCAAGGATATTCCACTAATTTCATGGAGTATAGAAGTCAAAACTTTAACCAACTGGGTATAATAAGGAATGGAATAACAAAAGAAATCACCAGGCATGCGATAGATCGCTTACGGAGGTTATTCAATGTAATAATAATTAACGGAACCAGTCCCACAGTAAAAAGCGCATGACATGGGATATTCCAATGAGAATAATAAAGACGGAATCGGAGTTTGGCGTAAAATGCACATGACATGGATATTCCAGCGAATAATAACGAATGGAATAATAGAAGAATTTCACCAAATATAGGGTAGCAGCGTATCTGAGTTATTCAACGTAATAATAAATAATGGAATAATGAAGTTCTCTTCATGAATACAAAAGAAATAATACCCCTTACCGTAAAAGAAACTGGATATAAGAGTAGGGAAGTAGCAGAATACTTTTCTATAGCTTCTCTATAATTTCTCTATCTAGAGTTTCAGTGAATTTGTAAGAATTAATGAAGGAATGAGCTTCTATTTATAGGAGAATGGAAAGGATACTATTTGCAAAAATCATAGATGCAACAGTAATTATTCGGACGAAGTTCACAGTTTTAACATATCAATATTTTCTTTTCAAAGTGCTGACCAATAAGAAAAAAACCAACACATGCCAATTAAAAGTTTTAACCAATTAGAATGCACTCTTTATCAATAATATCGCATGACTGAAAAGTTTGGCCAAATAAAGTTCAAGTTTGAAAAATCCACCCACATCCTGCCAATTAAAGCTAGCAATTGTCATTCTTTGAAAATAATTAAGGTCCCCCTTTATCAACATCAACAATATATATATACATATATAAACAACATTCCACCACATTTGTAGAATGCTGACAAATGGTCTCCACCCATTTCAATACTCCACCAAATTTATATATATATATATATATATATATATATATATATATATTCACATGCAATACATTACACCCACACACTTATAATATACATATAAATATATTACACACCTTATATATAAGTATAACAACCTTCCACCCACGGTATTTCCCCAACCCGACATCTCACTTTCTTTTTTTCTTTCCCCCACCCCCCACATGTCAACTTTACATATATATATAATATATAAATATCAATCATATATATATATATATATATATATATATATAATGAAACAAAACCGAGATAACTTTTCACGTAAGCATCAATAATCAATACCGTGTGCTCTCTTATGCAACTAATGCCAGACATATTCTTGTACTTTACTAATGAGTAGTTCAACAAGAGTAATGGTAAAACTTTCATTTGTTATTTTCATAAAAATATTTTGTCATTTTCTCAATCCGACAATAATTACATTGTGGGGTCCACCAATGATTGTCTGCAGTTATACGAATATTCCCTCGTTAAAAGCGAATATTTCCCACCAATCGAATATTATATAACAACTCATGATTTTGCAAAATTTATAAATATTACCCACAACTATAACATTATATCAAATTCATTCCATAATATTCAAAAATGATAGTTATAGAAAATTCATCTTTATTTAAATAAGTTGGGGTCTTACAACCTCCCCTTCTTATGAAATTTCGCCCTCAAAATTGGGGTACATACCTGGTATGTCGAAGAGGTAAGGATACCTTGATTTTATTTCAGATTCTAACTCCCAGGTATAACCTGAGGTATAACCTTGGAGCGTATTGATTATCCAAAACTTTGACTTGAGGTATAACCTTGGAGAGTAGAACATGTTCCTTCTTATCCAATATTTGAACAGGAACCTCTTCATACGTCAAATCTTCCGCTATTTCGTCCGGTTCTAACTCAATAATGTAGTGCGGGTCTTTCACATATTTACGTAACATAGATATGTGAAAAACGTTATGAACACGAGACATATTTTGGCAGAAAGCGAAGTCTATAGCTACAGTTCCTACTCGATCGAGGATTAAAATGGGCCGATGAATCGAGGATTGAGCTTTCCTCTCTTTCCAAATCTCGTAACTCCTCTCCATGGAGCAACACGTAACAACACATGATCTCCTATATCGAATTCCACATCCTTTCGATGAAGATCAGCATAACTCTTTTGTCGATCTTGTGAGAGATTTTTATACGTTGTCGGATCGTTTGAATCTTTCCCAGTCATACGCATCAACTTCGGTCCCAACAACATTGCTTCACCCACATCATCCCAAATCTTTGGAGAACGACACTTTCTTCCATACAATACCTCAAATGGAGCCATGCCAATACTTGCTTGATAACTGTTGTTGTAGGAAAACTCCACCAATGGTAAGAACTTGTCCCAACTTCCCTTGAAGTCAAGGACACAGAGTCTTAATAGATCTTCAAGAGTTTGAATAGTCCTCTCCGACTGCCCGTCCGTCTGAGGATGATATGTCGAGCTAAATCGTAAGTCCGTGCCCATAGCTTTTTGCAAACTAACCCAAAATCGCGAAGTGAATCTTGGGTCTCGATCAGACACTATGGATACTGGCATACCATGCAATCTTACAACCTCGTTTATGTACATACGAGCAAGACGTTCAAGTGTATAAGTTTCTCGTATAGGTAAGAAGTGAGCAGACTTGGTCAATCTATTAACAATGACCCAAATCGCATCTATGCCTTGAGAAACCTTTAGGAAGACCGGTAACGAAATCCATGGTAATGTGCTCCCACTTCCATTCTGGAATTTCAAGTGGTTTCAATGGACCTTTTGGTACTTGATGCTCTGCCTTGACTAGTTGACAAGTTAGACACCTTGAGATAAACAGCGCTATCTCTCTCTTCATATTGCTCCACCAAAATGTATGACGAAGATCATGATACATTTTAGTACTCCCAGGATGGATTGCAAACGGTGTGTTGTGCGCCTCCATCATGATTTTATACTTTAAATTAGGTTCGTTAAGAACACAAAGTCTGGAGTTGACTCGAAGTATTCCTTCTTCATCGATTCTTGCTTCCGGCATAGCACCTTCTTGCACTTTCTTCCTCATACGTATCAGCTCCAAGTCTGTAGTTTGAGCAGCTTTAACTTTATCAATTAAAGTCGGTTCTACTCGTATATTCGTCATCATCACATGGGTCCCTGGAGTCTTTAACTCTATCTCCATCCTTTGCAAGTCACACAAAATGGGCTTTTGTGTTGTCAATATTGCACTCGTACCCGCATATGATCTTCTACTCAATGCGTCAGCTACCACGTTCGCTTTTCCAGGATGGTATTGGATGGTATGATCATAATCTTTCAACAGTTCAAGCCAACGTCGTTGTCGCATGTTGAGTTCCTTTTGAGTGAAGAAATATTTGAGGCTTCTATGATCCGTAAAGATCTTCACTTTCTCCCCATACAAGTAATGCCTCCAAATCTTTAGTGCGAAGACAACAGCTGTCAACTCTAGATCATGAGTAGGATAATTCCTCTCATATTCTTTGAGTTGTTGTGAGGCATAGGCTATAACTTTCCCATGTTGCATGAGAACACATCCTAACCCTTTGCGAAGCATCATTGTGAGATGACAAATCCTCCGAACCGGATGGTATTGTCGAGCAGTCTTGAAATGAGTCTCCTCTTGAGTTCTTGAAAACTCTTCTCACATTCCTCGCTCCAACCGAACTTTGTATCTTTCCGATTCAGCTTAGTTAGTGGAGTAGCGATTCGAGAAAACCCTTCTACGAATCTCCGATAATAACCAGCTAAGACGAGAAAGCTACGTACTTTGGTCACTGATTTAGGTTGCTCCCAGCTTTGAATAGCTTCAATCTTTGCTAGGTCAACAGATATTCCATGACTTGATACCACGTGCCCAAGGAATGCTACTTCCTCAAGCCAGAACTCTCATTTCTTCAACTTGGTATAAAGCTTGTATTCACGAAGCTTTTGGAGTATCAGCCTCAAATGTTGCTCATGATCTTCATGGCTTTGGAATAAATAAGGATGTCATCAATAAAGACAACCACAAAGTGATCCAAATATTCCTTGAATACTCGGTTCATCATATCCATGAAGGCAGCAGGAGCATTAGTCAATCCAAAGGACATGACTAGGCATTCATAATGCCCGTACCGAGTTCTGAAAGCCGTCTTTGGAATGTCATCGGTTCTAATCTTCAATTGGTGATATCCGGAACGAAGATCAATCTTTGAAAAGAATTTGGCTCCTTGCAACTGGTCAAACAGGTCATCAATACGTGGCAATGGGTACCTATTTTTGATGGTGACATGATTCAACTCCCGATAATCAATACAAAGTCGCATACTCCCATCTTTCTTTTTCACGAATAGAACAGGAGCACCCCAAGGAGAAGTACTAGGACTTAATGAAATCGATGTCTAACAATTCCTCGTAGTTGGGTCTTTAACTCCACGAAGTTCAATAGAGCCATTCGATATGGGGCTTTGGAAATAGGTTTTGTACGGTTCAAGGTCGATACAAAATTCAATTTCACGCTCTACGGGGTAGGCCGAGAAGTTCTTGAGGAATACGTTAGGAAATTCATTAACAATAGAAATATCATTCAAAAAGCGACGTATTTTTGTTTAGATCCGTGACATGAGCTAAGAAAGCTTAACATCCGTTTTTCAATAAACGAATAACTTTATGGCTTGAGATGACATTGATTGATTTTAATGGTTTGGTGGCTTGAATTCGCATAACAGATTGGTTAGGAATATGAAAGCTAATAACCTTACGAAAACAATCAATTTTTGCATGATGAGTAGTTAACCAATCAATCCCTAGAATTACGTCAAATGCAAGTATTTTTAATGAAATAAGATCGACAGGTAATGTGAGGGCACCGATTTGAACCAAACAAGACTTATAAAATATGGATGTAATGAAGGTTTCTCCCAACGGAGTTTCTACAGATAAGTCAAAGTCTAATTTCTCCGGAGTCAAATTTAATCGCTGAGCGCAAGTAGGAGAAATAAAAGAATGGGTAGAACCGGTATCAAATAAGGTATAGACTTCGCTAGAGTTTATGATAAGCTTACCCGTGATGACCTCATTCGGGTTCCTTGCTTTCGAGAGGTCACAACAAATGCTCTCTCCTCAGACTACTGAGCTTTGACTTTTCTCGGGATGACTTTTGGTGCCTCCATCCTGGTGAACTTTTCTTGATTGAACGACAAAATCGGGCTAAGTGACCTTCTCTTCCACAATTATAACATGCTTTGGGCTGGCATCATGCAGTTTGGATGATGTGTCCCTCCCTCCGCATTTGAAGCATGTGATAGGTGGTCGTTCTCCTTCCTTAACAATGGGTCTTTGGTGTTGACGTCTTTCCATCATTGTTGAATCTCCTTTTCTTGAAATGTTTATTTTCTTTGTCTTGGCCATGATTACCACCCGTTGTTACCATTTACGCATGTTGATTCCTCCACGTTTGTTGTCACATAGTTTTGATGACCGATACCACTTTGGTATTTTCATCTTGCCGATTTACCGCTTTCTCTTGGTTGCGTTGACTAGTTATCGCGCTCCAATAACTGAGCCCTATTCACAACATCTGAGTACAAACATAGTTTATGAGAAATAAGATATTGATGTAGCTCCGATTTCAAACCTCTTAAAAACATTCGCGTCATTCGTTCCTCATTATCGACCAAATGGGATACAAACCGGGATAACTTCGCAAATTTAGCCTCGTATTACGACACGGTCATATTGTTTTGTTCCAATTTAATAAACTCCACTTCTTTTATGTGACGAATACTCTCGGGAAAGTACTTGTCGTTGAATAGCTCTTGGAACTTCTCCCAAGACATCTTGAGTGCGTTAGGTTGGGTACGTTTTACAGATTTCCACCAGTAATCTGCCTCTTCACGCAACATGAAGGTGGCGAAGGGAACCTTTTGCTCCTCGGAGCATACCAAGACATCAAATATCTTGGTGATCTGCTTTATCCATGCTTCCGCCTTAAGTGGTTTTGGCTCTCCAATAAACTCCGGTGGTCCCAGCTCCTTGAATCATTTAGCGGTGACCGTCAAGAGTTTCAGATGTTTCCACCTACATTTTAGACAGAGCCGCTCTACTTTGATGTTGCATGAATTGCATAAAGCCTACGAACAATCCATCATTCATCATTTGAGTGCGTATTGGTTGTTGTTTGCATGAGGATTATCGCCTTCGATGCACATTATCCACGATTATTGATATGTTGAGACTCAAGCGGTCTCTTGTGCTCCATTGCTATTCTCAACATTCTCGGATGCCATTTTCAGACATCGCCACAAAACAAAGGTTAATTAACATATAACATATTATCCCTATACTTTGACCGACCAATAAAATACCAAATAAACTTAGGTAGGTCATACTAGCGAAGGAATTCCCCGTCTCTCCCCTCCTAGTTCTAGTCTCACATCTTAGCCAGGGATCATATCCCTAAGCTCTGATACCAACTGTGACGTCCCCAAAATTAGGTATACATCACCCATCTTGAGTCGCCAGATACATGGTACAGAATTCAAATACAACTTAATAATACAACTGTCGTATACAATACGACAAAACATAAAATGTGAGTTTGAATACAAAAATTGTCTTCTAGACAATATACAAATTCAATGGAGTCCTCATTACATTTATTATCACACTAATTCTTAGAATAGTGAGGACTACTAATACTATCATCTGGACCGTCACTCCATTCACCGACTAGTCCCTGCTACGTTCTCATTTCCTGAAGAGAACAATGAAAGCAAAAGGGTGAGCTCAACTAGTGAAGACAATATATCAATTTTATCGCTGGGACTCAGCTTAATAAATAATCCACATCATCGAATCACCCCTGCACTACGGCCAAGGAAATTCTTTAGTATCACGACCACGAATTATCCATGCACTACGGCCAAAGATAATCGTGTTTTCATCAACGGTCCTGATCATGCCATAAAACAATTCATCTTTGCACCCTTGGCTGAAGAGAATCCATAGCCATAATCATACCAAAAACTGTCCATCAATGCACTACGGGCCAATGAGGACTTTTCCCACATCATTTGTAATATTACGATCATGATTATACCGAATGATCCCTGGTCATAATCATGCCAAGTCCATCTATGCACTACAGGCCACAGATGACTTTCAACATAATATAAACATGAGGATGATGACAATGATATAAGAATTCAATAAAACAAGTTCAAGAATTAATTTATCCAGGAACCAATAATGTCCAAATTGTCAACATGATACTTCTTTGTGGAGTAAAATTCAAGAATAATATTCATGTACCAAAAATAATTTGGACAAAAAAAGAAATATATTTTTCGGGAATAGTACCCTGTGAATAGTACTTCGGGAATAGTACTTCGTGAATAGTACCCCGGCATAAAAAGTACCCCAAATACCCGAGTGAATAGTAATTTGGATGAATAGTAACCCGTGAATAGTACTCCGACACAAAAAGTGTCCCGAATACCCAAGGGAATAATACTAGAGTGAATAGTAACTGGGTGAATAGTAACCCGTGAATAGTAACTCGTAAATAAAATACCAAATAAAATGATATTTCATGACGAATACAAAAGAAATGATATCTCATACGAGTATAATAAAATATACAAAACTGCAAATGGATTTTCACCCGCCATGCGGTAATCCACGTAGACAGATCATTTCAACAATTTAATAAAGAATGAATACAAAGGATCATTTACCATGCATGCGGTAATCCACATAGGCAAAAGTTATTCTAACGTAATAATAAAGAATGGAATAATGAATGATTCACCGTAAATGCGATAAAGCCGCATGCATGAGTTATTCCCAAAAAGAATAATAAATAATGGAACCAGTCCAAAGATAAACGCATGAACAACATATTCCGGCTGTAATAATAAATAATGGAACTGAGGTTGCGTAAACGCATGCACGTGGATATTTCGACGTAATAATAAAGAACAGAATATTAGAAAAATTTCACCATGTATGCGGTACTTCGCATAAACAGGTTATTCCAACAGAATAATAAGAATGGAATAACAGAAGAATTTCACCATGTATGCGGTACTTCACATATACATGTTATTCCAACATAATAATAAAGAATAGAATAACATAAGTTCTTTTCATAAATACGAAAGAAATAATACCCCTTACGAGTACAACAAATAATATCCCTTACCGAAGAAAAAACTGGATGCTAGAATAATGAGGTAGCAGACTTCTCTTCTTCTTCCTCTCTATAATTTCTCTCTATAATAAATGCTCTATAGCTTTAATGAATTGGTGAGAAATGAAGGAAGAATGAGCTTCTATTTATAGGAAAATATAGTTTCGATAATTGCACGTTTTGGGGCTCAAAATATTACAGTACAATACCTCAAACTTTTCTTTCATTTTTAATTTCGTCCTGCAAATATTATCAAACTTGCACCACCTCCCCTAATAGTAAATCATGTGAATCAATAGTTCAATTATGTGACTCAATAGTTATAATCATGTGAAAATACGAATTACAGTATAGTACCTCCATCTATACCTCCATTTTTAACTTAGTCATGCAAGTATTATCAATCTTGCACCAACTCTGTAAGACCCCGACTTATTTAAATAAAGATGAATTTTCTATAAATATCATTTTTGAATATTATGGAATGAATTTGATATAATGTTATAGTTGTGGGTAATATTTATAAATTTTACAAAGTACGTAAGATTTATATAATATTCGATTGGTGGGAATATTCGTTTTAACAGGAATATTAAATAACCAGCACAATCATTGGTGGACCCACAGCGGAATTATTGTCGGATTGAGAAAAAACAAAAATATTTTTATGAAAATAACGTAGGAAGTTTTACCGTTACTCTTTGTTGAACTACTTAGTAGAAGTAAAAGTACAAGAATCTGGCATGGTTGCATAGTAAGACACCAGTATTGATTATCGATGCTTACGTGAAAAGTTATCTCGATTTTGTTTCATTATTTATATATATATATATATGATTGATATTTATATATATTATATATATGTAAAGTTGACATGTGGGGGTGGGGGAAAAAAAAAAGAAAGAGAGATGTCGGGTGGGGGAAATACCGTGGGTGGAAGGTTGTTATACTTATATATATATATATATATATATATAAGGTGTGTAATATATTTATATGTATATTATAAGTGTGTGGGTGTAATGTATTGCATGTGAATATATATATATATATATATAGAGAGAGAGAGAGAGAGATTTTTGGTGGAGTATTGAAATGGGTGCAGACCATTTGTCAGCATTCTACAAATGTGGTGGAATGTTGTTTATATATGTATATATATATTGTTGATGTTGATAAAGGGGACCTTAATTATTTTCAAAGAATGACAATTGCTAGCTTTAATTGGCAGGATGTGGGTGGATTTTTCAAACTTGAACTTTACTTTGCCAAACTTTTCAGTCATGCGATATTATTGATAAAGAGTGCATTCTAATTGGTTAAAACTTTTAATTGGCATGTGTTGGTTTTTTTCTTATTGGTCAGTACTTTGAAAAGAAAATATTGATATGTTGAAACTGTGAACTTCGTCCGAATAATTACTGTTGCATCTATGATTTTTGCAAATAGTATCCTTTCCATTCTCCTATAAAATAAGCTCATTCCTTCAATATTTTTACTTAATTCAATTGAAACTCAGAGAGAGAAATTATAGAAGCTATAGAAAAGTATTCTCGCTACTTCCCTACTCTTATATCCGGTTTCTTTTTACTGTAAGGGTATTATTTCTTTTGTATTCATGAAGAGAACTTGTTATTCCATTATTTATTATTACATTGGAATAACTCAGATACGCTGCTACCCTATACTTGGTGAAATTCTTACATTATTCCATTCGTTATTATTACATTTGGAATATCTCATTCATGCATTTTACGTGGGACCGATTCCGTCTTTATTATTACGTTGGAATATCCTGTCATCATAATGCGTTTACGCCGCACCGATTCCGTCTTTATTATTCATTTGAATATCCATGCATGCGTTTCTTACGGGACCGGTTCCGTTAATTATTATAATGTTGGAATAACTGCATATGCGGTCTATCGCATGCCCGGTGATTTCTTTTTGTTATTCCATTCCTTATTATACTCGGTTGGTTAAAGTTTTGACTTTATACTCCATGAAATTAGTGGAATATCCTTGATATTTGCGCTTCATCCAAAGATCTTTCATGGAAATATTTTTACGAGCATTCTTGAATTTTTACTCTACAAAGCAAAGATCATGTTGACAATTTGGACGTTATTGGTTCTTGGACAAATTAATTCTTGAACTTGTTTTATTGAATCCTTATATCATTGTCATCATCCTCATATTTATATTTTTTTTAAAGTCATATATGGCCTGTAGTGCATAGATGGACTTGGTATGATTATGACCAGGGATTATTCGGTGTATTCATAACCGTAATATTACAAATGATGTGGTAAAAGTCCTCACTGGCCCGTAGTGCATTGATGGACAGTTGTTGTCATGATCATGACCATTAATGAATACACAAATATTCTTGGCCCGTAGTGCATGGATAATTGTGGTCGGGATACTAAAGAATATCCTTGGCCATAGTGCAGGGGTGATTCGATGATGTGGATTATTTATTAAGCTGAGTCTCAGCGATAAAAGTAATGAAAACCCTTTTAAATCATAAAAGATAGTAGATTTAATTCTCTACTTGACTCTTCTAATGGATTGCTTGTTCCGCTGCAGTTAAACTTGATGTCTATTGTATTTTATCAGTTTAACACCGTTGAAGGCTAATGATAATTTATTCTGCATTATCTTAGTCATAATAATTCTTATTGGGCTAGTTGAGCTCACCCTTTTGCTTTCATTGTTCTCTTCAGGAAATGAGAACGTAGCAGGGACTAGTCAGGGAATGGAGTGACGGTCCAGATGATAGTATTAATAGTCCTCACTATTCTAAGAATTAGTGTGATAATAAATGTAATGAGGACTCCATTGAATTTGTATATTGTCTAGAAGACAATATTTGCATTAAAACTCACAGTTCATGTTGTATATTTAAGTTTGTATTTGTATTCTGTACCATGTATTTGGTGACTCAGAATGGGTGATGTATACCTGTTTTGAAGGCATCACAGGTTATATAATATGCGATTGGTTGGGGAATATTTGTTTTAACAGAAAATATTAAATGCGACGAAGCACAATCATTAGTGGACCCCTAACGGAAGTATTGTCGTAGTAAGAAAATGATGAATTATCTTTATATAAAAATAACGGCGAAAGTGTTAGATTAAAAGCTGTTGAACTACCCATTAGTAAAAGTACAATAATCTGGCGTGGTTGCGTAGTAGCACACCAGTATTGGTTATTGATGCTTACGTGAGAAGTCACTCGAGTTATAATCAATTATTGCTACTGATGAATTGATGCATCATATCTCTATATTATTGATTCAATTATTGTCACAGTATCATCTGCATAATATTTTATATTATTAAATCAATAATTGAGATGACAAAATTATTCATATTATTATTTACAATATTGACAATGTCTAGAAGTTCTGTCAAGGAGAGGTTTGGTCACCTAATTGCGCGCCAATAAGGAGAAATCCTTATCGGATAGCCCCCTCTTTCCTGGGAACGACCTGGTTGTTAAATATTGTGAGTTATTATATTAATGATGAATAAGTTCGTGTTGATTAAAGATGAATTTGATAGTTCCATTGTGTTGGGATTATTAGTGTTAGTGGAAATCGACATCTATTGCGATGATAATTGATGTCTGGGGGTTATATTGATAAATCGGGTAATTTATCGGATAAATGAGCAATTAATTGCTACTAATTCACATGCGTATATAACTATTTGTTCACATATGTGTACTATTGAATCACATTCATGAACTATTAGGGGAGTTGGTGCAAGATTGATAATACTTGCATGACTAAGTTAAAAAATGGAGGTATAGATAGAGGTACTATACTGTAATTCGTATTTTTTACATGATTATACTATTGATTCACATGATTGAACTATTGATTCACATTATTTACTATTAGGGGAGTTGGTGCAAGTTTGATAATACTTGCAGGACTAAATTAAAATAAAGGAAAAGAGGAAGGTATTATACTGTAATATTCTGAGCCCCAAAACGTGCAATTATCAAAACTATATTTTCCTATAAATAGAATCTCATTTATTCATTATTCTTCACCAATTCACTCAAGCTATAGAGCATTTATTATAGAGAGAAAGAAGAAAAGAAGTCTGCTACCTCACTACTCCAGTATCCAGTTTCTTTCTAAGGTAAGGGGTATTATTTCTTTCGTATTCATGAAGAGAAATTCTGTTATTCCATTCTTTATTATTTCATTAGAATAACTTTTGTATACAGGCTACCCTATACTTGGTGAAATTCTTACATTATTCCATTCTTTATCATTATGTTGGAATAACTGCCTATACATCTGATACCGCGTATGCATGGTGATTTCATTATTATTCCGTTCTTTATCGTTCTGTTGGAACATCTTATGCAGGCTTTATGCATAACTCGCTCCAGATTCTTTATTATTACATTTGGAACATCCTGTCTGTGCTTTATGCATGACCTGGTTCCATTATTTATTATTCTGTTGGAACATCCTGTCTGTGCGTTTATGCATGACCTGGTTCCATTATTCATTATTCTATTAGAATAACCTGTCTGTGCGATCTATCGAATGCCTGGTGATTTCTTTTGTTATTTCATTCGTTATTATACTCAGTTGGTTAAAGTTTTGACTTCTATACTCCATGAAATTAGTGGAATATCCTTTATATTTGCGCTTCATCCAGTATCTTTCATAGAAATATTTTTCTGAGCATTCTTGAATTTTACTCCACAAAGAAGTATAATGTTGACAATTTGGACGCTATTGATTCCTGGATCAAATAATTCTTGAACTTGTTTAATCGAATTCTTATATCATTGTCATCATCCTCATGTTTATATTTTGTTGAAAGTCATCTGTGGCCTGTAGTGCATAGATGGACTTGGTATGATTATGACCAGGGATTATTCGGTGTAATCATGACCGTAATGTTACAAATGATGTGGTAAAAGTCCTCATTGGCCCGTAGTGCATTGATGGACAGTTGTTGGCATGATCATGACCATTGATGAATACAGGAATATCCTTGGCCCATAGTGCATGGATAATCTGTGGTTGTCATACTAATGAACATCCTTTCTTAGTAGTCGCGGGGATGATGTGGATTATTTATTGTCGAGTCCCAATGATAAAAGTGATGAAAATCTTTTAAATCATAAAAGATAGTAGATTTTATTCTCTACTTGACTATTTTAATGGATTGCTTGTTTCGCTGCGATTAAACTTGATGTCTATTGTATTTTATCAGTTTAACATTGTTGAAGGCTAATGATAATTTATTCAGCATTATCTTAGTCATAATATTTCTTACTGAGCTAGTTGAGCTCACCCTTTCTTTCACTGTCCTTTTCAGGAAATGAGAATATAGCTGGGACAAGTCGGGGAAAGGAGTGATGGTCCAGATAGATGGCTATAGTAGTCCTCACTATTATGTAAAATAGTGTGATAATAATTGTAATAAGGACTTTATTTGAGTTTGTATACTCTCTACGAGACATTATCCGTGTTGAAACTCTTAGCTACATTTTGTCGTACTGTATCAAAGAAGTTTGTATTTAAATTTTGTACCATGTATTCGGCGACTCAAGATGGGTGATGTATACCTGTTTTGGGGGCGTCACATTTATCATTATGTTGGAATAATCTGTCTATGCGAAGTATTGCATACATGGTGAAATTCTTCTATTATTCCATTCTTTATTATTCTGTTGGAACATCCTGGCGGTGCGTTTACGCATGACCTGGTTCTGTTCTTTATTATTCTGTTGAAACATCCTGTCTGTGCGGTTTACGCATGACCTGGTTCCGTTCTTTATTATTCTGTTGGAACATCCTGTCTGTGCGATTACGCATGACCTGGTTCCGTTCTTTATTATTCTGTTGGAATAACCTGTCTGTGCGGTCTATCGCATGCCTGGTGATTTCTTTTGTTATTCCATTCGTTATTATACTCAGTTGGTTAAAATTTTAACTTCTATACTCCATGAAATTAGTGGATTATCCTTGATATTTGCGCTTCATCCAGTATCTTTTCATGGAAATATTCTTCTGAGTATTCTTGAATTTTACTCCACAAAGAAGTATCATGTTGACAATTTGGACGTTATTAATTCCTGTATAAAATAATTCTTGAACTTGTTTTATTGAATTCTTATATCATTGTCATCATCCTCATGTTTATATTTTTTTGAAAGTCATCTGTGGCCTGTAGTGCATAGATGGACTTGGTATGATTATGACCAGGGATTATTCGGTATAATCATGACCATAATGTTACAAATGATGTGGTAAAAGTCCTCATTGGCCCGTAGTGCATTGATGGACAGTTTTTGGCATGATCATGACCATTAATGAATACACAAATATCCTTGGCCCGTAGTGCATAGATAATTTGTGGTCGTGATACTAAAGAATATCCTTGGCCGTAGTGTAGGGATGATTTGATGATGTGGATTATTTATTAAGCTGAGTCTCAGCGATAAAAGTGATAAAAAAAACCTTTTAAATCATAGAAGATAGTAGATTTTATTCTCTACTTGACTCTTTTAATGGATTTCTTATTCCGCTGCAGTTAAACTTGATGTCTATTGTATTTTATCAGTTTTACATTGTTGAAGGCTAATGATAATTTATTCTGCATTATCTTAGTCATAATATTTCTTACTGGGCTAGTTGAGCTCACCCTTTCTTTCATTGTCCTCTTCAAGAAATGAGAATATAGCTGGGACAAGTCGGGGAATGGAGTGATGGTCCAGATAGATGGCTATAGTAGTCATCACTATTATGTAAAATAGTGTGATAATAATTGTAATAAGGACTTTATTTGAGTTTGTATACTCTCTACGAGACATTATCCGTGTTGAAACTCTCACCACGTTTTTGTCGCCTTTGTATAAAAGAAGTTTGTATTTAAATTTTGTACCATGTATTTGGCGACTCAAGATGGGTGATGTATACCTTTTTGGGGGCGCTCAGAATTCACAGGCATGCGATGGACGCAGGCAGACCAGGTTATTCCAACAGAATAATAAAGAATGGAATAATGAAGAATTTCACCATGTATGCGGACTTCAGCATAGGCGAGTTATTCAACATAATAATAAAGAATGGAATAACAACCCTTACTAGTATTGAAAGAAAATAACTCTCTTCATGAATACGAAGGAATAATACCCCTTACCTTAAAAGAAAACTGGATACTGGAATAGTGAGGTAGCAGACTTCTCTTCTTCTTTCTCTCTATAATTTCTCTCTATAATAGTTGCTCTATAGCTTTAGTGAATTGGTGAGAAATGAAGGAAGAATTAGCTTCTATTTATAGGAAAAAATAGTTTCGATAATTGCACGTTTTGGGGATCGAAATATTACAGTATAATACATTCCTCTTTTTTCTTCATTTTTAATTTAGTCTTGCAAGTAATATCAAACTTGCACCACCTCCCCTAATAGTAAATAATGTGAATCAATAGTTCAATCATGTGAATCAATTGTTCTATACATGTGAAAATACGAATTACAGTATAGTACCTCCATCTATACCTCCATTTTTAACTTAGTCATGCAAGTATTATCAATCTTGCACCACCTCCCCTAATAGTAAATGAATGTGAATCAATAGTACACATATGTGAACAAATAGTTATAATCATGTGAATTAATAGCAATTAATTGCTTATTTATCCGATTAATTACCCTATTGGTTAATATAACCTCCAAACATCCATTATTATCGAAATAGATGTCGATTTCCAATAACACTAATAATCCCAACACAATGGAAATATCAATTTCATCTTTAATCAACACGAACTTATTCATCATTAATATTATAACTCACAATATTTAACAATCGATCGTTCCCGAGAAGAGGGCTTTCAATAAGGATTTCTCCTTATTGGCGTAATTAGTGACCAAACCTCTCCTCGATGTAACTTCTAGACATTGTCAATATTGCAAATGATAATATGAATAACTTTTGCCGTCTCAATTATTGATTTAATAATATAACATATTATGAGGATGATACTGTGATAATAATTGAATCAATAATATAGAGATATGATGCAAGACAATTATCGTAGCAATAATTGAGTATAACCGAGTGACTTATCACGTAATCATCAATAATCAATACCGCAGTGCTACTATGCAACCATGCGTACATCGTACTTTTACTACCGAGTAGTTCAGCAGGTTTTAATCAGTAACACTTTCGTTGTTATTTTTATAAAATGATAATTCTGTCATTTTCTAACTACGACAATACTTCCGTTGTGGGGTCCACCAATGATTGTGTCGTCGTACGAATATTCCCCGACAAAAAGAATATTCACTGACCAATCGAATATTATATAACAACTTGCATACTTTGCAAAATTTATAAATACTACCCACAACTATAACACTATCTCAAATCCACACCATAATATTCAAAAAAAATGTTTCGAGAAAATTAAATCTTTATTCATAAAATTTGGGGTCTTACATGCTTCGCCAGTCTGCTATGTCATCGATGAAGGCACATTCCTCCTCCCCAGGGTATTCTTGGCACGAAAGACATAGTCGTTGAAGTGCATCTGCTTCTTTCTTCATTTCGGGCCAATAATACCCTTGGCGTTGCAACCTTCGATACAATCCAATATCTGCCAATCTGCAATTTTCTTCATGTACCTGATATAAAATCCTATTTGCTTCATCCTTCCCCAAACATCTTGTCAAAGCATCATCTGCTTCTTTATGGTACAATACTCCTTTAATGATGCGATATTTTTGAAGCTCCACCAGTGATATGTTCCCTTCTTTTGTTTGTAATTGATGAGAGATGTCATGTCTCCAATCTTCTATTAAATCTTTGGGGAATAATTCCAGCACCGTGGTTGGGAGGGTCCTTTTGATTACCTTCACATCCAAGTCTTTTCCTTTGACATGCACTCTAGATGTTACTATGGCTAATGCATCAGGTTATCTATTTTGTACTCTTGGCACGTACTCAATCACTACCTTCTTGAAGGCTTCCATCACTTTTTGTGCTACAGTTCGGTATGGTGCCAAGATAGGTTCCTTTACTGCGAATTAACCTCTTATTTGTTGAACTATCAGATTTGAATCTCCCTTTACTTTGAGGCACTTGGCTCCCAATTCTCTAGCCACTAATAATCCCAATATGAATGCCACATATTTTGCTTCATTTTTCGTGCAAGGGAAATCCAGTTTGTATGACAGGGCCACTTCCTTTCCTTCTTTGGTAGTTAAAATCACCCCTGCTCCTCATTTCCCTTCTGCGGACGACCCGTCAAAGGCCAAGTTCCACCACTCCGAATCTTCATCCACCACATTAATTTTTTCTACTCCCCCCCCCCCTGGAAGATCCTCTGAAGGAGGTTTATATTCTCCATCCGAAAACTGAGCGAGCAAGTCTGCTAATGCCTGGCATCTAATTGCCTTCAGTGTTACACACTTGATGTCATATTCTGAAAGGATCATCATCCATCTTGCAGGTCTTCCTACCAACGCTGGCCTAGTTAGCAAGTATCTGATCGGGTCAGTTCTCGTTGCAAGCTTCACTTCGTGTGCCAAAAAAATGATGCATTTTATGTGCGACAAACACCAGTGCCAGACAATGTCTCTCTAATTGTGAATACCTGGTTTCTGGTCCCCTGATTATTCGGCTGATGTAGTATACAGGCTTTTCTTCCCCATCTACCTCTTGTGTGATCAATCCTCCATGACTTTCGGTAGATGTGATATCATGGTGCAATGGTATTCATCTCTGTGGTACTACCATCGTCTTCACCGAGGCTAAAATTTCTTTTATTTTCACGAAGGCTTGTTGCTGGTCCTGTCCCCAGTCCCATTCTATCTTTCCCTTTAGTAACTTTCTGAAAGGTTCCGTGACTTCTGCTAATGCTGGCATGAATCTCCTCATGCAGGAAATTTTCCATAGAAAGCTTTTCAATGGTTTCTACGTTTTTGGTGGGGGCATATCTGTAATAGCCTTTGCCTTGTTTGGGTCTACCTCCAAACCTCTGTTGTGCACCAAGAAACCCAAAAATTTTCTAGTTGTCATCCCAAAGGCGCACTTTTTTGGATTCATCTTTAACTTATACGTGCGACAACGTTCAAACACCTTTCTTAAATCCTCTATGTGGGTTGTCTCCTTTTTAGATTTCACCACTATGTCATCCACGTAGTCCTCCACAATGTCATGAATCATGTCGTGAAAGATGGCATGCATTGCCCTTTGGTAAGTTGCTCCCGCGTTCTTCAACCCGAATGGCATTACTACATAGTAGAAATTTCCAAACAGGTGCGAAAAGGTCGTCATCTCTCGCATCCTCTATTTAACATTTTTATTTGATTGTAGCTCACTGAATCCATCCATGAATGACATCATCTCATGATTTCTTTGTTGCATCCACCAAAGTGTCTATATTGGGTAGCGGATACATGTCCTTTGGGCACGCCTTGTTCAAGTCTCTGAAATACACGCATATTCGCAATTGCCCATTAGATTTCTTTACTGGTACTATGCTAGATAACCATACTGGATGTTGAATTGGTTTAATGAATCCTACATCTAACAACTTCTTTATCTCTTCTTTTATTTGTGTTTCAACTTCTGGTGCATAGGTGCGAGGTGCTTGCTTCACTGGTTTAGCTCCCGGGCTTAAGTTCAAATTATGCTCTACCAACTCCTTGTCAATCCCGGGCATCTCATTATAGTTCCAAGCAAACACGTCCCCATACTCTCGTAGTAGCTTCACCAACTCTTCCTTTTGGTTGGCGTTCAGCTCCTTGGTAATGTAAGTCGGCTTTAGCATTCCTTCTCCTGTTGCCAGATCAACTTCCTCCAATTCATTTTGCTGAGGCTTTGGCCGGTCCTCGAAACATTCTGGAGCAGGTTCCACCTTCTGTTGCACGATTTCTTCCTTTTCGTTGCTACTAGAGTGGGGGGGCCTCTTTTTAGCCCTCAGGTTTGGGTGTAACTTTGAGCTCCTCCCCCTTACACCGTCACAAACGAAACACTATCTTTCCATCGGGTTTGATTACTCTTTCCCACTTTGTCTTCTGTTCTTCTTTTCTTTTATTTACTTTGTCAGCTTCCGAATGGGCTATCCATTTGGCATTGATTATGTTTCGGGCATCCTCCGAGTCTGTTGCCCGCTTCCTTGGGTCTTTTTCTTTTTCTCTACATCTACTAATACATGTTTCTTATTTTTGAAACATTCACCTTGTTCTAAGGTTTGCTTCTTTTCCTTTTTCACAGGCACAAACTTGTCCTCCTGTACATCTTCCCAGCTTGCTAGCTTCAGAGAATCAGGCTTGGCAATGTGGTTTTCTCCTTCTTCGGTGACATCATCGAAGAAAGTTGCTTCAGTGATATGTGCCTCCTCCGGTGTAAGACCCCAACTTTTATAAATAAAGATTAAATTTTCTCGAAATATATTTTTGAATATTATGGTGTGGATATGATAGAATGTTATAGTTGTGGGTATTATTTACAAGTTTTGCAAAGTAAGCAAGTGGTTATATTATATTCGATTGGTCAGGGAATATTCGTACGACGGCACAATCATTGGTGGACCCCACAACGGAAGTATTGTCGTAGTAAGAAAACGACAGAATTATCTTTTTATAAAAATAACGGCGAAAGTGTTACCGTTAAAACTGTTGAACTACCCAGTAGTAAAAGTACAGTAATGCGCGTGGTTGCATAGTAGCACACATTATTGGTTATTGATGCTTACGTGAGAAGTCACTCAGTTATACTCAATTATTGCTACAGTAATTGCTGCATCATATCTCTCATATTATTAATTCAATTATTGTCACAGTATCATCTGCATTATATGATATATTATTAAATCAATAATTGAGACGACAAAGTTATTCATATTATTAAATTGCAATATTTATAATGTCTAGAATTTCTGTCAAGGAGAGGTTTGGTCACCTAATTGCGCGCCAATAAGGAGAAATCCTTATCGAAAAGCCCCCTCTTTCCTGAGAACGACCTGGTTGTTAAATATTGTGAGTTATAATATTAATGATGAATAAGTTCGTGTTGATTAAAGATGAATTTGATAGTTCCATTGTGTTGGGATTATTAGTGTTAGTGGAAATCGACATCTATTCCGATGATAATTGATGTCTGGGGGTTATATTGATAAATCGGGTAATTTATCGGATAAAGAGCAATTAATTGCTACTAATGCACATGCTTATATAACTATTTGTTCACATTTGTATACTATTGAATCACATTCATGTACTATTAGGGGAGTTGGTGCAAGATTGATAATACTTGCATGACTAAGTTAAAAATGGAGGTATAGATGGAGGTACTATGTTGTAATTCGTATTTTTCACATGATTATACTATTGATTCACGTGATTGAACTATTAATTCACATTATTTACTATTAAAGGAAAAGAGGAAGGTATTATACTGTAATATTCTGAGCCCCAAAACGTGCAATTATTGAAACTATATTTTCCTATAAATAGAAGCTCATTTCTTCATTATTCTTCACCAATTCACTCAAGCTATAGAGCATTTATTACAGAGAGAAAGTATAGAGAGAAAGAAGAAGAGAAGTCTGTTACCTCACTACTCCAGTATCCAGTATCTTTCTAAGGAAAAGGGTATTATTTCTTTCTTTTGTCTTCATGAAGAAAACTTCTGTTATTCCATTCTTTATTATTATATTGGAATAACCTATCTATGTGAAGTACCGCATACATGGTGAAATTCTTTTGTTATTCCATTCTTTATTATTCTACATTTTGAATATCATGTATGCATGCGTTACTGGGACACGATTCCATCTTTATTATTCTCGTTGGAATATCTATCACATACATGCGTCACGACTGTTGGGACACGGTTAAAATCTTTATTATTCGTTGAATATCCGTGCATGCGTGTTACGCCGGACCTAATTAAAATCTTTATTATTACGATGGAATATCCCATCTCGTGCGCTTTACTGTGGGACTGGGTTCCGTTATTTATTATTCTGTTGAATAACTTTTGCGTATGCGATCTATCGCATGCACGGTGATTTCTTTTGTTATTCCATTCGTTATTATACTCAGTTGGTTAAAGTTTTGTGTTCTATACTCCATGAAATTAGTGGAATATCCTTGATATTTGTGCTTCATCCAATATCTTTTCAGGGAAATATTCTTCTGAGCATTCTTGAATTTTACTCCACAAAGAAGTATCATGTTGATAATTTGGACGTTATTGATTCCTGGATAAAATAATTCTTGAACTTTTTTAATTGAATTCTTATATCATTGTCATCATCCTCATGTTTATAATATGTTGAAAGTCATCTGTGGGTTGTAGTGCATGGATGGACTTGGTATGATTATGACCGAGGATTATTCAGTATAATCATGATCGTAATGTTACAAATGATGTGGTAAAAGTCCTCATTGTCGTAGTGCATTGATGGATGATTGTTGGCATGATCATGACCATTGATGAATACACGAATATCCTTGGCCCGTAGTGCATGGATAATTTGTGGTCGTGATACTAATGAATATCCTTGGCCGTAGAGCGGGGGATGATGTGGTTTATTTATTTATTGTGAGTCTCGGCGATAAAAGTGATGAAAAACCTTTTAAATCATAGAAGATAGTAGATTTTATTCTCTACTTGACTCTTTTAATGGATTGCTTGTTATGCAGCATTAAACTTGATGTCTATTGTATTTTATCGGTTTAACATTGTTGAAGGCTAATGATAATTTATTTCGCATTATCTTAGTCATAATATTTCATCTTGGGCTAGTTGAGCTCACCCTTTCTTTTACTGTTCTCTTCAGGAAATCAGAACGTAGCAAGGACGAGTCGGGGAACGGAGTGATGGTCCAGATAGATGGCTATAGTAGTCCTCACTATTATGTAAAATAGTGTGATAATAAATGTAATGAGGACTCCATTGAGTGTGGATATTGTCTAGATGACAATATTTGTATTAAAACTCATAGTATATGTTTTGTCGTATTTTACATGACAGCTGTTTAATTAAGTTTTTATTTGTATTTTGTACCATGTATTTGGCGACTCAAGATAAGTGATGTATACCTATTTTGGGGGCGTCACAGTTGGTATCAAAGCTTAGGGATATGATCCCTGGCTAAGATGTGAGACTAGAACTAGGAGGGGAGAGACGGGGAATTCCTTCGCTAGTATGCTCTACCTAAGTTTATTTGGTATTTAATTGGTCGGTCAGAATATAGGGATAATATGTTGCATGTTAATTAACCCTTGTTTTGTTCCAGTATTTGAAAATGACATCCGAGAATGTTGAGAATAGCAATGGAGCACAGGAGACCGTTGAGTCTCCACAGATCAATAATCAGGATAATGTGCATCAGGAAGGCGACAATCCTTATGCAAACAACAACACTGACCAAATGATGAACGATGGAATGTTCAGAGGGTTTATGAAATTCGTGCAACATCAGGCGAGAGCGGCTCCTGTCCAAAATGTAGGTGGAAACCTTTGGAAACTCTCTTTGAGGGTCATCGCTAAATGCAGATTCAAGGAGTGGGACCACCGGAGTTTATTGGTGAGCAAAAACCACTTAAGGCGGAAGCGTGGATAAAGCAGATCACCAAGATATTTGATGTCTTGGGATGCTCTAAGGAGCAAAAGGTTCCCTTTGCCACCTTTATGTTAGGAAGATTACTGGTGGGAATCGGTAAAGCGTACTCAACCTGCCGCACTGAAAATGTCTTGGGTGAAGTTCCAAGAACTTTTCAATGACAAGTACTTTCCCGAAAGTATTCGTTACATGAAAGAGGTCGAGATCATCAAGTTGGAGCAGAACAATATGATCGTGTCACAGTACGAAGCTAAGTTTGCCGAGTTTTACCGATTTGCGTCTCACTTGGTTGATAATGAGGAGAGAATGACGCGGATGTTTCTAAGAGGTTTGAAACCCGAGATACATCAATATCTAATTTCTCATAAACTGTGACAAATGTTGTAAATAGGGCTTAGTTATTGGAGCGCGATAACAAGTCAACGCAACCAAGAGAAAGCAGCCGGCAAAATGATAATACCAGTGGTAGCAATCATCGAAGCGGTGACAACAAACGTGGAGGAAATCAACATGCCAGAAATGGTAACCACTTCGGTGGTAATCATGGCCAAGACAATAAGAGTGGACATTTCAAGAAGAGGAGATTCAAAAATGATGGAAAAACGTCAGCACTAGCACCCGTTGCTAAGGAAGGAGAACGACCACCTATAATATGCTTCAAATACGGAGGGGAGGGACACATTAGTCCAAACTACGCGATGTCGTCCAAAGCGTGTTATAATTGTGGAAGAGAAGGTCAGCTAGCCCGATTTTGTCGTTCACCGAAGACAAGTTCAGCTGGGAAGGAGGAACCAAAGGCCGTCCCAGAAAAATCAAAGCCGGTAGTGCAAGGGAGAGCATTTGTCGTGACCTCCCAGAAAGCAAGGAACTCGAACGAGGTCATCACGGGTAAGCATATCATAAACTCTAGAGAAGTCTATACCTTATTTGATACCGGTTCTACCCATTCTTTTATTTCTCCTACTTACGCTCAACATTTAAATTTGACTCCGGAGAAATTAGACTTTGACTTATCGGTTGAAACTCTGTTAGGAGAATCCTTCATTACATCCACTGTTTATAAGTCTTGTTTGATTCAAATTGGTAACCGCACGTTACCTGTCGATCTTATTTCTTTA
Source organism: Panax ginseng (assembly GCA_020205605.1). Classification (NCBI taxonomy): domain Eukaryota; kingdom Viridiplantae; phylum Streptophyta; class Magnoliopsida; order Apiales; family Araliaceae; genus Panax; species Panax ginseng. The sequence goes on from CM035141.1 coordinate 83,643,841, forward strand.
AAAATACTTGCATTTGACGTGATTCTAGGGATTGATTGGTTAACTACTCATCATGCAAAAATTGATTGTTTTCGTAAGGTTGTTAGCTTTCATATTCCTAACCAACCTGTTATGCGAATTCAAGCGACCAAACCATTAAAATCAATCACGATCATCTCAAGCCATAAAGCTATTCATTTATTGAAAAATGGATGTCAAGCTTTCCTAGCTCATGTCACAGATTTAAACAAAAATATGTCAGATTTGAATGATATTTCTATTGTTCATAAATTCCATGACGTATTTCTCGAAGAACTTCCTGGCCTACCCCCGGAGCGTGAAATTGAGTTTGGTATCGACCTTGAACCCGGTACAAAACCCATTTCCAAAGCCCCATATCGAATGGCTCATATTAAAATTCAGGAGTTAAAAACCCAACTACAAGAATTGTTAGACATCGGTTTCATTCATCCGAGTACGTCTCCTTGGGGTGCTTCTGTTCTATTCATGAAGAAGAAAGATGGAAGTATGCGACTTTGTATTGATTATCGGGAGTTGAATCATGTCACCATCAAAAATAGGTAGTCGTTGCCTCGCATTGATGACCTGTTTGACCAATTGCAAGGAGCACAATTCTTTTCAAAGATCGATCTTCGTTCTAGATATCATCAGCTGAAGGTTAAAACTGAGGATATTCCAAAGACGCCGCCGTGAACTCCTGCAGACGGGCATTATGAATTCTTAGTCATGTCTTTTGGATTGACTAATGCTCCTGCTGCCTTCATGGATATGATGAACCGAGTATTCAAGGAATATTTGGATCACTTTGTTGTCGTCTTTATTGATGACATCCTCATATATTCCAAATGCCGTGAAGATCATGAGCAACACTTGAGGCTGATACTCCAAAAGCTTCGTGAAAATAAGCTTTATGCCAAATTGAAAAAATGTGAGTTCTGGCTTGAGGAAGTAGCATTTCTTGGGCACGTAGTATCAAGTCATGGAATATCTGTTGACCAGCAAAGATTGAAGCTATTCAAAGCTAGGAGCAACCTAAATCAGTGACCGAAGTACGTAGCTTTCTCGGCTTAGCTGGTTATTATCGGAGATTCGTGGAAGGGTTTTCACGAATCGCTACTCCATTAACTCAGCTGACTTGGAAAGATACAAAATTCAGTTGGAGCGTGGAATGTGAGAAAAGTTTTCAAGAACTCAAGAGGAGACTCATTTCAGCACCTGTTCTGAAAATACAATCTGGCTCGGAGGGATTTGTCATCTACAATGATGATTTAGGCAAAGGGTTAGGATGTGTTCTCATGCAACATGGGAAAGTCATAGCCTATGCCTCACGACAACTCAAAGAATATGAGAGGAATTATCCTACTCATGATCTAGAGTTGGCAGCTATCGATTTTGCACTTAAGATTTGGAGGCATTACCTGTATGGAAAGAAGATGGAGATTTATACGGATCATAAAAGCCTCAAATATTTCTTCACTCAAAAGGAACTCAACATGTGGCAACGACGATGGCTTGAGTTATTGAAAGATTACGATCATACCATTCAATACAATCCTGGAAAAGCGAACGTAGTAGCTAATGCATTGAGTAGTAGATCATATGCGGGTATGACTTACAAAGGATGGAGATAGAGTTAAAGACTCCAGGGACCCATGTGATGATGGCGAATATACGAGTAGAACCGAATTTAATCGATAAAGTTAAAGCTGCTCAAGCTATAGACCTGGAGCTGATGCGTATGAGGAAGAAAGTGCAAGAAGGTGCTATTCCAGAAGCAAGAATTGATGAAGAAGGAATACTTCGAGTCAACTCTAGACTTTGTGTTCCTAACGATTCTGACTTAAAGTATAGAATCATGATGGAGGTGCACAACACACCGTTTGTAATCCATCCTGGGAGTACCAAAATGTATCGTGATCTTCGACATACATTTTGGTGGAGAAATATGAAGAGAGAGATAGCGGGGTTTATCTCAAGGTGTCTAACTTGTCAACGAGTCAAGGCGGAGCATCAAGTGCCAAAAGGTCCATTTTAACCACTTGAAATTCCAGAATGGAAGCGGAAGCACATTACCATGGATTTCGTTACCGATCTTCCAAAGGTTTCTCAAGGCATAGATGCAATTTGGGTCATTGTTGATAGATTGACCAAGTCGGCTCATTTCTTACCTATACGAGAAACTTATACACTTGAACGTCTTGCTAGTATGTACATAAATGAGATTGTAAGATTGCATGGTACGCCAGTATGCATAGTTTCTGATCGAGACCCAAGATTCACTTCAAGATTTTGGGTTAGTTTGCAAAAAGCTATGGGCACGAATTTACAATTTAGTTCGGCATATCATCCTCAAAGGGATGGGCAGTCGGAAAGGACTATTCAAACTCTTGAAGATTTATTAAGACTATGTGTCCTTGACTTCAAGGGAAGTTGGGACAAGTTCTTACCATTGGTGGAGTTTTCCTACAATAATAGTTATCAAGTAAGTATTGGCATGGCTCCATTTGAGGCGTTGTATGGAAGAAAGTGTTGTTCTGCAGTATGCTGGGATGAGGTGGGTGAAGTAACGTTGTTAGCACCAGATTTGGTATGTATGACTACGGAAAAGATTCAAACGATCCGACAACGTATAAAAACCTCACAAGATCGACAAAAGAGTTATGCTGATCTTCATCGAAAGGACGTGGAATTCAATATTGGAGATCATGTGTTGTTACGTGTTGCTCCATGGAAAGGAGTTACAAGATTTGGAAAAAGAGGAAAGCTCAATCCTCGATTCATTGGCCCATTTTTAATCCCCGAACGAGTAGGAACTGTGGCCTATAGACTCGCCTTACCACCAAGTATGTCTCGTGTTCATAACATTTTTCATATATCTATGTTACGTAAATATGTGAAAGACCCGAACCACATTATTGAATTAGAACGAGACGAGATAGAGGAAGATTTAACGTATGAAGAGTTACTTGTTAAAATCTTGGATAAGAAGGATCATATTCTACGCTCCAAGGTTATACCTCAAGTCAAAGTTTTATGGAGAAACCACGATGTTGAGGAAATGACCTGGGAGTTAGAATCTGAAATGAAGTCAATGTATCCTCACCACTTCGACATACCAGGTACGCACCCTAATTTCGAGGACGAAATTTTATAAGAAGGGGAGGTTGTAAGACCCCAACTTTTATAAATAAAGATTAAATTTTCTCAAAATATATTTTTGAATATTATGGTGTTGATATGATATAATGTTATAGTTGTGGGTATTATTTACAAGTTTTACAAAGTAAGCAAGTGGTTATATTATATTCGATTGGTCAGGGAATATTCGTACGATGGCACAATCATTGGTGGACCACACAATGGAAGTATTGTCGTAGTAAGAAAACGACAGAATTATCTTTTTATAAAAAAATAACGAAAGTGTTACCGTTAAAACCGTTGAACTACCCTAGTAGTAAAAGTACGCGAATACACGCGTGGTCATATAGTAATACACGGTATTGGTTATTGATGCTTACGTGAGAAGTCACTCGAGTTATACTCAATTATTGCTACAGTAATTGTTGCATCACATCTTTCATATTATTGATTCAATTATTGTCACAGTATCATCTGCATTATATGATATATTATTAAATCAATAATTGAGACGACAAAGTTATTCATATTATTAAATTGCAATATTTATAATGTCTAGAATTTCTGTCAAGGAGAGGTTTGGTCACCTAATTGCGCGCCAATAAGGAGAAATCCTTATCGGAAAGCCTCCTCTTTCCTGGGAACGACCTGGTTGTTAAATATTGTGAGTTATAATATTAATGATGAATAAGTTCGTATTGATTAAAGATGAATTTGATAGTTCGATTGTGTTGGGATTATTAGTGTTAGTGGAAATCGATATCTATTCCGATGATAATTGATGTCTAGGGGTTATATTGATAAATCGGGTAATTTTATCGGATAAATGAGCAATTAATTGCTACTAATGCACATGCTTATATAACTATTTGTTCACATTTGTATACTATTGAATCACATTCATGTACTATTAGGGGAGTTGGTGCAAGATTAATAATACTTGCATGACTAAGTTAAAAATAGAGGTATAGATGGAGGTACTATACTGTAATTCGTATTTTTCACATGATTATACTATTGATTCACATGATTGAACTATTAATTCACATTATTTACTATTAGGGGAGTTGGTGCAAGTTTGATAATACTTGTAGGACTAAATTAAAAATAAAGGAGAAGAGGAAGGTATTATACTGTAATATTCTGAGCCCCAAAACGTGCAATTATCGAAACTATATTTTCCTATAAATAGAAGCTTATTTCTTCATTATTCTTCACCAATTCACTCAAGCTATAGAGCATTTATTATAGAGAGAAATTATAGAGAGAAAGAAGAAGAGAAGTCTGTTACCTCACTACTCCAGTATCCAGTTTCTTTCTAAGGTAAGGGGTATTATTTCTTTCTTTCGTCTTCATGAAGAGAACTTCTGTTATTTGTTGGAATAACCTATCTATGCGAAGTACCGCATACATAGTGAAATTCTTTTATTATTCCATTCTTTATTATTACATTTGGAATATCCACATGCAATGCGTTTTACGGACTGATTAAAATCTTTATTATTCATTGGAATATCTTATCTTGTGCATGCGTTCTACTGTGGGACACGGTTCCATCTTTATTATTATGTTGGAATATAATGTACATGCTGCGTTTCTACGGACTGATTCCGTCTTTATTATTCTGTTGGAATATCCAAATGCATGCTTTTACTGTGGGACCGATTCCGTTATTTATTATTCTCGTTGGAATAACTCCGCTGCAATGATCTATCGCATGCCCGGTGATTTCTTTTGTTATTCCATTCCTTATTATACTCGGTTGGTTAAAGTTTTGACTTCTATACTCCATGAAATTAGTGGAATATCCTTGATATTTCAAGGCTTCATCCAAAGATATCTTTTCATGGAAATATTCTTACGAGTATTCTTGAATTTTACTCTACAAAGCAAATATCATGTTGACAATTTGGACGTTATTAGTTCCGGATAAAATAATTCTTGAACTTGTTTTATTGAATTCTTATATCATTGTCATCATCCTCATGTTTATATTTTGTTGAAAGTCATACGTGGCCTATAGTGCATAGATGGACTTGGTATGATTCTCGGCGAGGATTATTGATTGTAATCATGACCGTAATGTTACAAATGATGTGGTAAAAGTCCTCATTGGCCCGTAGTACATTGATGGACGATTGTTGGCATGATCATGACCATTATTGAATACACAAATATTCTTGGCCCGTAGTGCATGGATAATTGTGGTCGTGATACTAAAGAATATCCTTGGCCGCTAGTAAAGTGCGGGGTGATTTGATGATGTGGATTATTTATTGTCGAGTCCCGTGATAAAAGTGATGAAAAACCTTTTAAATCATAAAAGATAGTATATTTTATTCTCTACTTGACTCTTTTAATGGATTGCTTGTTTCCACTGCAGTTAAACTTGATGGTTGTTATATTGTATCGGTTTAACATTTGTTGAAGGCTAACGATAATATATTCTCGCATTATCTTAGTCATAATATTTCCTCTTGGGCTAGTTGAGCTCACCCTTTTACTTTTATAGTTCTTCGTGAAATGAGAAGCGTAGCGAGGAGGACTAGTCGGGGAGCGGAGTGATGGACGAGATGATAGCATTAGTAGTCCTCACTATTCGGTGAAATAGTGGAAAATAAATGTAATAATATTGAATTTGAGTTTGAATATTATGCAGACGACAATATTTGTATTAAAACTCACAATTTATATGTTTTATCGTATTTTGCTACAGCTTATATAATTAAGTTGTATTTGTATTCAGATCAGATCATGTATTTGATTTGACTCGTAATAATAGGTGATGTATACCTATTTTGGGGGCGTCACAGAGCATCTATTATTTTTTTTCTTTAGAGTTTCATTTACAATTAATACAACGTTCATTAAAATGTGATCTCAATATTTTTGAATTTCCTGACACTTATTATCTAATGTGTTTTCGGCTTGGTAGCTAATTTGGTTTATGCGTATTTGATTTAAGCTTGCAATATTCATGTTATTTGTATTGACATGATTTTTTGGTGTGCAGCTTGGGTGAATGGACACCTTCTTATTCAAGCTATACGATCAGATATCTGATGTAGTACTTGATGCCTGCCTTGAGTAGGACCAAACAACAAAGTTGAATGTGAGACTTGCTCAAAGACCAACATGGTCATGGTTTTTGGTGAAATCACAACCAAAGCCAAGTTAGACTACGAGAAGATTGTACGTGAGACCTGCCGTAATATTGGATTTATTTTGACAATGTTGGCCTTGATGCTGACAACTGCAAGGTCTTAGTCCAGATCAAGCAACAGGGACCTGATATTGCCCAAGGTGTCCATGGTCACATCACCAAGCTCCCTGAGGAGATCGGTGTTGGTGACCAGGGTCACTGCGGAATACTATTGTATATTATTTTGCTAAAACCAACTGCTATTGTTATCATATTTATTAACATGATTGTGATAGGCAAAATCATCAGCGAGGACCATTTAATAGATAAAGATCAGCAAATTAAATCGTCATTTTCATCACCAACTGATTCTGATGTCAAGGTAAACGAGATTTCAATCGCTACAACGATTTTCAGTAGACCTTGGAGCACATCAGCATGAACAGTTATGCCTGACCATTTGATCTCAAGGACAACAAGCATGCAAAGGGTCAAGGTGATAACTAGGAGATATACAAAAAAAGTGATATTGAGGCCTTGGACAATGAATTGACCATTGAAAAGCGAAAACGCTGGAAGGAAGCAGTAGACAATGAGAAAGAACGAGGTGAAGGGGTGAAGTAAGCAATTCTCTGTAACAGCTTCATACTTAGGATGTCTACAAGTGCATTGTTACGAGAGAAGAAAATCTCGACAGAACCTGTGGCTCAATGGAGGACCTGGTGGAGTCTATCGGTCAGATTAATAGGGGCAGTTTCACGAAATGCAACCATTTTGGTCACACAATAAATGGATCTCCAACCCTGGTTGTGCCTCCCGTATCCTGTCACCACATCTTTGGTTACAGACCCATAAATCCATCCAACTCAACTTCCTCATTTAGTTTTATCTTCATAAGAACATGATACGACACTGATTACGAGTGTATTTGCCTCTAATAATGCTTCTGTGAGTTTGAAGGAATGTGATAGGAAGGGAAAGTATAGGAGGGATGGAGGGAGAGAGATGAGAATGAATTATAAGTTTCCCTTATCATATTTATGAGTTTTAAAAAATAAATGGAAATGATGACATTTTAATTATATTTTTTCTTGAACTACACTATTAATGTATTACTCTTACATATTAATGTAATAAATGACATGATTTATTTTGAAAGTTTACTTTTGATAATATAAAATATCTATTTTTTTCATCCTTTCCAGCTGAATTATTCTGCCATAGTTATTTTGCTCAACGGATCCCTTATATTAAGCTTAAGTCCTTGTTTGGAAATTATCTATTTTTTGTACAGTAGTGACTTGTGTTGAGGGGATTGATTCATTCAAAATCTTAAACTAGTATTTTAAAGGTGTTGTGTTTAGTTTATTTTATTAGTTAGTTAAATGCTTATGATATCTAGTACCGTGGTACTTCATCCAAAAGTTTTCCAAACCATGAATCTATATTTGACTCCATACACCATTACTGATGATGTTTCTCCTGTCAGTTTCCCTAATGCCAAACTCTTACTAAGTTGTCATTGACCAACTTCTTTTCTGTGTTTCAACCATGTATTGCTTTTGACAATTCCTTTGTCTAGCAAAATAGTTAAGCTCTTCAGTTCCAAAGCCTATAAAAACTCCCCACTTCAGTTGAAACATTCACTCAAACAAACTCAAGCTTAGAAAAGCATAACAAAAAGCAATCTTCAGAGGGGAAATGGTGAGACTTGAGAGAGATATCATGGCAATCTCCATGGATATTAATATGATTAATGAGTCTATTTTTGTAGGAGTGTTCTTGGTTTTGGTTGTGCTGTTGTTGCTAGGAAAAAGGAAAAACTGCCACAACAACTTAGTTCCAATAAAGATACAAAGAAATGAATGTGCTAAACCCCCTCAAGATGGTGAATCTCGGCCTGAAATTGCTGAAAACCCCGATGTCATCATTGTTGGTGCCGGTGTTGCTGGTTCTGCTCTGGCTTGTACTCTTGGAAAGGTCATTTCTCTCTCTCTCACAACTTATATATGATTCTTGTAGCATTTTTCCCAAAAGGTGGTAATGATGTCAAGAATACATATTATCATTTGCATAATCAAATGCTAAAACTTATAGAGAAATATATCTCAACACAAGATCAGAATATATGTAAATGTTATTGAGATTAATACACCTATATGAAAACCATGACATATTCTATAATAAATGTAACTTTCTTAGTTCTTCCTATTTATTACAGATGAATGATGAAAGTGTTAGTCATAGAAAGGACTTAACCGAGCAAAAGATGTAATTGTTTATGAATCGCTTGACCGTGGGGCTATCTCGAAATTAATGGAGTTAAATGGAGGGTAAGAAGCGAGAATCATATAATACTCCATGTATACCTCTATTACAGTTTGATTCCATAATTTGGCTTGGTATCCATGTATTACGATGACTTCAAGATTATTATCAATTAAACATTTGGAACATGCAATTCACATTTATTTTGGTGCAGATTGTGTAGATGAGATTGATGCCCAAGAAGTTTTTGGATATGCTCTTTTCAAGGATGGGAAAAGTACTAGATTGTCTTACCCCTTGAAAGATTTCCATTCGGATGTGGCCGGGAGAAGCTTTCACAACGGTTGTTTTATACAACGAATGCGCGAGAAGGCTGCAACACTCTCCAAGTACTTTTCCTTTCCCTTCAATATGTTCTCTCAATGTTTACTACCTTTTCTCCATTCTCCTAGTTTAGGAATCAGAATTTCTTATCAACTTTTTTATTAAACCAGTCTTCCATATAATTTTCAGTGTAAGATTTGGAACAAGGGATCTATTACATCTCTTATTGATAAAAAGGGCACTATAAAAGGAGTACACTACTGAGGACTAAAACCGGTCAAGAATCGACAAAGATGTGCTCTTCTCACAATTGTGTGTGATGGTTGTTTTTCAAATTTACGACGCTTTCTCTCGCAAACCCAAAGGTGAAAGTCGCAACCTTATAATTATTTCATGGCAACGATATTAGTTCTTTATCTTGTTGTTGTATTCTTCTACTGAATATAATGAAATTCAATTTATTTATGCAGGTTGAAATTCCATCACATTTTGTTGCCATGATCTTAAAAAACTGCCAACTTCCATATCCAAATCATGGACATGTTATCTTAGCAAATCCTTCGCCCATCTTGTTATATCGCGTTAGTAGCACTGAGATTCGATGTTTAGTTGATATACCTGGACAAAAGGTACCCTCTATTGGCAATGGTGATATGTCACATTATTTAAAGATTGTGGTGGCTCCTCAGGTATATATAATTTCCTTGTATTGAAACATACAACTTAATATATGATTTTCAAATGTCTTTTAGGCCTCTATCTTAGTTTGCCTTTTAGTTTTGTGATATTTGTGTATCCTGATCAATGGTTTTGTGCATTTTAGATTCCTCTTGATCTAAACAAGGCCTTCATATCAGCAATTGAAGAAGGAAACATAAGAACAATGGCGAATAGAAGTATGTCAGCTGATCCTTATCCGACTCCTGGAGCACTCTTACTAGGAGATGCATTCAACATGCGACATCCTTTAACTGGAGGAGGAATGACAGTTGCTCTATCTGATATTGTTGTGCTTCATGATCTTCTTAGCCACTACTCGACTTCAATGATGCACCTTCCTTGAGCAAATATCTCGAGGCATTTTACACTTTTACAAGGTTAGTTAAAATTTTTATCTTGCATTTATTTTAGTACAAGTAACATAGTATCAAAATTCAAGAAAAGTTGGAATATTATTAGCTAATACTTCTTGCATTGTGATATTTGCGTACCGATGGCATCAACAATAAACACATTGGCGGTGCCCTTTATAAGGTATTTTGTGCATCACCTAATCAAGCAAGAAATGAAATGCGCATGGCGTGTTTTGATTACTTGAGCCTTGGAGGCATTTTCTCAAATGGTCCAATTGCTCTGCTTATCCGGTCTAAAACCCCAACCATTGAGCTTGGTTCTTCATTTCTTCTCGTTGGCAATTTATGGTGTTGGCCGCCTATTACTACCACTTCCTTCACCAAAACGCGCATGGCTTGGGGCTAGATTGATTTCAGTATATACCATTTTTACTCAACTATTTCAGCACATTATGTTCTTCCTCTATAATATGCTAATACACAGAATTAAAATGATAAAAAAATATTGATTTTTTTTAATACTTTTTCACTTCAAAGGATGCATCAGCTATCATTTTTCCCATAATTAAGGCTGAAGGAATTAGACAAAATTTTTCCCATCAACAATCTCTGCCTATCACAGATCCCCTCCCACTTATTAAAGACAACATTTTTTGTATTTTCACATTTTAATTTTTTGTAGTAAAATTCTTTTAGACATCAAACAAATCTATTTTCTTGTAATTTTATTACCTTGAAAGTTTAGAAATTAGTTTCCATAGCAATGCAGCTATGGTTAGGAGAGGATGTTATGCAGCAATTGATGTAACTCAACTTTAGTTCTTTAACTGACATCATGTACAAACTATCAACATGTATATTATTTTTACAGTTCTTCAAAAAAAGATACTGTTGAAGACCAAAAAATTGTTATTAGCTATGCTTCATTCAAATAGTTATCGAAGTTGTCTTGCCAAAAAGAGATCCAACACCAACAACATCACAATTCAGAAAATAATATATATATATATATATATATATATCTAATAAAATACAAATAATTTTGAATTTCCAGCTCACTCAATAAATCATCTGGGCCGTTCAAAGTTTAAGATAAATCCAACCGTCTATACAGTGCCGGAGGCACGGGACCCCGCTAGTATATATATATATATATATATATATATATATATATATATGAGAATGATCCATACATAGCAAACACCATTTTTATCGTCCAATACAAGAACCAACAGTCGAGATTATAACTAAAGAATCATGTATAACTAAACAAACGCACTAAGTTCTTTTCTTTAGATTTTTCTTCAATCACTATGAAGGAATGGATTTATTTGAGGATAACAACATTGCAAATTTGTTTTATTGATTTCTATAATTTGTTCTTTTATTATTTTAGCTCCAAGTCATATATAAATGATTTGTCCTATTTTTATTTAATTTAATAAAAAAAATTGGTATGTGTTTTATGGGATTGTAAAAGTCTGTTTTGATATTCCCAAACATGGGATTTTCCTATGGGTTGCTATTAGAGGAAGAGTGGTCACTATGGATAAAGTTAAGCACACTATCTCAGGAACCGGGATAAATAACGTTTTGGTCACTGTACTATGGTCCGGTTTTCATTGTGGTTACCGAAACTTTTTTGTTACAATCGAATAATTATACTCTCAAAAATTACAAAATGGCCATTCCGTTTGATTTTCGTCCAAAAATTTGACGGAAATGCTGACTGTGCATATTGACCAGTTATTTTTACTGACGTGGCCCGTTATTTGCTTACGTGAATGGGAGAAGGCTTGCCTTAAAATTTTTTTTAAAGAAAATGTTGCTAATAAGTGTTAAACTCTAAACCTCCCCAAACTAGAACCTTATATTCTAACAAAAACAACTGGACCAACTACCTATTATGTTAAAATTTATGTAACACTAATATTTAAACCACCTAGCATCGTTTATATGCATGTGAAGATGAGATAATAATAATAATAATTATAATAATTATTATTGTAATAATAATACTAAATTTTAAATAATTAAAATTTTAAATAATAATTGAAATTTTAAATAATAATAATTATTGTAATAATTAAAATAATAATAATAATAATAATAATTAGTTCCAATATAATTAGTTCTTAGTATGAAAAAGAACACGAGAAGTACAACTAATTAATATATTTGTGCTACACATGACGATTCATTATTTTAGGAATTTCTTTGCCTTTGCAGCATATTTGTTGTAAGACCCCAACTTTTTGAATAAAGATTAAATTTTCTTGAAATATATTTTTGAATATTATGGTGTGGATTTGATATAATGTTATAGTTGTGAGTAATATTTATAAATTTTGCAAAGTACGCAAGTTGTTATATAATATTCGATTGGTCTGGGGAATATTCGTTTTAACATGGAATATTAAATAACTAAGACAATCATTGGTGGACCTCATTAAACGGAATTATTGTCGAATTAAGAAACGATAAAAATACTTTATGAAAATAACGGCGAAAGTTTTACCGTTAAGCTGTTGAAACACCCGGTGTTAAAGTACAAGAATCTGGCGTGGTTGCATAGTACTTACACGGTATTGATTATTGATGCTTACGTGAGAAGTCATTCGATTATACTCAATTATTGCTACAAGAATTCATCGCATCATCATATCTCTCATATTATTGATTCAATTATTGTCACAGTATCATTTGCATAATACATTATATTATTAAATCAATAATTGAGACGACAAAGTTATTCATATTATTATTTGCAATATTGACAATGTCTAGAAGTTCTGTCAAGGAGAGGTTTGGTCACCAAATTGCGCGCCAATAAGGAGAAATTCTTATCGGAAAATCCCCCTCTTTCCTGGGAACGACCTGGTTGTTAAATATTGTGAGTTATAATATTAATGATGAATAATTTGTGTTGATTAAAAATGAATTTTGATAGTTCCATTGTGTTGGGATTATTAGTGTTAGTGAAAATCGCCATCTATTCCGATGATAATTGATGTCTAGGGGTTATATTGATAAATCGGGTAATTTATCGGATAAATGAGCAATTAATTGCTACTAATTCACATGCTTATATAACTATTTATTCGCATGTGTGTACTATTGAATCACATTATTTACTATTAGGGGAGTTGGTGCAAGATTGATAATACTTGCATGACTAAGTTAAAAATGGAGGTATAGATGGAGGTACTATACTATAATTCGTATTTTTCACATGATTGAACTATTGATTCACATAGGGGAGGTGGTGCAAGTTTGATAATACTTGCAGGACTAAATTAAAAATGAAAGAAAAGTTGGAGGTATTGTACTGTAATTTTTCGAGCCCCAAAACGTGCAATTATCGAAACTATATTTTCCTATAAATAGAAGCTCATTCTTCCTTCATTTCTCACCAATTCACAAAATCTTTAAAGCGATTATTATAGAGAGAAAGAAGAAGAGAAGTCTGCTACCTCACTATTACAGTATTCAGTTTTTCCAAGGTAGGGAGTATTATTTCTTTCTTATCCATGAAGAGAACTTCTGTTATTTCATTCTTTATTATTCTATTGGAATAACTTTGATATGCAGGCTACCCTATACTTGGTGAAATTCTTACATTATTCCATTCTTTATCATTCATTTGAACATCATGTTCATGCATTCTACGTAGAACACTGGTTAAAAGTCTTTATTATCTGTTGGAATATCTTGTGCATGCGTTTTTACGGACGGACCGATTCAAATCTTTATTATTCTCCATTGGAATATCCTGTATGTGCATTTTTCTGTGGGACCGATTCCATCTTTATTATTTTGTTGGAATATCCCGTCTGCATGCATTTTACGTCGGACCGATTCCGTTATTTATTATTCTCGTTGGAATAACTCCGCTGCTGTCTTGATCTCATCGCATGCCTGGTGATTTCTTTTGTTATTCTATTCCTTATTATACTCAGGTTGGTTAAAGTTTTGACTTCTATACTCCATGAAATTAGTGGAATATCCTTGATATTTGCGCTTCATCCGATATCTTTTCATGAAAATATTCTTCCGAGCATTCTTGAATTTTAATCTACAAAGCGATATCATGTTGATAATTTGGGACGTTATTAGTTCTCGGATAAAATAATTCTTGAACTTGTTTTATTGAATTCTTATATCATTGTCATCATCCTCATGTTTATATTTTGTTGAAAGTCATCTCGTGACCTATAGTGCATAGATGGACTTGGTATGATTATGACCGAGGGATTATTCGGTGTAATCATGACCAAGTAATGTTACAAATGATGTGGAAAAAGTCCTCATTGGCCCGTAGTGCATTGATGGATGCGAGTTGTTGGCATGATCATGATCATTATTGAATACACAAATATTCTTGGCCCGTAGTACATAGATAATTGTGGTCGTGATAAAAAGAATATATTTGGTAGTAGTAGTGCGGGGGTGATTCGATGATGTGGATTATTTATTAAGTCGAGTCCCGTGATAAAAGTGATGAAAAACCTTTTAAATCATAAAAGATAGTAGATTTTATTCTCTACTTGACTCTTTTAATGGATTGCTTGTTCCGCTGCAGTTAAACTTGATGGTTGTTATATTATATAAGTTTAACACTGTTGAAGGCTAACAATAATATATTCTGCATTATCTTAGTCATAATATTTCCTACTAGGCTAGTTGAGCTCACCCTTTTACTTTCATTGTTCTCTTCAGGAAATGAGAATGTAGCAGGGACTAGTCGGGGAACAGAGTGACGGACTAGATGATAGCATTAGTAGTCCTCACTATTCCGTGAAATAATGGGAAAATAAATGTAATAATATTGAATTTGAGTTTGTATATTATTTAGACGACAATATTTGTATTAAAACTCACATATTATGTTTTGTCATACTTTGCACGACAGTTGTATAATTAAGTTGTATTTGTATTCTGTACCATGTATTTGGCGACTCAGAATAGGTGATGTATACCTATTTTGGGGGCGTCATAGTTGGTATCAAAGCTTAGGGATATGATCCCTGGCTAAGATGTGAGACTAGAACTAGGAGGGGAGAGACGGGGAATTCCTTCGCCGGTAGTATGACCTACCTAAGTTTATTTGGTATTTGATTATCTCACGGAGTATAGGGATAATATGTTGCATGTCAATTAACCCTTGTTTTGTGGCAGTGTTTAAAAATGGCATCCGAGAATGTTGAGAACATCAATGGAGCACAGGAGACCGTTGAGTCTCCACAGATCAATAACCAGGACAATGTGCATCAGGAAGGCGACAATCCTCATGCAAACAACAACACTAACCAAATGCTGAACGATGGAATGTTCCGAGGCTACATGCAATTCATGCAACATCAGGCGAGAGCGGCTCCTATTCAAAATGCAAGTGTAAACACTGGAAACTCTCGGACGGTCACCGCTAAACAGTTCAAGGAGCTGGGACCACCGGAGTTTATTGGAGAGCCAAAACCACTTAAGGCGGAAGCATGGATAAAATAAATCACCAAGATATTTGATGTCTTGGGATGCTCCGAGGAGCAAAAGGTTCCCTTCGCCACCTTTATGTTGCGTGAAGAAGGATGACTTGGTGGGAATCAGTAAACGTACTGAAATTTTTAATGCACTCAAGATGTCTTGGGAGAAGTTCCAAGAGCTGTTCAATGATAAGTACTTCCTCGAAAGTATTCGTCATATGAAGGAGGTGGTGATTATCAAGTTGGAACAAAACAATATGACCGTGTCGCAATACGAGGCTAAATTTGCGGAGTTATCCCGGTTTGTATCCCATTTGGTCGATAATGAGGAGCGAATGACGCGAATGTTTTTAAGAGGTTTGAAACCGGAGATACGACAATATCTTATTTCTCATAAACTGTGTTTGTATTCAGATGTTGTAAATAGGGCTTAGTTATTGGAGCACGATAATGAGTCAACGCAACCAAGAGAAAGCAGCCGGCAGAATGAAAATACCAGTGGTAACAGTCATCGAAGCGGTGATAACAAACGTGGAAGGAATCAACGGGTAAGCTTATCATAAACTCTAGTGAAGTCTATATCTTATTTGATACCGGTTCTACCCATTCTTTTATTTCTCCTACTTGCGCTCAACGTTTAAATTTTACTCCGGAGAAATTAGACTTTGACTTATCTGTTGAAACTCCATTGGGAGAAACCTTCATTACATCCACTGTTTATAAGTCTTGTTTGATTCAAATCGGTAACCACACGTTACTTGTCGATCTTATTTCTTTAAAAATACTTGCATTTGACGTGATTCTAGGGATTGATTGGTTAACTATTCATCATGCAAAAATTAATTATTTTCGTAAGGTTATTAGCTTTCATATTCCTAATCAACCTATTATGTGAATTCAAGCGACCAAACCATTAAAATCAATAACGGTCGTCTCAAGCCATAAAGCTATTCGTTTATTGAAAAACGGATGTCAAGCTTTCTTAGCTCATGTCACGGATTTAAACAAAAATACGTCAGTTTTGAATGATATTTCTAGTGTTAATAAATTTCCTGACGTATTCCCTGAAGAACTTCATGGCCTACCCCCAGAGCGTGAAATTGAATTTTGTATCAACCTTGAACCCGGTACAAAACCCATTTCCAAAGCCCCATATCGAATGGCTCCTATTGAACTTCAGGAGTTAAAGACCCAATTGCAGGAATTTTTAGACATCGGTTTTATTCGTCCTAGTACGTCTCCTTGGGGTGCTCATGTTCTATTCGTGAAGAAGAAAGATGGGAGTATACGACTTGTATTGATTATCGGGAGTTGAATCATGTCACCATAAATAATAGGTACCCATTGCCACGTATTGATGACCTATTTAACCAGTTGCAAGGCGCCAAATTCTTTTCAAAAATTGATATTCGTTCAGGATATCATCAATTGAAGATTAGAACCGATGACATTCCAAAGACGGCTTTTAGAACTCGGTACGGGCATTATGAATTCCTAGTCATGTCCTTTGGATTGACTAATGCTCCTGTTGCCTTCATGGATATGATCAACCGAGTATTAAAGGAATATTTGGATCATTTTGTGGTCGTCTTTATTGATGACATCCTCATATATTCCAAAAGCCGTGAAGATCATGAGAAACACTTGAGGCTGATACTCCAAAAGCTTCGTGAAAATAAGTTATCTGCCAAGTTGAAGAAATGCGAGTTCTGGCTTGAGGAAGTTGCATTCCTTGGGCACGTGATATCAAATCATGGGATATCTGTTGACCCGGCAAAGATTGAAGCAATTCAAAGTTGGGAGCAACCTAAATCAGTGACCGAAGTACGTAGCTTTCTCGACTTAGCTGATTATTATCGGAGATTCGTAGAAGGGTTTTCTCGAATCGCTACTCCATTAACTCAGCTGACTCGAAAAGATACAAAATTCGGTTGGAGCGTGGAAAGTGAGAAGAGTTTTCAAGAACTCAAGAGGAGACTCATTTCAGCACCTGTTCTGACAATACCATCTGGCTCGGAAGGATTTGTCATCTACAGTGATGCTTCGGGCAAAGGGTTAGGATGTGTTCTCATGCAACATGGGAAAGTCATAGCCTATGCCTCACAGTAACTCAAAGAATATGAGAGGAATTATCCTACTCATGATCTAGAGTTAGCATTTAAACCGTTTTTGGCGCTTAAAATTTGGACGATTACAGTATGGGGAGAAAGTGGAGATCTATCTGAGATCATAAAAGCCTCAAATATTTCTTCACTCTAAAAGGAACTCAACATGCGCTAAACGACGTTGGCTCGAATCGTTGAAAGATTATGATCATACTATTCAATACCATCCCGGAAAATCGAACGTAGTAGTCGATGCTACCGTTGAGTAGAAGATCATATGCTTGCACGAGTGTTATATTGTCAACGTAAAGGCCCATTTTGTATGACTTGCAAAGGATGGAGTTAGAGATAAAGAGACTCAGGACCCATGTGATAATGGCGAATATCTGAGTAGAACCGACTTTAATCGATAAAGTTAAAGCTGCGCCACGCACTGACACTGGAGCCGATGCGCGTATGAGGAAGAAAAGTACAAGAAGGTGCTGCTATCGAAACAAGAATCGATGAAGAAGGAATACTTTGAGTCAACTCCAGGACTTTGTGTTCTAACAACCCCGATTTAAAGTATAAAATCATGATGGAGGCGCACAACACACCGCTTGCAATCCATCTTGGGAGTACCAAAATGTATCGTGATCTTCGTCATACATTTTGGTGGAGCAATATGAAGAGAGAGATAGCGTTTATTTATCCCAAGGTGTCTAATTTGTCAACGAGTTAAAGCGGAGCATCAAGTACCAAAAGGTCCATTGCAACCACTTGAAATTCCGAATGGAAGTGGGAGCACATTACCATGGATTTCAAGTTCACGGTCTTCCCAAAGTTTCTCAAGGCATAGATGCGATTTGGATCATTGTTGATAGATTGACCAAGTCGCTCATTTCTTTACCGATCTAGAAACTTATACACTTGAACGTCTTGCTCGTATGTACATAAACGAGGTTGTAAGATTGCATGGTATGCCGGTATCCATAGTTTCGATCGAGACCCAAGATTCACTTCAAGATTTTGGGTTAGTTTGCAAAAAGCTATAAGCACGGATTTACGATTTAGTTTCTAAGATATCATCCTCGCAGACGGATTGGCAATCGGAGAGACGATTCAAACTCTTGAAGATCTATTAAGACTCTGTGTCCTTGACTTCAAGGGAAGTTGGGATAAGTTCCTACCATTGGTGGAGTTTTCCACAACAACAGCTTATCAAGCAAGTATTGGCATGGCTCCATTTGAGGCGTTGTATGGAAGAAAGTGTCGATTCTCCAAAGATCTTTGGGATGAGGTGGGTGAAGCAACGTTGTTGGGACCGAGTCAGTACGTATGACTACGGAAAAGATTCAAACGATCCGACAACGTATAAAAACCTCACAAGATCAACAAAAGAGTTATGCTGATCTTCATCGAAAGGACGTAGAATTCGATATTGGAGATCATGTGTTGTTACGTGTTGCTCCATGAAAGGAGTTACAAGATTTAGAAAGAGAGGAAAGCTCAATCCTCGATTCATTAGCCCATTTTTAATCCTCGATCGAGTAGGAACTGTGGCCTATAGACTTGCGTTACCACCAAGTATGTCTCGTGTTCATAACGTTTTTCACATATCTATGTTACGTAAATATGTGAAAGACCCGAACCAAATTATTGAGTTAGAACCGGACGAAATAGAGGAAGATTTAACGTATGAAGAGGTTCCTGTTAAAATCTTGGATAAGAAGGAACATATTCTATGCTCCAAGGTTATACCTCAAGTCAAAGTTTTGTGGAGAAACCACGATGTGGAAGAAATGACCTGGGAGTTAGAATCTGAGATGAAATCAAGATATCCTTACCTCTTCGACATACCAGGTACGCACCCTAATTTCGAGGACGAAATTTCATAAGAAGGGGAGGTTGTAAGACCCCAACTTTTTGAATAAAGATTAAATTTTCTCGAAATATATTTTTGAATATTATGGTGTGGATTTGATATAATGTTATAGTTGTAGGTAATATTTACAAATTTTGCAAAGTACGCAAGTTGTTATATAATATTCGATTGGTTTGGGAATATTCGTTTTAACAGGAATATTCGTATAACCAAGACAATCATTGGTGGACCCCTCACAACGGAATTATTGTCGGATTCGAGAAAACGACAAAAATACTTTATGAAAATAACAAATGGAAGTTTTACCGTTAACTGTTGAAACACCCGATGTTAAAAGTACGAGAATACGCTGTGTGGTTGCATAGTAGCACACCAGTATTGATTATTGATGCTTACGTGAGAAGTCACTCATTATACTCAATTATTGCTATGATGAATTTGCGATCATATCTCTTATATTATTGATTCAATTATTGTCACAGTATCATTTGCATAATACATTATATTATTAAATCAATAATTGAGACGACAAAGTTATTCATATTATTATTTGCAATATTGACAATGTCTAAAAGTTCTGTCAAGGAGAGGTTTGGTCACCTAATTGTGCGCCAATAAGGAGAAATCCTTATCGAAAAGCCCCCTCTTTCCTGGGAACGACCTGATTGTTAAATATTGTGAGTTATAATATTAATGATGAATAAGTTGTGTTGATTAAAAATGAATTTTGATAGTTTTATTGTGTTAGGATTATTAGTATTAGTGGAAATCGACATTAGTATCTGCATAATATGTTATATTATTAAATCAATAATTGAGACGGTAAAGTTATAATATTAATGATGAATGTTATTAAAATTGAAGTTGTGTTCGGAGTTGAATTTGGAGTCGCGGACGTGATATTTGAGTCCGGAACGATGAAATTAGTAAAAATAGTCTATAAACACAAAATTTTTCGTGATTCACTATTTGGTCAAAAAGTCAACAGTTGACTTTTTTTGGAAAAGTCAAACTTCGAAATATCAAAATTAATATTTTTGATAAAAATAGTTTCATTATGTTGGAATTATTTGTGTGAGTGAAAATTGACATTTATTCCGATGATAATTGATGTCTAGGGGTTATATTGATAAATCGGGTAATTTATCGGATAAATGAGCAATTAATTACTACTAATTCACGTGCTTATATAACTATTTGTTCACATGTGTGTACTATTGAATCACATTATTTACTATTAGGGGAATTGGTGTAAGATTGATAATACTTGCATGACTAAGTTAAAAATGGAGGTATAGATAGAAGTACTATACTGTAATTCGTATTTTTCACATGATTGAACTATTGATTCACATTATTTACTATTAGGGGAGGTGGTACAAGTTTGATAATACTTGCAGGACTAAATTAAAAATGAAAGAAAAGTTGGAGGTATTGTACTATAATTTTTCGAGCCCCAAAACGTGCAATTATCGAAACTATATTTTCCTATAAATGGAAGCTCATTCTTCCTTTATTTCTCACCAATTCACAAAAGCTTTAGAGCGATTATTATAGAGAGAAAGAAGAAGAGAAGTCTGCTACCTCACTATTTCAGTATCCAGTTTTTCCAAGGTAGGGAGTATTATTTCTTTCTTATCCATGAAGAGAACTTCTGTTATTCCATTCTTTATTATTCTATTGGAATAACCTGTATACATGGGCTACCCTATACTTGGTGAAATTCTTCTGTTATTCCATTCTTTATCATTACATTTGGAACATCCTGTCACAAGCGCTCAACGCTTGGGACCTAGTTAAAATCTTTTTATTATTCTGCTGAATATCCACGTGCATGCGTTCTCTGGGACCGATTAAAATCTTTATTATTCTATTGGAATATCCTCATTCGTGCTTTTTTACGCCTGGACCGATTTCATCTTTTTATTATTTTGTTGGAATATCCCGTCTGCATGCATTTTACCGGACCGATTCCGTTATTTATTATTCTATTGGAATAACTCGCTTTAAGCGATCTATCGCATGCCCGGTGATTTCTTTTGTTATTCCATTCCTTATTATACTCGGTTGGTTAAAGTTTTAACTTCTATACTCCATGAAATTAGTGGAATATCCTTGATATTTGCGCTTCATCCAGTATCTTTTCATGGAAATATTCTTCTGAGCATTCTTGAATTTTACTCTACAAAGGAGTATCATGTTGACAATTTGGACGTTATTAGTTCCTGGATAAATTAATTCTTGAACTTGTTTTATTGAATTCTTATATCATTGTCATCATTCTCATTTTTATATTTTGTTGAAAGTCATCTGTGGCCTATAGTGCATAGATGGACTTGGTATGATTATGACCAGGGATTATTATGTAAGACCCCAACTTTTTGAATAAAGAGTTATTTTTCTCGAAATATATTTTTGAATATTATGGTATGGATTTGATATAATGTTATAGTTGTGGGTATTATTTACAAGTTTTGCAAAGTACGCAAGTTGTTATATAATATTCGATTGGTCGGGGAATATTCGTTTTAACAGGAATATTCAGATAACCAAGACAATCATTGGTGGACCCCCACAACGGAATTATTATTCGGATCGAGAAAACGACAAAAAATACTTTATGAAAATAACGACGGAAGTTTTGCCGTTAACTGTTGAACTACCCGCTAGTAAAAGTACAAAGAATACGCTGTGGTTGCATAAAGAGCACACAGTATTGATTATTGATGCTTACGTGAGAAGTCACTCAGTTATACTCAATTATTGCTACAAAGAATTGTCGATCATATCTCTCATATTATTGATTCGATTATTGTCATAAGATTATCTCAGATAATATGTTATTTTATTAAATTAATAATTGAGACGACAAAGTTATTCATATTATTAAATTGTAATATTTACAATGTCTAGAAGTTTTGTCAATGAGAGGTTTGGTCACCTAATTGCGGCGCCAATAGGAGAGAATCCTTATTAGAAAGCCCCCTTTCCTCAGAACGACACTGGTTGATAAATATTGTGAGTTATAATATTAATGATGAATGTTATTAAAATTAAAGTTGTGTAGGAGTTGAATTTGGAGACGCGGACGTGATATTTGAGTCCGGAACGATGAAATTAGTAAAATAGTCTATAAACACAAAATTTTCCTAATTAACTATTTGGTGAAAAGTCAGCAGATTGACTTTTTCTTAAAAAGTCAAACTTCGAAATTTCAAAATTTATATTTTTATATAAAATGGTTTCATTGTGTTGGAATTATTTGTGTTAGTGAAAATCGACAATTATTTCGATAATAATTGATGTCCGGAGGTTATATTGACCAATGGTATTTAAGGATAAATGAGTAATTGATTGCTATTATTTCACATGATTATAACTATTTGTTCACATGTGTATACTATTGTTTCACATTCTTGTTACTATTATGGGAGTTGGTGCAAGATTGATAATACTTAAAATGACTAAGTTAAAAATGGAGGTATAGATGGAGGTACTATAATCGTAATTCAGTATTTTCACATGTTCAGAACTATTGATTCACATAATTTACTATTGAATCACATTATTTACTATTAGGGAGGTGGTGCAAGTTTGATAATACTTCCATGACTAAATTAAAAATAAAGGAAAAGTGGAGGTATCAGATCGTAATTTTTCGAGCCCCAAAACGCCTAATTATCGAAACTATATTTTTCTATAAATAGAAGTTCATTCTTCCTTCATTTCTCACCAATTCACAAAAGCTTTAGATCGATTATTATAGAGAGAAATTATAGAAAGAAGAAGAGAAGTCTGCTACCTCACTATTCCAGTATCTAGTTTTTCTAAGGTAGGGAGTATTATTTCTTTCTTATCTATGAAGAGAACTTCTGCTATTCCATTCTTTATTATTCTGTTAGAATAACTTTGTATCACGTGAGCTACCCTATACTTGGTGAAATTCTTTCGTTGTTCCATTCTTTATCATTACGTTGGAATATCTCGTCATGCGTTCTACTTGGGACCGGGTTAAAATCTTTATTATTCATTGGAATATCCTCGTCATGCGTTCTCACACGGACTTGATTAAAATCTTTATTATTCTTCTGTTGGAATATCTTGTCGTGCGCTCAACGCCGGATTCGATTCCGTCTTTATTATTATTCTGTTGAATATCTCGCTCATGCATGCTTTTAC
Organism: Panax ginseng; assembly: GCA_020205605.1. NCBI lineage: Eukaryota > Viridiplantae > Streptophyta > Magnoliopsida > Apiales > Araliaceae > Panax > Panax ginseng. The sequence continues at coordinate 83,667,414 of CM035141.1, forward strand.
GCCGGCACTCGATTAAAATCTTTATTATTACATTGGAATATCACGTTTATGCATTCTACGGACCGATTCCGTCTTTTTATTATTCTGTTGGAATAATATGCATGTGCGGCTCTATCGCATGCCCGGTGATTTCTTTTGTTATTCCATTCCTTATTATACTCGGTTGGTTAAAGTTTTGACTTCTATACTCCATGAAATTAGTGGAATATCCTTGATATTCGCACTTCATCCAAAGATATCTTTTCATGGAATATTCTTCCGAGCATTCTTGAATTTTACTCTACAAAGCGAAAGATCATGTTGACAATTTGGACGTTATTAGTTCCTCGGATAAATTAATTCTTGAACTTATTTTATTGAATTCTTATATCATTGTCATCATCCTCATGTTCATATATTTTGTTGATAGTCATCGTGGCCTATAGTGCATAGATGGACTTGGTATGATTATGACCTGAGGATTATTCGATTGTAATCATGACCGTAATGTTACAAATGATGTGGTAAAAGTCCTCATTGGCCCATAGTGCATTGATGGACAATTGTTGGTATGATCATGACCATTATTGAATACACAAATATTCTCGCCCAGAAGGTATGTATGGATTGTGGTCATTGATACTAAAGAATATCCTTGTCAGAGTAGTGCAGGGGGTGATTCGATGATGTGGATTATTTATTAAGCTATGTCGTTGATAAAAGTGTTGAAAACCTTTTAAATCATAAAAGATAGTAGATTTTATTCTCTACTTGACTCTTTTAATGGATTGCTTATTTCACCGCAGATTAAACTTGATGGTTGTTATATTGTATCGGTTTAACATTTGTTGAAGGCTAACGATAATATATTCTCGCATTATCTTAGTCATAATATTTCCCTCGGGCTAGTTGAGCTCACCCTTTTACTTTCATTGTTCTCTTGAGTGAAATGAGAAGAACGTAGCGAGGACTAGTCGGGGAACGTAGTGATGGGCGGATGATAGCATTAGTAGTCCTCACTATTCGTGAAATAGTGTGATAATAATTATAATGAGGACTCCTTTTGAGTTTGTATAATCTCTAGTAGACAATATTTGTATTCAAACTCACATTTTATGTTTTGTCGTATTGTACACTTACAGCGGTTGTATTATTAAATTGTATTTGTATTACGTATCACGTATTTGACGACTCGAATAGGTGATGTATACCTATTTTGGGGGCGTCACATATTTGGTGTAATCATGACCGTAATGTTACAAATGATGTGGAAAAAAAGTCATCGTTGTGTAGTGCATTGATGGACGATTGTTGGCATGATCATGACCATTATTGAATACACAAATATTCTTCGCCCGTAGACATAGATAATTGTGGTCGTGATACTAAATAATATCCTCGTCAGAAAAATATGGGGGTGATTCAATGATGTGGATTATTTATTGTCGAGTCCCAAATGATAAAAGTGATGAAAACCTTTTAAATCATAAAAGATAGTAGATTTTATTCTCTACTTGACTCTTTTAATGGATCGCTTGTTCTACCGCAGCTTAAACTTGATGGTTGTTATATTATATCAGTTTAACACTGTTGAAAGCTAACGATAATATATTTTGCATTATCTTAGTCATAATATTTCCTATTGGGCTAGTTGAGCTCACCCTTTTTACTTTCATTGTTCTCTTCATGAAATGAGAACGTAGCAGGGACTAGTCGGGAAGCGGAGTGATCGGACCAAATGATAGCATTAGTAGTCCTCACTATTAGTGAAATAGTGGGAAAATAAATGTAATAATATTGAATTTGAGTTTGTATATTGTGCAGACGACAATATTTGTATTAAAACTCACGTTTTTATGTTTTGTCGTGCATTTTGCACGACGGTTGTATAATTAAGTTGTATTTGTAGATTGTACTCATGTATTTATTTAACTCGTAATAGGTGATGTATACCTATTTTGGGGGCGTCACATTTGTCATCATTTCAGTTTCTATATAAATCCTCATTTCCGAAATTTTAAATTATTTTAAATTTGCATGGACATGCATTTTATCCTTTTATTTAATATATTTGTAGTACATTTTTAGTTCTAATGCATTGATTGACGTTTTCTTTTGGAGCGTGGGTATATATGCTGATTTACAGTTTTGTATTTTCTTGATTTTCTAGAATTTGTCCTAATTGCTTTTTCTTTTTTCAATTTGTAAATTAAATCTGTATTTGTTTTGCTTGATCACATACAATTATCAGTATATCATTGATTTATTTCTAATCTTGAAATTTATCATGGTGCTTAATTGGTAATTTTATGAATGAAATGAAGTGTAAATGAGAAAGAACTAATTATATTGGAACTAATTATTATTATTATTATTTTAATTATTACAATTATTATTATTATTTAAAATTTTAATTATTATTTAAAATTTAGTATTATTATTACAATAATAATTATTACAATTATTATTATTATTACAGGTATTATTATCTCATCTTCACATGCATATAAACAATGCTAGGTGGTTTAAATATTAGTGTTATATAAATTTTAGCATAATAGGTAGTTGGTCTAGTGATTTTTGTTAGAATATAACGTTCTAGTTTGGGAAGGTTTAGAGTTCAACACTTATTAGCAACATTTTCTTTAAGAAAATTTTTAAGGCAAGCCTTCTGCCCTCCACGTCAACAAAAATAACGGGTCAATATGCACAATCAGCATTTCTGTCAAATTTTTGGACGGAAATCGAACGGAATGACCATTTTGTAATTTTTGAGAGTACAGTTATTCGATCAGAATAAAAAAAGTTTTCAGAACTACAATGAAAACTCTAATTTCAAGATCTGCTAACCAAAATGTTATTTATCCACTCAGGAACCCTTGAGCACTTGTTATGTAATTTCCACTTGGGTGCACAAATATAGAAGTATTTAAAAAAACAAATGTGAATACGAGTACTGGCCTAAGGCAGCCTGAATTAAGCTCAGACGCCAGTATCATCTACTAATGGAAAACCTATTATTGTGGCAGCAGTTAACCATCTAAAGGAGATAGCACATATATATATATAGGCCTGAAGGTGTTCTGCTCAAGAAGATTGAGTTGGAAACTCTCTAAGACTTGAGCAACCTGCAGAGATTATTAGTGATTCAAGAAATCTTAGACTGCTTATATATGTTTCTTGGAAGCTTCTGCAATCTTCTGGATCCAGTAACACAATTAGTCCCTCAACAAATTCTATGGACTTACAGATCTCAACCAAACTTACACAACCTTTGAGGATCATTCTCTCAAGATTTGGGGCCCTGAAATGTCCGAGGTTCTGGCAAGCCGTTGTTATTTCCCAGAGAAAACAGAAGGAAAGAAAAAAGAAGACATACCTTAGGCCCCTTCCAAAAGTTTTTTGCAATCTACTGTACTGCATGTCAAGAGAAACAAGGCTAGCTCTCCATAGGTAAATCACTGGGTATAGATTCTAAATAGAGCCCATGCCCTTAATTTATTTGGAAATCGTTTGTAGCTCCCACTAAGTTTTACATAATTAAGCTGCAGTAGTTTTAGTTTCTTCATCCTTGCAAATGCATCACTATCTATATGTACTCATTTGCATCTCGTGCAGCACTATTACATACCGGATGCCATAAGAGAACGTTGGAAGCACGCAGAGAGAAGCGTTCGATACGTAGAATTGCATGCAACATTGATAACAACATAAATTGAGAAGCCACTTTTTTCTTTTAGTACACTACCTCTGGATGCCACAATATAATACACCACGTTTCTCGGGCTCAGCCACTCAGGTGATTCTAGTATATTGATTGTGCAATCCTTGTCAGTTCCATCAAAGACACAAGCAATATGGAAGAATATATTCTTGACAAGAAGTCAAAACTTATCTTGAGCTTCTCTAATTTCTTTAACTGATCAACAAAGATATTTCACATGAATCTCATATCAGATAAATTCTTATAATCATATTTAGAATTTAATAATACTAATAATAATAATAGCAAAATAATATTAGGGGGGTGTACAATTACATAGTATCAAAACTCAACCAATTAAGCCTAGTTTCAAGAAAAGTTGGAATATTATTAGCTAATATCTTCTTGCATTGTGATATTTGCAGCCAGTGGCATCAACAAGAAACACATTGACAGGTGCCATTTATAAAGTATTTTGTGCATCACCTAATCAAGCAAGAAATGAAATGCGCCAAGCGTGTTTTGATTACTTGAGCCTTGGAGGCATTTTCTCAAATGGTCCAATTGCTCTGCTATCTGGTCTAAACCCCCAACCATTGAGCTTGGTTCTTCATTTCTTCTCGGTGGCAATTTATGGTGTTGGCCGCCTATTACTACCACTTCCTTCACCAAAACGTGCATGGCTTGGGGCTAGATTGATTTTAGTATGTACCATTTTTACACAACTATTTGAGCACATTATGTTCTTCCTCTATATTATGCTAATACACATAATTAAAATGATAAAAAGATATTGATTTTTTATAATACTTTTTCACTTCACATGATGCATCAGCTATCATTTTTCCCATTATTAAGGCTGAAGGAGTAAGACAAATGTTTTTCCCATCAACAATCTCAGCCTATCACTTATTAAAGACAACATTTTTTGTATTTTCACATTTTAATTTTTTTGTAGTAAAATTCTTTTACACATGAAGCAAAGCTATTTTCTTGTAATTTTATTACCTTGCAAGTTTAGAAATTAGTTTCCATGGCAATGCAGCTATGGTTAGGCGAGGATGTTCTGTAGCAATTGTTGTAACTCAACTGTTAGTTCTTATAATTTTGAATTATATTGTAGATTTCAATTAGAAATGTTTGCATCTGTTCTGGTCGATTCTTATAATTTTGAATTATATTGTAAAAACTTAGGCTGCAGAAGGATATGTCACCTTGGTGCTGCTGAACTTGAGACAGCAAATGACCAAAAACTACAAGTCCCACATTGACCACATGCAAATAGAGGCTCCCTCACAAATGTATAAATAAGAATGTACATTGGACAACCAAACATACTTACCTGGATGGGGTCAATGGGTAATCATAAAGGTCTATGGCCTGGGTTAGTGACTTCCATTGCACTTTGGAGGGGTGCTCACCCAAGGTCTACCCAAGTGGTGGAGCCTACATCATAATTTATGACAGTGGGGGCTTGCGTTCGTGCAGCCACTGACCAAATTACTTCAATAAATTCATATTTCAATCTGCTTTTCTTTTGAATGATCATTTCTTCTAATTTTCCGATTCATAATCCAACTTCCAGGCAATCTTTTCTTTGCTTTACAAATGCAATTGGGGTAAAAACTAAATTGGTGGGTATGTCTTTTAGAACAGAATCCCACATCACTAAATACTACTTTTAAGTACTTACTCTCTCTATAGACTCAATTTTGAGATGAAGAATTCTTGGTTTTAAGGAAATTTAGAGATTTTATTAGAGATACTGAAATAGTTCAAATAGAAAGAAACTAAGAAATAGATGGGCGCACACCAGGTGTTTGACATGGAGCATATTGGTTCAACAGTATCAAAGTTTTTGAAAGGGACTGTCATTTGAGTGAAAATATTACAGTCCATGATTGCAAACAAGCAAAGTTAGCAATGGACAGTTGCTATATCGTTAGGTTAAATCATTAAAATTTTCAAGACAACGGTTCTATATATAGAAATGGACCGAATCATCGCCCGATCCGTCGCTAAAGGGGTGAAAGAATGTAAAGTTAGATAAAAGTGAAATTTTAAAATCCGGAATGTATATATATATATATATATATATATATATATATATATATATATATATATATATATATATATATATAGTAGTAAAGCAATCAATATGGTATTGAATCACACGCTCACACAAGAGAGTGGATTTCGTTTTTTGCCAAGGAAAATAAAATAAAATCATGGAGTCAACAATTGAATGACCAGAAGCCATGTAATAAATATATTATAATATATATGTATTCTAATGCTTAGATAAAATAATATTGTCAAAACTTGAAATTTTTGTATAATATGTTTTCTGAAAGTTGTTATCATAAGCGGTGAGATTATTATTTATAATATATACACTAAAAAATATAATAAATAGTTTAACTGTGTAGCAAAATTGTAATCTTAAATCTAATAATCTTCAATTTTATATATTAGAAGTATACAAAAGTCTATAACAGTTTTGATAAAAAGTTTATAAAAGTATGTTACTTATTTCATGGAGTCTATAAAAGTCATTTTAAAAAAGTCTTTAAAATCTTTAAAAGTCATTAAAATCCACAAATTCTACAAAAGTTTGTCACTTAAAAAAAGTCTTTAAAAATCTTAATTGAATATACCCCCCTAAGACTTTTAAAAGACTACAGAATTTTCTATATTCTTGCTTAGGAAGACTGCATCTTTAGGTGCTTTATGTCAGTTAGATATGTTTTAGAGCACCCTATTCTTGTAGAGTGCCAATATTTTCACATACTTATCAGATCTCCCTCAAGTGTATGAGCATGCCCTGAGTTATAAAGAAAGGTTTATGGACCCTTGTTCCGGTAATGTGGTGAAGTGTTTGCAACTAATTATAAACATTGATGATCTTATAACTAAATATCATTATTATTTATTCCTGATTATTTTACAAGATCTATGTGGTGATACATGTAGAAGCAGTTTGAGCAACTATTTATTTATCTATTGAGGATATCACTGCTCTTAGATATGCCTAGTTTTAGCTGTTTAGAGTTTCATTTACAATTAATACAACGTTCATTAAAATGTGATGTCAATATTTTTGAATTTCTTGACATCTTTTCTCTTGTTGTTTCCTTTATGGCATTAGAATCTTATATTACACTTATTATCTAATGTGTTTTCGACTTGGTAGCTAATTTGGTAGCTAATTTTTTGATGTCAAGGTAAACGAGATTTCAATCCCTACAACGATTTTCAGTAGACCCTGGAGGTTGGAGCACAACAGCATGATGGGCACTTGTGACTCCAATTAACTAGAATTGCTCATTTTGCCACCATTCTACAACAGTTATGCTTGATCATTTGATCTCAAGGACAACAAGCATGCAAAGGGTCAAGGTGATAACTAGGAGATATACAAGGAAAGTGATACTGAGGCCTTGGACAATGAATTGACCATTGAAAAGCGAAAATGCTGAAAGGAAGCAGTAGACAATGAAAAAGAACGAGGTGAAGGGGTAAATTCCAACATTAAAGTAAGCAATTCTCTGCAACGTAGTTTCATCCTTGGGCTGTCTACAAGTTCATTGTTACGAGATAAGAAAATCTCGACAGAACCTGTGGCCCAACAAAGGACCTGGTGGAGCCTATCAGTCAGATTAATAGGGGCAGTTCCACGAAATGCAACCCTTTTGGTCACACAATAAATGGATCTCCAACCCCGGTTGTGCATCCCGTATTCTGTCACCACATCTTCGGTTACAGAATCATAAATCTATCCAACTCGACTGCCCCATTCAGTTTTATCTTCATAAGAACATGATACGACACTGATTACACATTACGAATGTATTTGCCTCTAATATTGCTTTTGTGAATTTGAAGGGATGTGATAGGAAGAGAAAGTATAGGAGGGGAGGAGGAGGAGGGATGCGAATGAATTATAATTTTCCCTTATCGTTTATGAGTTTTAGAAAGGAATGGAAATGATGACATTTTAATTATATTTTTCCTTGTTTGTGAATTTAGAAGTAGAGAAGGGAAGGGAAAATATTTTTATTTTTAAACTACATTAATATCAGATTACCTTTACATATTAATGTAACAAATGACATGACTTATTTTGAAAGGTTACTTTTGGTAATATACAATAATAGACTTTATCTAACCCTTTTAATCAAACTCATATGTTCTACTTGCAACTAAATTTCTTCTACTAATCTACCAAAAAAAGAACATTAATCAATTCAACAAGAATAAATAACCCATACCCAGTTCTTAATTGACTGTCACAAAATAGTTAACTTAATTACTAACTGAGGTATGGGCATGAAATTTGTAGGACAAGCAGATGGCCAAATATTTGAGAACATACATAAAAAAAATAGAGTTTTATGGTATCGAAAAAGTTACCTATACTCAAATACTAGTTATAATCACCATGGTCTCAAATTTTTGTTAAAATTTGTCTACATGATATTGAATATTTGAATTATAATATGGTAATACATTATTTAAAACACTTTTTAAAATAAAAATTTTGAAACTCCGAACATCACCCATAAATTAATTTAGGAAAGTGTTGGAATCAACTGGGTCAAGTCAACAGTGAGAGTCGACCCTCTCCATTATGAATGGCGGAACGGGAACTCATGTCTCACGCTATTGTGGAATTTATGGCCTCATAATATTTCTCATACCTGTCTGCTGAAATTTTTTCATAAGAATAAAATTTTGTAATCGTCTCATCTTCATAGGAGATTAAATAAAAGTGAATCATATTTAGCACATGCATGATTTTTATTTTTATTTTTATTTTAATCACTTGTGTGTATACAATGTGTGAGGAAGAAGAAGACAAGTCATCATCCGACACATTAGTAGTGCACATCCTTGAGGGTAAAATAATAGATTTTGAACTCAAAAGAAGTCCCACAATGGTCAACTCCGGAAGGGGCAAAATGGTCATTTTGCCAACTCAAACTCAACTCAAATCAAATCATTTCAATTCAAAAGAAGTCCCACAAGAACCATATCTTAACTTCTGAGCGCAAACTACGCAAAACAGCTCAACGGACTGCCTGACAGAGACCCGGAAATGCTATTTCGGTCTTGGACCCATTTTTCCAGATTCAAAAAAGAACAAATCTTATGTCATTACATAGCTCTCGAAAAGAGCTTTCCAAAATGGTATGACACACTTCCATCAGACTCCCGGATTGAAAGTTATGAAGGTTCGAGTGAACAGCGCGTTGTTTGAGTGCACGTACTTCGAGATGACGGGACCCACATGGTTCGGGCATTTTGGCGTACCTGCTGTGTAGACCCGTATTTGGTACTATGGCTCCCCCCTCTATAAATAGAGGGCTTGGGGTGGCTATTTTGAAGAGAGAAAAAGGCGAGGAAGCCATGTCTATTTTGCTTTGTACACACTTTAAACTGAGTGCTTTCTTTTTCCAAACACCTGTGAGCTTGTGTTTTGCTATATTTTACCGGTGGAAACCGAGTATTCATTCATTTAAAGCTATCTAAAGTCTTCTTGGCAGCCCACTGTAAGATATCTCAAATTTCTTTCAGCTTTTCTCCACTTCCATCCACACACACTTATTCACGTTGAGAGTCGTGTTGCGTGTGTATGCCCGGATCGTCAATCCGTGGCTTTTATTACTTTATACATACTTATATATATATATATATATATATATTATTATCGAACTATGCTTCGATTGAGCCCGAATATAATATTCAAGCCATCGCTTATATATATATATATATATATATATATATATATATATATATATATATCAAATAAAGAACGCTCCTGATATAAATCTGTGCTCAATCAAATGTAGTTTGATGATTTAGATATATATATATATATATATATATATATATATATATATATATATATATATATATTAGTGTTGAATGGTATAAATTTCAAAATATTCCAAAATACACAGATCGCCCAATTTAGGATAATAATAAAGAACTAAACAAAAGAAAAGGTAAATCTATATACAGTTAAATTTCTCAAGACAAAGTTAGCCAAAAAACATGACAAAGTCGCACATAAAGTGTGTAAATGGTTCGTGCTAATAACTCCATAACCTTATCATAAGTCCGGTTCAAAAGCTTAAACGCCCTTTAGATGCCTCACATCTTGTTTTTGCCACACCAGGTTTACGCTTTCAAAAGCCCCTTCTACTCTCCTCATGTTGATTCAATTGAAACTTTTTTTGTTGCTTGTTCCAACTCACTCGTAACTTCCATTTCCCCATAAAAGTTAGGGGTAGAAATCATATACCTCTCCATTTTCCTAACCATCGCCCATATCCTTCACCAAAACCCCAATTCTCTCACTTCAATCACTCCACCCACTATATCCCCATACACATGCTCAAAGCCTTTGCAACGTCGGGTATGGAGCATTTCTTCCCAAACCTAGAAACAACTCCAACCGCAGATGCTTATGCTCATCAAGCTTCTCCACTAGGCAAGCTCCAAAGAAGAGCCTCATCTGGCAGATATCGTGGCTTTTATGCCATCGTAATTCAAAATCTCACTTTTAAGCTTAGAAATTTCGTAATCAATAAGAGATTTATGTAGAATAACATTTTAGACATCAAATTAGCAACTTCAAAAGAAAGAATTCCAATGGTTTCTTTTCGCTCTTGCTTTTATTCCCTTTTTAGAAGTTTCAAGGAAGGGCATGACTTTTAGCAAAAATCAAGCCAAAACTTTTAATACTATAATACAGGTAACATTCTTTTCGTTTTTAAAAAATGAATTAATTGTCTTGCTAAAGAGTGGAAATCCAGGAAGTCTTCTTAGCTAATGCTAATTTTGCCAACACGTTGAAGTGCAAACAAGGATTCCCCACAGATTACAGTTATCATGCACTCTAAACAACAAGAAGCCCCCAAACATGCATTACACTATATATCAAAGCAATGCCAAAATGTCAAACAAATATTTGAAGTGGTGTACAATTTATTACAGGTTATTTATTATGCATCACTACAAAAATTTCTTTACATATTATGGACTATGAATTTAGCTTATGATTGAAAATTTTCACATAATGCTAGATTTTTCCTTATCTAAGATAAAAAAACAATCTCACACTAAGATAACTAAACTGGAAAAAAAAATAACCAAGTGACTGTTTAAAAATCTCACTATTTTTGGTCTAATTTATAAGAAAAACTAATACAAAGCTAGATGTATCCCATAATTATTACCGCACAACTTAAGCGGTCTTGAAAATGTAGTAATAATTAACAAAAGGCGATTAGAACTTAGAACCAATCTACTATCAAAAGGAAAGATTGAATTTTGACATTGAACCCAATAAAAAGAAAGAAAGGAAGATTGAAATCAATATATATATATACACACGTGTCTAGCTCTTAATTTCCTCCAAAAAAATTTCAAGAGACAACTCAAAAATAGAATAAAACAAATAAATCATTATACATTAATGAAAGTATACACACGATAATCTCTTCAAATAATAATTAGAATAATCAAATTAGAAGGATTACCAATCGAATTAAAAATTATGGAAAGAGGCCCCTTAAGATAAAAATAAAAATATAAACATAAGAAAGAGGCCTTCAGATGGAGATGTAGTAAACAGATAACAAAATAGGGCTTGAATATGGTGCTTATATATGGAGAAAACAGAGAACAAAGAAGCTCTCACATCAACAATACACTTTCCCCAAAACAAACCCTAGATTTCTTTCAAATCAAACAAAAATTACAAAATTAAGTAGGAATCTTTACCTTCCGATTCTCTTTATAGGAATCTTTACCTTCCGATTTGCAACACCACCTATTCGATCGTCTTTTTACCCTTCCGACGGCTTGAAGCTCATTGACAGAGAAAGAGGGACAAGGTTCTTGATAGAGAGAGAAAGGAAGAAAGAGAGAGCGGTGTTCTCTCTGAACCGATATGGCATGGGTTCTTTTTTGACCCATGTATTCTTCTTAACTCGCTAATTTTGTTGGCTTCTACTCATTTTTCTTTTTAGTGGGTCTTTTGGTCCGCCTCTTTGTACGCTTTTTGAAAGAAATCGTATATATATATATATATATATATATATATATATATATATATATATATATATATATATATATACATTCCAACAGTTCGGAGATCACTTCGTGGTCTTTTACAACTTATATATACATATTTATATATTTATATTTCACGTCATGCCCGGAATTTACTGTGGCGCTTGATTGTTCATATATATATATATATATATATATATATATATATATACAACTTATATATATATATATATAACTATTTACGACTTTTGTACATATTGCATCATCATGTATGCTTTAGGAATTATGTGATCACAGATTCAATTTTGAATCTAAATTTATTCTGTGATGGACATTTTCATTCATAAATACTTTTGTAAATTATTTACGGTGTCTGAATTTTCTTAGATGACTCTCATGCCCATAAGGAGTTTGGCGCTGCTATGTATCTTTCGTATCTCGAAAATAATAAAAGTAATCAAGCAGAACATTTAATAAAATGGAAATATCAAATGCCTTAATTACTATTGAGCACAAGAGTTTGAGAAACCTATTTTACAAAACATCACTGTCTCGTTAAAATTGGACTTTTATACAAAAGTCAAACCCTTTGTATATAGGTGCAAACGAGACATAACACTACTTCCAGATAATTGCACATAGACCTACACACACACACACATTTAGATAAAAGTTTAAATTGAAAAGTGGCGGTAACTGTGTCACCACGGAAGTCGGGGGGTGCCTAACACCTTCCCTCCGCTTAATCAAACCTCCGGACCCTAACAAATCTCAGGTTTCATGCACCGCTTAACAAAGATTATATTATTATGTCTTTGTGCAAATCTTTTCTATTGAGTTGGTGCAACCATTTAAAATTCCAATCCATGATTTCTTACAAATCCAATCGTCGACATATACATGTTAGACCTTTTCAAACAAATCTCACCTAACATGAGAACACCAAAAGACAAGAACAGAAAGGGACAAATAAAAATCCTGACGTCGACATTATATATAAAGTTAAATCAAATTAGCATGATTAACTATTATTATTTTATTCTGTTTTTAATTTTAATTGAAATTTTATATTTGTAAAGTGTAATAGTAAATATATTTTCTTATTTCTAAGTAAAATAATAAATTCAATTTATAATTATATTTATTATAAAGCTAGTTATTATGTGAATACTCGAATTCGAGCTTGAATTCGAAGCTCGCGAGTAGTTTGAATATAATTCGATCCGAGTTGGATCGACTTTGAGTAATGAATATTCGAGTCAAGTTGAATCTGAATAGAGTTTTTCAAATACAATTCGAATCTGAGTCGAATTCGAGTATGAATTTAACTTTTCGAGTCGAATTCGAACAACAATCTGTTCGGTTCAGTTTGACTCGTTTACAACTTTAAGTGAACCTATTTTTAATATTTTTTTGTACCAATTTTTTTTAAAAGATTAAAATTAATCACTTTTAGTAATATTGTAACTCAACTTTATTATGTTTTAGTTCATAAAAAAACGAGAATTTTTAAATTTTTATGAATTATTAATAATGTCATTGAGTCAATAACAATCGACCACTGATTGAACCAATGATCCATCCATCTGGTGTCTTTTTTGATTGGATGACCAGTTCAGGTATAAAAACCTTGGTTAAACTTTCTTTATATCCAATAGGTCTGGTAAAATATGGCTATGAGTTGGTTTTTGTTTTCAAAATATGGTTATGGTTTCATTTAAGAACTAAAACCATATTAACTATTTTTAATATGGGTTACGTGGGTTGAAACCATATGGTTATAGTTCAAATATAGATCGACCCATATTTTAAATTTCAAACATACCATTATTATGATCCAATTAAATAAATTATTATTAGATATATCATTTATATTTAATTCCTAAATATTTTTTTTTTTTAGAGAGAATGGGAGTAGGAGTGAAAATGGGATGAGTGGTGTATATAATCGCTTAATAATTGAATTTCCCAATTTTCTCAAAGAAACCTTCTACCCACTTACCTTCATCGTCATATAATAATCCACGATAGCATTTTTGAGGTTTGTTTAACACTAGTATCAGAATTTTTAATTAATCAAAGTTTATATTTATTTTTTTATCTATATATTGAAGTAATTCATATAAACCAAACACCTAATAAATATTTATTCCATTCCTAGTGTGGTTAATTAAATAAAAAGAAAAATGATCATTTTCATTCTATTATATAATTCGTTTCATTCATTTGACCATTCTATTTCATAAAAAAAATGAAAACCAAAAACAACGTAAGTATCCAATTACAAAGTAACACTTTGATTTTGAGTTTTGGACGATTTTTTTTTAATTTATAATGAAAATGAAAAGAATAGAAAATTTATAATTTTTCTTTCATCTTTTTATTAAGTTTATAAAAAAAATGAAAAAAACTTTAATTTCACATTTAAGTTATTAAGTTTGATAAAAAAATAGTTAAATTTTCCGTTCATTTATTTTTTATTCATTCATTAAAAATTTATTAAAAAAAATTTAGACAGAAAAATTAATTTTTTATTTATAACTTTCTTTTCTTTTGTCATTTTTTAAAACTTCTAAGAAGGATCCGATTACCACGAACTTAATTCATGATAATTTGGTTAATTGACCAACACAGTGTTGACACATTGATAAATCATTTTTCACCTGCGTATCGACACTTTATTGATCAATTAATTAAAATTAATTTCATATTAACCACTAATAAAATAAAAGGTAAATTAAGTGAGAATAGAAAATCTATCTATCTATCATCTATCTATCTAATAAAATACAAATAATTTTGAAATTTCACTCAATAAATTAGAGTGTTTAAAGTAAAGATAAATTCCACCATCCATCTATTTAATAAAATACAAATAATTTTAAATTTTCCGCTCACTCAATAAATTATTTAATCCGTCTAGTTGTATAGATATAGGTAGATCGGTCGAGCTAAACAAAAAGGACAGAAAATTCATTACGTCTTAAGCCCAAATCGGTTAATAGATAAACGTTTGGTCCCACCCTCATAAAAATGCTACATCTTCTTCCTCCGCGTGACCCACCGACAATATCCCAATTCTCACACTCCACTTTCTCTCTCTTCATCAAATATGGAGAGAGAATTTCTGTGTTTCTCTCTCATTTTACTGGTTTAAATTAGGGATTTTCAACAGCAACAACAATGGCGGAGAATATAGGGAAGACGGTGCTGGATAAAGCATGGTTGGCAGCTAGATCAACTGAGGTTGAACTTACCGGAATTCAACTCACCACCACTCATCCGCCTTCCTCTGCTCCCACTAAGCTTCCATGGATGGAGGCTGTTGTTCCCGGAACGTAATTGTCTCTCTTCCGTACAGTTTCTGGTTGAATTAATACTGTAAAGTTATTGAATTTTGGACTTCGTAATTAACTGTGTTATACTCCGTCCTTTCCAAAATTAGAGATATTTCCAAATCAACGACTTTTAAGGCACAAGTGTACCACTAATATTAGTAGTGATGGTGTGATCAGTGATGCTTAACTTGATAGTAGAAATTTATTGGTAAATTAGGAATAAAAAGTAGTTCTAATTTTGGAACGGACTGAAAAGGAAAATGTATCTCTAATTTTGGAAAGTGACGAAGTAGCTAGTGTAGTAGGTGGTTAATGTTATCAGTCATAATATTGAATGAGCAAAATTCAGTTACTGGTTAATTCATTTTCTAAATAGATCAACAGTAAAAATTCAGAAATTGCATTTATTTTTAAATTTTAGGAGATGCAAAAATGCTACTGAAGTTGGTTAATTTCGAGAATTTTTTTTCTATTTGCGTTTCATATAGAGAAATTTGAACTTGAACCGGAGATTAATGCAAAATTAGACCACAGCCTCAGGACAGGGATGCTTACCATATGTATGTGCTAATTATGAAGTGTGAACACAAATAGAGGAACTAATGAGATAATAATTTGAGTAAAGGATAAAGTTGTTGTTGTTTTTCCCCTTTTCTTTCCAGTGTGGTTGGAAATCTAATCTTCAAAAATTGTTATAAAGATGAATATCATATAATCCAGTGCTACTGTCAAATCACTATTCTTCTTTTTTGAAGTGTTACTCTTTGTTTTATGCAGATAAGGATACATTGTTGTAATAATTTTTTACTAGGCAAAGTTAGGGGTGTAATGTTTTGCTTTTCCTATATTGTATATTCTGCTTATTAGCTAAGGTGGTTTAATTGACAGTGTCTTGGGGACCCTTGTAAAGAACAAACTCATACCTGATCCTTTCTACGGGTTGGAAAATGAGTCGATTATTGATATAGCTGATTCAGGGAGGGAGTACTACACCTTCTGGTTTTTCACAAGTTTCCAGTATAAGCTGGTATGCATACTTAATTGTCAAAGGTTTTACATGAGTGACCTACATAATATTGGTTCTTGCGTGTAGTCATATATATATATATTTTTGATTATTGCGTATGTATTTTCAAAATTATGCATTACGAGTGATGGACATTTATTAATACTTGCATATATTATTTTTGCTTGTTCTGTTTGGACATATACACATTTTCCTGCATCTCTCAATATCATTTTGTTTTGTCAATGAACTACATTTCTTTAAGTACACTTTAGGTTTATTTGTTAATAGTAGTTTAAATAAGCAACAAGGAGGATAGGTACTGACGTAGTGTATATTAGCAATTTGCCCTCATGATGAAAACTTGTTTTTGTCTATTACTAATTTACTATCTTTCTAAAGGCAGTTTCTTTGAGGAACTTCTAACAGTCTTAAGGTTCCCTTCAAACCTGTTTGACAGTCCTGAGATCCCCCCTCTTGAAACTCCCTTATTTTGGACTTTGGACGGGGATTTTCTGGGGTTAATTGGATATTGTGTATATAAAAGGAACCTGTTAAGACAAGACCATAAAGTGCTCATTATTCACTGACATTCTATTTCTTCATCTCTCTATTCCTTTTCTTTTCTCACCATTACTGATTTATCTCCAGTTCTTTGGCGGACAAAAGCATCCTCTAACCTGGAGATATGAGGGCATTACTGATTACCATATATACTCTGTCATCTCTAAAGCTGTGTTACTTTCATCAATTCTCTCCCTTCTGAATCTGGCTTATTCGATGAAGTGTGAAAATCTCACTAGTCTTAGTTAAGTTATGTGCCTACAGGTTGATGTTTTAAAATGTGCGATATCTCATTAAATATTACAACCTTCGGTCCACAAAAAGAGTCTCATTTGTCTATATTTTTTGTTCCAAAACAAGAGTTCCATTAATTTTGATACGCAATAAATTTAGGGTTAAACATGGAATGACAATATATTTTTAAAGTTTGTAAATTTTGCATATGAGACTTTTTTCGTGGAAAAGGACCATTAGTTTGTAACATGTGGTTAATAATATATTTTAGGATGTCCCAAAATGTTTGTCACTTTTAGCATTCGCAACACAATTATATTTTGAATAGACTGTATTACCCTTCCAAAAATTAAAGTTAAATTTGTAAATCCCACCACCCCTCGTATATTTGATTTGATTCAAAAGTACGGTATTAATAAACTCACGTGATCAACTTTTTTTCCACCTTGAGCTTTGTTTCAAGTTAATTATGACATCTGTTTTGTAGCGGACGGAATAGTAGTAGTTAAAGCAAAGTCAAATAATAACTAAATATTGTGATCATTATATATCTACAAAGGATGAAATATGGTATTAGAGATTCCTATGGATGGTATTATAGAGTCTATGGAAAGCTAGATGTGCCTTCTATTAGAAGCTCTATTTGTTAATGATAACATCTTATGAAGATGCATGTCATCACCATTGGAAAAAGGAGATGATGGTAAGCTAGATAACTAGAAGAGCAGAATATCTTTCCAAAAAAAAATAGGAAAAGAAAATATTAGTAGAAGTTCATCATCGATAAAAGAATAAAAAAGTCTTAGGTAGTAGGTTAAGTGCACAACAATTGAAGACATGATTAAGGCTTTGTGTCTACCATTGTCTACTTGTAACATCAAGACAATATTGAGATGATGAAATCAATGGACTGACCACCTATGTTATATGAACTCTTCACTTTACCCTAAAATACTCATGTCTGACGCTTGACACTCGGACAAAGGCATGAGTATTGCATACTTCATTTTATTGGAAAAATTGGCAAAATTGAGGAGTACCCCTATCGGACTCTTCAAAATACCGTGTCTAACTAGAACCTCCAGCGGAGTCTGTGTAACATAGCTGATCACCTTTTAATAACGCCGCTTGTGGACTGCTTAGGAACGAAATCTGTAACTATTTATTCAATCCTAAAATTTTATCATTTGACTTGTAATTATTTTTCTATTAGTTTTAATCCCCCCTCCCCTTTTTATTTTTCTCTCATTGTGATTTCCTTGATCAACTTTTTACTTGGTCTTAGCAGTTGTAGCTTTGGCTTGTACTTTCTCCCTTGACCTATAAGATATCACTTTATGTTTGATAAGTCACTTGTAAATTTTTAAAGATAATACTTTAACAAGGTGTTTTCCCAGTACAGATGTTTGATTGTTTTCTTCCTCATTATGATCTGAATCTGGATATTCAAGGCAAAATTGAGTTCCTAATTTTGATTTACTACCAAAAGTTAGACAAACCTAACATCTTTTAGTCTCATTTGGTACACCAGAATGAAACACTAGGTATGGGAATCTCACTGATGGTAAGAGATTCCATGTAGACAAATTCATGATATATTTCTTTCAAGTGTTTGGGGGGCATGTATTGAATGTTAGTTTTAAGGTAATTCATAATTGGACACATTTTGAATATAGTCTCTCCGTCCCCAAAAGAATGACTACAAATACAATTTTTTTGTCTCCAAAAGGATGAGATAAAGTACATAAAGTGAAATGTAAATATGTCATTTAGTAGGGTCCATTTGTATAAAAAAACTAAAAGTACTCATCACTTTATATAATCTTATGGGGCCGCTAAAGATAAATTTACAACTTTTTTACTCTATTTTCTCTACTTTTATTTTTCTTAATATGTGTGCCAATTGTATTTTACTCATCCTTTTGGGGACGGAGGGAGTATCTTTTATTTATATATTCTCGAAGGGTAAAAAAAGATTATCTTTTACCAACCCCCAATAAGGAATGAGATTCCAATAAACAAATAAGTGTACAAAATGCCAAAATTTAATTGAATAGAAATGAGATTCCCATTCACACTCACGATTCCTAATCCTGCCTACAAACTAGGTGTTGGGTGTTGTTGCCTAATTTTTTAATAGCACTTTAACACGCAAATATACGCGTTCAATTGTAATATTCAGCAAGCAAGGATATCGTTCCCACGAGGAAATAGACTAATATTTATCAATTACTAATTCCAATACAATTAATCCTATTTTAAACTACGAAATATTGTTTGTGATTTGAAAATTAAACTTAACCAAACTAATAAATTAAAAATAGAATTTCACAAGAATAATTGTAGATTTAAGGTATTTCATTTAAACCAATTTACTTCCCATTTAAATCAATTAATTAATATGAATCATTATCCAAGAATGCTTTATAAAATTCACACACTTTTTCCAAAACACGTGAACAAATCCTCTTAACTCCGATCCTTAAGACACAAAATTACAAGGAACACCCTAGTCAATTAATTCACTATATTCCTATGTGAATCAAGTTAATTAGGGTTTTACGCACAAATTCTTTCAATGGATACAAAAGACACATAGGTATATTCCTATCCTACATGCTAATCATATTAACCCTATTCAGATTATATGAACAGATGTTATCATATCCAGATCTCAATCTATACTCCATCTTCCAATTTCATATAGATTATCACAATAATTGTTGGCCAAACAATTAATCAATAAACAAAAGATATAATAAACAATTCCATAAAAACCAACTTTCATTCAATGGAAAGATTCAATTTAAACTACATACCAAGTTCCGTTGTAATCTTAGTGAAAATTTAGTTCATAATAATAATAAAGAAAAACATCATCCAGATTAATAATCCAAACATCCCAAATAATTACAACAGATAAAATTAGAGAAGAGAAGAAGAAACTCTGAATTTGCTCTAATATTCTCTCTTTGATCTTCAGCCCTTGCAATTCTCCTTCGTGTTTTTCCTCGTTGTCCTCTCTGCAAATCTCTTCAAAAATTAAGTGATACATCTTTTCTAACGTCTTCTCCTATTAGTATTAGTCCCCACTCTCTTTTAGATTCCTACTTGGCTTCAAAAACCCACTTAGCAGTAGAAAAATCCTTCTTTAGCCGCACATGAGCGCCTAGGCGCTCAACCCAGGCCATTTCCAAGCGCCTAGGCGCTTGACTAGGACCACATAATTACAAAAATGCCACTCAGCTCTAATTTTAATGAATTTTGACCTTTTTCTTCTCCCAAATGACCAATTTGTCCCTCCAGCTCCAACCTATAAGAAATAAACACAAAACACATAAAAAAAATACTAAAAAACAATTAAAAATAGCAATAATTAAGTTTAATAATATCGGATTCATAGGTATGAAACCTACTCATCAGGTGTATATGAAACTGAAAGTCATTTGTTTAGCCCCATATTTTGTCATTGAAGTAGAGTGCTTCCATTACATGAGCTCTATTAATGTTTCTCAATACTTTTCATTTTGTTCCTTAAATTGCCTTCTTATTATTATTATCAGCAATGTCATTATAACTACTGGTGCTGTTCTTTACTAACCATTTCCTATTCTGTGCATAGTATTTTCCTCCATCTCATCTTAGTAACCCCTTCTTCTTCTTGGCTGACACAAATTTTAAGATAAACCAAAAAGCACATTATATATGTATATATACACGCTTTAAAAAGCATTATAAATATGTTAAAGATATTAACTTATATCGGAAGTATAATATATGAATATATTTTCAGTAATCTAAAAATCGTGCCGCACAGCCAAAAGGCTGAAATGGCACTTGGGTAGTATTACATATCTTTTTTCCCAGGAGTATTACTTATATCTATTTGTATTCTGAATATCAATTTCTTTAATGTTTTTTCCAGTTGGCCAATCAGCATGTGGACTTGAATTTCCGGGCTATTAATTATTCGGCTGAAGTGTATTTGAATGGGCACAAAAGGGACTTGCCAAAGGGGATGTTTCGAAGACATTCTCTTGATGTCACTGATATTCTGCATCCTGGAGGTCAAAATTTACTTGCTGTTCTTGTTCATCCTCCTGATCATCCCGGAAAGATTCCTCCAGAGGGAGGCCAAGGTGGTGACCATGAGGTATTTGTGCATCTTTCTATAACTGGAAGATTTATTCTCTCTAAATCTAGGAACTTACTAACTTTTTGGAAGTTATGTAAATACTTGAAGCACATGCAAGTAGTAGATTGATATAAAAAATATTATTCCCAACTAATTTTCAGACTCATACGTAAGCATAGTTGTCAAATAGTGACTCATAGTCTCATATCGTGTTTCATGTATCGTATCGTATGATACAGAAACAAATTAAAATATGGTAATACATATTTAAACATATAAATCACACAAGTTATTGGACAATCAAGCATATTAGCTTGACTATATATAAAAGTAATCAAGTAAATATTATTATAGACCAAAAATAAATTTTAAAGTTAAATAGTATCCAAAATACTCTAAATTGATTTATTAAATGTTATTTTAGTAATCTTTATAGAGTAACAAGAGAAAACAAAAATTCATATTCACCTTTAATCTATAAAACAAAAGAGAATATTTCAAATTAAAAGTGAAGATTTATGTATGTGCTTATGGAAGGTGATGTGAGAAACAGAGCGACATTCTGAAGAAGATATAAAACTCTAAAAAGTGATTAAAAGTTCATCAAGCGATATAGAATATGTTTGTGCTAAAAAATCTCTTCATTTGAAATGGTAGAAGACTTGAAAGTTTTACTTTTAGTCTTTCGGATTTATCTAAAAAAATCTGTTGCCAACTTTAAAATGTATCGCGTATTGTATCGTTTCGTAAGAATTGTAACTGAATCATATGATATGGTGTCATTTTTGATTCACCTCTTTATGAGGCTGAAATTGAAACATCATTTCGTAAGAATTGTAACTGAATCATATGATATGGTGTCATTTTTGATTCACCCCCCGATATGTACCGAATTATCACTGTATTGTATTGTATTGTATTGCGTATCGTACGATTTTGACAACTATGTATGTAAGTATATGTATCTTTATTAGTTTGCTCTGCAAACTACTCCTAATATCATGTTTTTGTCTTAGATTGGGAAAGATGTTGCCACACAATATGTCGAGGGCTGGGACTGGATGGCTCCTATAAGGTGACAATTGATTTAAATTTATGCTCTTTACCTGCATGTTGACAATGTTTAGATGTTTTTAGTGTGTACATTTTCGTAGTAGAATTCTCTAGAGGATTGATTCCCTAGTGAGTTTATCTTTCTTGTTGGGATTGACTTGTATTTTTTTGGGCTCGACGAATGACCACTACAACAGAGTATTCGGGGATCTAGCTCCTCGGTGAACGAGCGTCTGCCCAGCTCGTCGGTGAGCTGGCGGGGGTTCTCTCGAAGCCAAGGGTAATGTGTATTTAGGCTTGGGGAAATATTAGTAGCCCGGTCTTGAGTTTGACTAATGTATTGGGTCTTATGGGATTGTGCCCATGTTATAAGAGCTAGGGTGACTTATCTGTCAACTTTTCCACTATCACCTCCAAAAAATCAAACTTTGCCTTATAAAAGCATTGTTTGGTGTGTATTATGTAGTGTGTGTGAGACTTCTAAATAAATACATCAGACAAGTAGGATTAGCTAAATTGGTGAAGCTGGATAAATTTGTGTGTTCTTTTATATTTTGTTCTTTAATTTTTGTGTGATTACTTGTGATATCAAATCTTAAATCTAACACTTGAGTAGACCACCATGGAATTGACTGTTCTGTTCTGAAAATTTCAACACATGATCATAACATATATTGAAAACAAAGAAGTTTCTTTCACACTTATTTAAAACTTATGATGAATAATTCAATCTTTGCTTTCTTTTGTATTTTTTAGGGAGGACTTTTTGTCTTCTACCTACATTAGATCTCTTTCTCTCATCCTTATAAAATCATCTTTTAGCTAAAAAAAGAACTATGGGATATGTTATATTAACCTTTGATATGTCCTTTTCTTTGCAATTATAGAAAAAGCATCCCAATTAGATTATGAACCATAAACATTTCCATGTTAGAGAATATCTCTTGAATTGTCCTAAAATTGCTGTTGTTTCTTGTCTGTCACGCTTTCAACATTGACAAGACTCCTCTATGGTAGTGTGTCAAGTTGGAAACAAAGTGGAAACCTTAATCTATGGTAATATCTCTGAAATAAACAACGGAAAATCCTAAATAAGCAAATGTATAATGTGAAAATTCTCTTATAACTTATCAGATATATTTATAAGTGATAAATAAACCCAAATTATCCAATACTCTTATTTAGTCTCATTGTATATCTTAACTTCGTCCAACAATTAGACATAAAATCCCTATAATATGTAACTATATCGTGAAGAATATTGCAACAGTGAACAGTATCACTACTTCAGTCTACTTTACCATGAAAAAGTACAATGAAGGGTAATGATGCAGGATTTCTGAAAATGATTACTCTTGCATCATAGGGATGAGGACTATTTCTAGTTTGGTTGGCTTGAAGGCAAAGGCAGAACAATATTTAACTAAAAGGTTGCAAAAGTTTGAAATCCTGACAATTTATGGTCACGGAAGGGCATATTTGGTTTTTTATTTTCTTAAATCAGAAGTAAGAGGTCTATATAATGCACTTTTTAGGCCATTTATTTTTAAACTATTTACAATTAATACTAAAAAATAGCATGTGGTTATTTTTTTGTTTCGTCGAAGATGCTTGGGACTGCTTTTATATGGTATTTTGAAGAGTCCGACACGGTTACTCCTCAATTTTACCAATTTCTTACACAAAATGAAGTGTCGAGTAACCATAACCTTGTCCGAGTTTCAAGTGTCGGACACGGGTATTTTAGAGCAAAGTGAAGAGTCTGTGTAACATAGGCCATGTGTTAATGTCAATTGACTCCTCTAATTGGTTACCAAGTCGGTAGATGGTTTGGTCTTCAATCCTTTTAGACAACTTAAGACCTTCATAATTCTCTTTGTGGAAGTTTACGGCTCTCTATATAGTGTGGTCCTCGTTCTCCTTTTTCTGCTGTGATGCACATGGGATAGATGGGAAGGGAAAGGATAGGATAACTAGAACTCTTCTCATGTGTTTGGCAATATATGAATATCTTTTCCCTTAAAAATTTTCCTGCACTTTATAATGGATGTTATATGATTATAAAGTTGAAGACATACTTTCTAAAAATATGCATGATTCCCGATGCATACAATAATGTATCTTATTTATTATTTTGTATTCTTGTATTTGAACTTTTTATGAGGACCACTTTCTTGCTTAAACTCCTGATTGTCAAAAGCATTTCACCTCATATTTCTTTATCTTCTTGCACCTTTTCATTAGAAGAAGTTTGTTACTACAAAGGAAGTAAGGAAGATAATTTTCTATGCTAATGCTATTATCGAACATTAAATATTGGTTCTTAGTCTGTTAAATTGGAGGCTAGTGTGATATTGTTTTCTATGGAGATGGCTTATTGTTGTTGACTCAAGTATCATATTGAAAATTTATTTTCTGAAAAGTTATTGTCTAAAAACTCGTCAAAATCAAAGATCTCTGTTGTCTTGCTTCAAAAGTGTATTTATCTTAATATTTCAACAGAACCTTGGAGCCCCGGTCCATTGAGTTTTGCATCATAGAGTTTTGGAGATTTTTTGGGGCTTATGACCAGCGTGCTATTATTACAGGGATAGGAACACTGGCATCTGGGATGAAGTATCCATTTCCATTGCTGGGGTGAGTTTTGATTGGATTTTGGAATTCTTAAATTTTTCTTAACAACCTTTTATGTGTTATTCTTACTCTATTCTCTTCATTTACTACTTAAAACTCTACTTTTGCCGGACGAAAGTCAATTCAAGGTGCAAATTGTTTATTAAAGCAAGTGATCTGTCTACTAAAATTGAATATAAAGGAATTGCAAATTGTTTTCCAACAAAAGTGCGCTATAGATCCTATAGATCCTATTTCTACGTGGTTATACATTGAATATACTTTTGTTGTGGAAAATACAAAAAGTGTTGTGGATTTAACAATTACCTATAATTTAATATCAGCCATATTTAAGCATATTGTTAGCTTTAATTCCCTAGTATTTGTATCCGGGTTTAAATTAAGCAGGCTAGATTACTTATGTCCTTTCTCCTTGTTTATAATATATTCATTTATTTTTTGAAAGGTAATATCTTATGCAATTTATTGGATTCACTTCCATATGCTACTTTAGATAAAAGCTATCAAGTGATCAATGGTACGAGTGAGCCTAAATAGGAAAATTTATTATATTTGTGCTCACTTCCATTATCTGATAATTTTCTTTCTATAAACATTTTCGCAGCCTGTGAAAGTAGTGGATCCTCACTTGGTTTCGTCGTTCTTTGATGGTTATAAGAGAGTTTATTTGCATACAACCTCTGAATTGGTAAACAGAAGTGCCTGGGTTGCTGAGTGTGCTTTGACTATCCAAGTGACAACTGAACTTGAAGGAAACATTTGCTTAGTGGAGCATCTTCAGAAGGAACACGTGTCTATCTCTCCAGGAGCTCGTGTCCAATATACATTTCCTGAGGTCAGTTTTTTACATGTTTACTTTAGTTTAAGCAGACCGTAGTTTTTTTTAGTACGTTCTTATGTTGTAGGATGAGAAAATGATGACTTGCAGATTATTTTATACAGACTATTGTGTTTTCTGTCTATATACTTTGGGCGATGAATGTACCTCTATGCTCAAAGTCAAACATGAAGCTATAAAGTAAAGCTTGAATATCGTAGTAATATAAAGTGAAGGAAACTACAGGGATTGTATTTACTCAAGTCTGTATTTCTTTTGGTAAGTATTCAGTCCAGTCATGATTTTTTGGGTTGGAATTGGCTCAATCTTGCAACTAATTGGATTAAAAAGGGTAGGTGAAGTCTATATTTCTAACTTCAGCCTTAAAAGGTGTAGATGAGACGAGAACTTGTTTGTTGGTTGTTTGTGGAAACCACTCGGAGTACCATATGGACTACTAGCGGAGACACGATGTCTTTGAGTCTCAAAAAGAGTTATAAGAAGAAGATATAAATGCAAATCATCAAAGATGATGATCGTATGAGTAATACATCTCGTATGTCAATGAAGGCGTAAAGCGGTAAAGAAAATTATCAATTGTAAACTTAGATTGCCGGAAGCGAACCTAAGAAGTAAAGTTAAGTAAACGATGCGTAAGAGTGAATATGTGGCTAATCGTTCATGCTATTTTTTAATGCTTATGTGATATATAGGAATGGAATGAAGCGGTTTAGCGTAAACTCTTGTGCGTGAAGGAAAGTTTCCTAACTTCATTCATATTTCGAGATGAATGTTAGTTTCTTAAACTTCGATGGAATGAACATGAGAAGTTTTACTTATATCTTGAATGTGTGATATTTATGCTGAGGTGGTAGAACGTGAGGCCTCGAGCCACAATTTGAACACTTTGGTGTTTACATGAGATAATTGTTCGTGATTAAACTGTTCAATATAAGAATGTTTGTTTATACATGAAACTATATTGTTAAGTCGGTCTAATGATTCTAGCTAGATGAGGATGTGTATGAAAAAAAGAGTAGAAGAATGAAACTATTTCAAAGGAATGTGACTAATGTTTTAAAATGATAGGAATCGAGATTATTCCTATTATTGAAACGCTTCGTAACCTTTGTTCGATTATGAAGTCTTAAAGAATGTTTAAATTCTTGAAGTTGTTTATTCAATACACACTTGCTTTAAATGAAAAATATTTTCGCTGCATTTGGATAAAAGAACTTAAGGATTCCAAAAAGATCAATCGACGCTGTAGGTATCGAGACGCGCCATTCGGTATATGAATGAGCGTGAAGATCAAGTGAAGACTTGTAATGAAGAATAGTTAATTAAACTATAGATTAGTTTAATGAAATGTTATTCATCCCTCCCATATTCTAACTGGACTTTTCATGGAAATTTTGGTATTATGGCTATGTAGTTTGTCTTGGAATTATATTACTATATTAGTATTATGAAATGTTATATTAATAATATGATTTTCATAATGTTATTACCCAAGAATAACTAATAGTATATTTTACAAAGCAGATGGCTTCAATTAGCATCCACTATTTGATCAAGTACTCAGTACTCAATCAGTCCTTAAAGAGGTAGTACTCTTAATATATGTTGACTCATATGAGCGATTCGATGAAATAAGTAAGGAATGGTGTTTTATAACGAATTCCAAAAAAAGTGAAATCGTAATCAAAATATCGATTAAAAAATGAAGAACAAACGAAGAGCGCGAAGAACACGAAGTAAATTTTACATGGACAAGTTTAAAATAATAAAGTCTTAGCTATAACGAAGTTTAGCCGAAAATTTCGTAAAAGACAAACGAACTAGTTAAATGAACCCAAAGTGTAGGTTTCATAAGAATATAAGAGAGCGAGAAAACGTGAGTCGTGGACTCAAGAATCCGAACAATGACCTAATTACGATTTAACGAACGAAGAGCGTTAATAACGTAAAACAAACAATTGATGAAGATTAAGCCAATCGAATGGCATGTTCTGATTCGTAATGAATTTACGTCCGGAAAAGCAATTGAATGCTCAACAGTCATTGCCTTACTGCTTACAGGAAGAAAATGAAAAATATTTTCACAGCAATAAGAGAGGAGGGTCAGCCAAGATCGGTGCAGAAGGCCCAAAGTGATGAGCTTTAATTGCTCAAAATCTTGGGGAATAGAAGTAAACGATCTTTGTAACTTAAGCAAGTAATTTAGGATGAGCGGAAAGATTGAACGAGATTAAAAGACAAAGATCAGTAAAAAACGCGATGCGATGGATGATCGACCTTAGCATACAACAAAAGTGACGGGTATCAGACGTGAAGGTTGAGTGCACGCGAATATTAAAGCAAGAACCTACACCCGTGTATGGTTGATCGTAGGGTAATGAAGACCAATGATTCAGAACTGAATTAAAGACAAGCACGCTTAACGTATATTCTTGGTGGCGGATGAAAGTCACTCTTGTAAGATGTAAAGAATAATGTAATTATCATTATTTGTAATGAACGTATGGCTATGTAGTTTGTCTTGGAATGGGTTTTACTTCTTTTTTTGTTTTTTTTCCGGGGGTTGGGGGGCTGGGGATTTCTATTATCCTTTCTTTCACTAGTATATTACTATATTAGTATTATGGTCATTATTACCCAAGAATAACTAATAGTATATTTTACAAAGCAGATGGCTTCAATTAGCATCCACTATTTGATCAAGTACTCAGTACTCAATCAGTCCTTAAAGAGGTAGTACTCTTAATATATGTTGACTTGTATTACAAATATAAAGTCTTGAATATGCCAAACTTGGACATAATTTTTTTCAATAATTTTTTGTTTCAATATTAGGCTTTAATGACTTAACTTAGTAATTTGTTATTGGGAAAACAATCATATTTAGATGTTTGTTATGCAAACCTTAAAATCGCTAAAAAAGTCAACAAAAATAGGACGACTTTTTTTGGACGGAGTGAGTATTCTTTTTCAATTTGGGAATTATGAATAAGCATGCGCAATTTGGAATAAAATTTCTTTGCTCTGTTACTTGCTACACCCTTTGTTTTTGTTTTCTTTTCTATTTACCATAGTAGTCTTTCTTTTTGCTGAAAACCACTATATCTCCCATAAGAAATTCTACACAAATTAATACCTGTTTCTATTGTCAAGTCACTTGCATGATTGTCAGAGAACTGGCAAGATGTGTATGTAGCTTGACAAAAACCTTGTTATTATAATTACTAAATTTGATGTGTTATAACATATCCTAAGATACTTCAATTTGTTATTAATATTTCATGCTTGCCATTCATTGCATTAATTTTTATTCATGTTAACAAAGAAAGAAATTGTATTAATAGAAAAAAGAGTACAATAAACTAGGTAAATAGGGAGTCCACCCTCATCAATCTCATGAAAAAAAAGTCTAAAAAAGCACTTTAGAAAGTTCAGCCCTACACAAACCCATCGCATAAATACCCTAAAGGCCCCCATAGTAGAACTTCAAAAGTAAGCAAGAAAAATAACTTGTCCTATAACAAACTTAAAAGATGAGGAACTCCCTCTAAACAGTATACCATTACGCTCATTTCAAATTCCCCATAACATTGGAAAGAAAGCACACTTCCAGAAAATTTTAGCATCCCTCTCGCATTCAAATTCTCAAAAGTGATAACAACATATTTTCCAGCGCATAATACAAAAATAAATGAGCATGTGTCTCATTATTCTGTTTTCACATAAAATAAATGTTTCGAGACAAGGTCTTATAGTGTATGGTTGTCTGCGACCCTAATAAAGATCATTAGTGCTCAATCTTTCTAAAACTGGATACCAAAGAAAAACCTTGACTGTGGAAGTGAGATTGACTTTCTAAATGTACGGAAGCATCTTTCTACTACTAAATACCGAAGAAAAGCCTCGACTGTGGAAGTGAGATGGGCTTTCTAAATGTACGAAACCAATGGGAAAGAGTAGGAACAACAGAGATAGTAAAGAAAGATGAATAATCTTACAAGAAAAAGGTACCAAATGAATCTAATGTTCACATGTGCTTATTAGTGGAGGATATAATAAGAAAAAATCAATCAATATAACCACAAATACCAGTTCACTGGATTCCATGTCCGTGAGATTTCTAAAAAAATTGAAATCCCAAGAAAAAGAGTTCCCATCAAGCTTCATAAAACTGGAAAGGGGAGGCATCATGCAACGAAAATACATGATATAGCGATTGAGATCAATCCATCTCAATCTAAAAAAAGCATTACCTAGGGGCATGCAACCCAAAAAGAAAGCTAATTTTATTCCTGTTGCATTTCTCCATTTGAAATGTTAATGGTTATTTATAGGTTTTCTTTTACAAGCCCAATTTATGGTGGCCAAATGGTATGGGAAAGCAATCCTTGTACAATGTTGAAATTTCTGTTGAGGTGAAGGGTTATGGAGAATCTGATTTATGGAGCAATCCTTTTGGATTTCGGAAAATAGAGAGTCATGTCGACAGTGCAACTGGTGGGAGGTATAATCTGTTGATAAATTTGTTGTAAAAGGTAACTTATTTTTGACGTGCTATAGGTATGTCTGATAACTTGTGTCTCTACATTTTACAGGTTATTTAAGGTGAATGGGCAGCCAGTGTTCATTCGTGGGGGAAACTGGATATTGTCTGATGGACTGTTGCGACTTTCAAAGAAACGCTACAAAACAGATATCAAATTTCATGCAGATATGAACTTCAACATGATACGCTGTTGGGGTGGGGGACTGGCTGAGAGGCCAGAGTTCTATCATTACTGTGATATTTATGGTTTGCTGGTAAGCTCTCGTGCTGTGTGTGTGTCTCTCTATCACTCCCCATAAAAGAGTTTTTGGGAATGGGTGATTGAGCAGAGTGCAAGTACAGTTGAGACTGTTTCTTCTAGTAAAAGTGTGAATATTGTGGTTTAGACTTGTGATGGTGTTTGAATGCGCTTCTGGGAATATTTTTTGTGTGATTGGGATATAGTGTTCCTTGGAGAAGATCAATGGGACCTTATGAATATTTAGTTCTTTGTTCACATGGATGATCCTTAAAGGCTATTTAGCAAGAATTTTGAGTGTATTTGGTGCTCTGGCATGCATTGACAATCGTTTTCTCTTTTCTCTTCTACACTGGTTCAACATCCTCATTTTAGGGGAAAGTATCAATTATTTTGTCTTTTTGCATACTTCTGTCATTATTTATCGGTTTTTAGATGTTGCTAGACCTAGACTCGTATCGTGACTCAAAATTTGAAATAAAAAAAGATAAATAATAAAAGCTCAAATTTGAAAATTATTAGCCAAATACTATGTAATAAGCCTATTGATGAATTAATATCATGATCATAGACAGAGGATACGAAATGGGGCTGTATCAAGTATAGAGAATTAGATTGCTTTGAGCTTATTTTCGTAGAAGTTGACTTGCCATAGCCTTTGCAATGTTCAATACTTAATAATTCCAATGACTTTGTAACTTGTAACTTTTGTGCATAACTTCAAACGTTTCATGGTCATTGAAAATTTCCAAAAAAGTTTTTCCGAAAGTATAACACATACAATCATAGTTTTTGTGACGCCCCCAAAATAGGTATACATCACCCATCTTGAGTCTCCAAATACATGGTACAGAATTTAAATACAAACTTCTTTTATACAGTACGACAAAACGTAGCTGAGAGTTTCAACACGGATAATGTCTCGTAGAGAGTATTCAAACTCAAATAAAGTCCTCATTACAATTATTATGACACTATTTCACTGAATAGTGAGGACTACTAATGCAAACATTTGGACCGTCAATTCAGATATTCCGATTAGTCCCAAATTTATATTCTCATTTCTTGAAGAGAACAATGAAAACAAAGGGTGAGCTCAACTAGTCCAGTAAGAAATATTATGACTAAGATAATGCAGAATAAATTATCGTTAGTCTTCAACAGTGTTAAACTGATAAAATACAATAAACATCAAGTTTAACTGCATCGGAACAAGAAGAGTCAAGTAGAGCATGATATCTACTATCTTCTATGATTTAAAAAGTTTATTAACAATTTTATCGCTGAGACTCAGCTTAATAAATAATCCACATCATCGAATCACCCCTGCACTACGACCAAGTATATTCTTTAGTATCACGACCACAAATTATCCATGCACTACGGGCCAAGGATATTCGTGTATTCATCAATGGTCATGATCATGCCAACAACTGTCCATCAATGCACTACGGGCCAATGAGGACTTTTACCACATCATTTGTAACATTACGATCATGATTATACCGAATAATCCCTGGTCATAATCATACCAAGTCCATCTATGCACTACAGGCCACGAATGACTTTCAACATAATATAAACATGAGGATGATGACAATGATATAAGAATTCAATAAAACAAGTTCAAGGATAAATATTTAAAGATTTATAATTTAATTTATCCAGAATTCAATATTGTCCAAATTGTCAACATGATACTTCTTTGTGGAGTAAAATTCAAGAATGATAATGTATCAAAATTGATTTGGACAGAAAAGAAATTAATTTTTGTTATGAATAGTACTCCGGGTGAATAGTACCCGAGTGAATAGTACCTCGTGAATAGTACTTTGGGAATAGTACTTTGTGAATAGTACTTTGTGAATAGTACCCGTGAATAGTACTTTTGTGAATAGTACCGTATAAATGAATAGTACTCATGGACAGTACTTCGGCATGAAAAACTTAAAATCTAACAAGAATGTGTAGAAAATATCCTTGTAAAGCGATACTAGATGAAGCGCAAATTTCAAAGATATTCTACTAATTTCACAGAATATAGAAGCAATACTTTAACCGAATGATGGTATAATCAGGAGTACGTGACGAAATAATATTACTCACATACTACAGAGTATGGAAGAAAATATTATTCCTATGAATACTGAACAAAATAATATCCCTTACATCAGAAGAAGACTGGATACTAGAATAGTGAGATAGCAGACTTCTCTTCTACTTTCTCTCTAAAGCTTCTCTCTCTATAGCTTCTCTTTCTATAATTGCTCTTGTGAGTCTTAGTGAATTGGTGAGAATGAAAGAAGAATGAGCTTCTATTTATAGGAAAACATAGTTTTGATAATTGCACGTTTTGGGGCTCGAAATATTACAGTATAATACCTTCATCATTTCCTTCATTTTTAATTTAGTTCTGCAAGTATTATCAAACTTGCACCACCTCCCATAATAGTACATCTTGTGAATCAATAGTACAATCATGTGAAAAAAATAATTACAGTATAGTACCTTCATCTATACCTCCATTTTTAATTTAGTCATGCAAGTATTATCAATCTTGCACCACCTCCCCTAATAGTAATGCATGTGAATCAACAGCTCCATTCATGTGAGCAAATAGTTATATGCATGTGAACTAATAGCAATTAATTGCTCATTTATCCGATTAATTACCCGACTGGTCAATATAACCTCCAGACATCCATTATTATCGAAATAGATGTCGATTTCCACTAACACTAATAATCTCAACACAATAAAAATATCAATTTCATTTTTAATCAACACGAACTTATTCATCATTAATATTATAACTCACAATATTTAACAACCAGATCATTCCTAGGAAAGAGGGGGCTTTCCGATAAGGATTTCTCCCTATTGGCGCGCAATTAGGTGACCAAACCTCTCTTCGACAGAACTTTCTAGACATTGTCAATATTACAAATAATAATATGAATAACTTTGTCGTTTCAATTATTGATTTAATAATAATAAATATTATGCAGATGATATTGTGACAATAATTGAATCAATAATATGAGAGATATTATCGACAAATCTTTGTAGCAATAATTGAGTATAACTGAGTGACTTCTCACGTAAGCATCAATAATCAATACAGTGTGCTACTATGCAACCACGCGTATTACTGTACTTTTACTACCGGGTAGTTCAACAGTTTAACGGTAAAACTTTCGCCGTTATTTTTATAAAAAGATAATTCTGTCGTTTTCTAAATACGACAATACTTCCGTTGTGGGGTCCACCAATGATTGTGCCGTTGTACGAATATTCCCTGTTAAAACGAATATTACCCGACACAACGAATATTTTATATCAACTTGCTTTCTTTACAAAATTTTCAAATATCACCCTTAACTTTAACCTTTTATCCATTTAACCATTTACTGAATAGAATAATAATTATAGGAAAATTGAATACTTTCATTTCATAAAATTCGGGGTCTTACAGTTTCATCACTTATTAATTTGGCTCTAATTTTACTCGTCTATTTAGTGCATTCAATCATAGTTTCAAGTCTTGTCTATTCAGCTCTGTCATTTCACTTGTCTATTTAGTTCATACTTTGAGAAAGAAAAAACTACAGACTAAACAAACAATAGTAATATAAGTGTACATTGTTTGGGTCCTTTGGGACAATGTCTGAAGCAAGGATTTAAAAGATGAAGATACTGGGCAAAAGATTAGAGAAAGAGAGGGTATAGGCTGTGTCCTCTAGAAGATCAAAAATCATCTGAAAAAGCCAAAAGTTAGGCTGAAGTTGTGTTTTCATCATGGTTATTAATTGGTTGTGTTTGATGTAGTTTTATTAGGATTAATAATGACTGACTTGTTCAATGTTTATTACTGATCCTTGCTTATATCACTCTGATTGCTGTGAAATTTGTAGTTATCTACAGTTGGTGCTTTCGAGTTGGTCATTATAAATGTATCGAAGCATAATTCGTCAAGGTTATTTGAAAATGTCACATATATATACTTCTATATTATCTGCATGTTTAAGTGGAATTTTATAATTAATTTAATTTGATCGGTTAAGTGTTTAAGACTAGTTAATTCTTGATCCTTGATTGCGTCCACATATATAATTTTTGAATTCTGTCCTTGACCAGGATCTCTGTTAATAACTGAAAAATGAATAAGTAGAATTAATATGGTCATAAGCACTGTTGTGCGAAAAAAGGTTGCATCTGATTGGCACCCATCTTATACTTCCGTTTAATCTCACTCAATGCCACCTGTTTGACGCCTTCAATTAATTTCGTTGTATTTTTAGTTTTAGCTAATCAACTATTTTTTGGTGAAAGGGCATATGCATTACCTGATGTACTTTTTGTAGGTTTGGCAAGAGTTTTGGATAACTGGAGATGTTGATGGTCGAGGTGTCCCAATTTCAAACCCTGATGGCCCTTTAGATCATGATCTTTTCATGCTCTGTGCAAGAGACACTATCAAGCTTCTCAGGAATCATCCTAGCCTTGCTTTGTGGGTGGGAGGAAATGAACAAGTTCCACCAGATGACATCAACACAGCTTTGAAAAGTGATTTGAAACTCCACCCATATTTTATGGAGTTGAACGAAATTGGCAAGTCAACAGAAGAATTCGAGGATCCCAGTCAATATCTTGATGGTACACGCATTTACATACAAGGATCTATGTGGGATGGATTTGCTAATGGGAAGGGAGATTTCACAGATGGCCCATACGAAATTCAGAACCCTGAAAACTTTTTTAAGGATGAGTTTTACAATTATGGATTTAACCCTGAGGTTGGTTCTGTTGGAATGCCTGTTGCAGCTACTATCAGGGCAACAATGCCTCCGGAGGGATGGCATATTCCTCTGTTCAAGAAGCTATCAAATGGCTACACAGAAGAAGTTCCAAATCCCATATGGGAGTACCATAAATACATTCCCTACTCAAAACCAAACTTAGTTCATGACCAGATATTACTTTATGGAACCACGAAGGATCTTGATGATTTTTGTCTTAAGGTAAACAAACATCTTTCTCTAATAATGTATGATGTTGTCTCCTTTCATCTGTTTCGTTAGTTGACTTGACTTGTATTTTAATCTCATCCCAGGCTCAACTAGTTAATTATATTCAGTATAAAGCTCTCCTTGAAGGGTGGAGTTCCCGAATGTGGAGCAAATACACAGGTGTTCTGATTTGGAAAACACAAAATCCTTGGACAGGTCTTAGAGGCCAGTTTTATGATCACCTCCATGACCAAACAGCAGGGTTCTATGGCTGTCGCTCTGCAGCGGAACCAATCCATGTCCAGCTGAATCTGGCAACATATTTTATAGAGGTAAGTGGGCATTGCCTAACCATGTTAACGATACCAATCATTTTGTAATTACCTTGTCATGCCATTCATGTTAAGTGCCATGAGGAGGAACATTATTCGATGCGTCATATATTTACTATCGTGAGTATAAATTTTGTTAATATGCATTATATACAAGTACAACCCCTGAAAGGCAAGATATAAGAGTTTTGGGGAACAATATTTTGACAAGTTGCACTAATTTGGAGCCTTTGATGGTTTAATAGTACTAGCATATACACCCCATGCAAAGCACGGGGTTTTACTATAAAGTTGTGATATTGTAAAAAAATATACATAAATATATTATTAGATTTATTAGGTAAAATAGTTTTAATAATTAATTAACTTTTTAAAATTATATTACTTATACTTGAATATAATTACACTTATATTTAATTAAGAGTAACAAATTCAAGTTAGATAAAACGATTTATGTGAAAATTATTTTCTTCTCAAACTATATTATCTAAGTTGTAATAAAATTTTATCAAATAATGGTAACAAATTAATATTAAATAAGACGATCTTATAAACGTTTACTATTAAATTATATTACTAATTTTATTTTTGACTTCGTTGAATTGAATGAAAGGTCTTTTTGAAGAATTATAATATTATTGTCGTTTTGAATTTTATTTTATAAAGGCTTAAATATAAATTACTACACTAACTATTGACCTTATTCCACTTCAATGATCCAGCATTCAATTTTGTCAATTAGATGATTAAACTATTAATTTTTTCCACTTTCATTCAATTTGACATGCCACGTTAAAAATTGATGACGTGGCTTCCTGGGTATGCCACACTTCATCTTATGTGTAATTAAAAAAGATTATTTTATTATATATTTACACATTTATTATATATTAAAGGGAAAATTCGTTAAATCTTTGTTTTCATCCTCTTCCGACCCAATCTCATTGCTCCAAAGAGCTTTCGGCGTATTTGGTGAGCTCGTCTCCGACGATATCGTCGCCGGCCAGAACATGGAGAGCTGGAGCGGCACTAGCTTCCCAATAGAGAAGAGCTCGTCGACGGGGAGCATCATCACCGTCTAAACTCAAAAGCGCCAAACTCCTTTCCGAAAACTTTCGGATCTGATTCCTCCGAAGTCTCAGCTAGGTTTTTCTCCGGAGACGGAGGTTTAGGTTTAATAACTACAGCAGACTTTAAAGCTTCCTCATCACGACCAAACGAGATTCGAGGACTCAACCAACTGTACGAAGGAAAGGTCGCCAGACAGTCCAAAAAATTCTCCGATGACATTCCGATGTTGTTTATGCAAGCTGAAGCCATTTCCGACAATCATGCAACACAAAAACAATACTCTATATAAAATAACTAAACAAAAAAAAACAGTAGTAAATCTAGAAAAGTTCTGACGAGCACAAAATCTTATCGACCGGAATTGCATTATCGGAAAATACAAAGCTCAGCAAGATATGTATAGAGATGAGGAAGATAATCTAGACGATACCATTTTGAACCTAGGTCTATGCTTGATACATCTGATTGGGTCAGAAGGGGATGAAAGCAAAGCTTTGACGAATTTGCCCTTTAATGTATAATAAATGTGTAAATAGATATCAAAATAATCTTTTTTTAGTTATACATAAGCTGAAGTATGGCCTACCCAAGGAGCCCGTTATCAATTTCTGACATGGCAGGTCCAGTTGAATGGAAGTGAAAAAAATTAATAGTTTAATCATATAATTGACAAAATTAAAAGGTGAATCACCGAAGTGGAATAAGACCAATAGTTTAGGGTACTAGGGTAGTAATTTATATTTAAGCCTTTTATAAAGTCTTATTGGATGGAGTAATTATTTTTTATTTAATACTTGAATCATATGGTCAATTAGTATATAATATTTTTCGTTTAATAACAATAGCAATTATATCATCTAAGTAACGATTAAATCTCATTTATACTCGAAACTACTCTTATACTTATATTTTAAAAATAATAACAAATTTAAGTTAGGTAGATGATTTTTATGATAATTTTTTTTTTCATGTCAAACTATTTTATCTAAATGGAAATATAATTTTACTTAACCTTGTATTATTTTATATATATTTGAATAAATGAGACCAATTAATATTATGTAAGATGATCTTATTTTTATTGTTTCCTTATAAAACTATACTACTAATTCTCGTTTCCTTATAAAACTACGATACTAATTCCAATTTCTGATTTTGATCAATAAATAATAAAGTGTTGACTTAATGTAAAAAAAGTCAAAAGGCGAACAAAAAAAAAGAGGACAAACCAAATTGTCTATTTAATTATAGTAGTATAGATAGATAGATGAGAAAACATGCTTTATATTTTTCTTCTTATCTTCAAGCAGAACTTATTTAAAGACGCTTTTTTTTCCCTTCCATAAAACTTAGTATTATGGATAGTCACTTGTTGTATTTCAGTTATAAAAAATCAATAATGCAGTCAAATAACTTTGTTGAGATGAAGAGAATTTTGGTCCCTTTCTTTTTACCTTGTACAGGTTGTTAACACTACATCAGATGGATTGATTGATGTGGCAATAGAAGCATCCGTTTGGGATTTGGAAGGAGCATGTCCATACTATAAAGTAACTGAAGCGCTCTCTGTGCCATCTAAAAAAACTGTACCTATTATTGAGATGAAGTACCCAAAGTCTGAAAATCCAAAGCCCGTGTACTTTTTACTTCTGAAACTCTATAATGCCTCGGACTACAGCATATTATCAAGGAATTTTTACTGGTTGCATCTGTCTGGTGGCAATTACGAACTATTGGAACCGTACAGGAAGAAGAAAATACCCCTCAAAATAACTTCACAGGCTATGATAAGAGGGTCCAGTTATGAAATGCGGATGCATGTAGAGAACACTTCGAAGAAGCCAGATTCCAGAAATCTGCTGTACAAGAATAATTTCATTGGAAATAATGGTGAAAATGATTTTGATATGGCTTCACTGGAACCTGTTGATAATCATGCTGAGAGTAAACAGGAAGCTAATTTGATTCAGAGGATTTACAGAAAATTTTCAAGGGAAGCTAATAATTTGAGGGTTGCAGAAATTAATGGGTCTGAGGTTGGAGTTGCTTTTTTTCTCAATTTTTCTGTTCATGCTTCAAAGCAAGAACAAAAGGAAGGGGAAGACACAAGAATTCTACCAGTTCATTATTCTGACAATTACTTCTCTCTGGTACCTGGTGAGGTGATGCCCATCACTCTCTCCTTTGAGGTACCTCCAGGCGTCACCCCACGAGTTACACTTCAAGGTTGGAATTACCATGGTGCGCAAACTGTTCATTATTGAGCCAGGTAAAAGATTTCAATTACTTTATTTGCAATTTTGCATCAGAAGTGTTAATCATAAGAATGTTCAGAATTGAGAACCGGCCTTCATAAATAGGATATTCAAATTTGACTTTACCTGCTGGTCTCTCATTTAAAGTTTGTGATTGTGAAAATCGGAGGGATTATATAGGAACTACAGACTCCTTACTAGAGCAAGATATCCCATCTTGAATCATGTAACAGTTCGAATTCTTAGTGGAGCTTTGCCTCAACTCCATCAGGGTTCAAAAGGTTGCGTTATCTTAGGACGTATCGGACAATCAATTCTTGATGTGGTATCGGTAGTGATATTTGGAGATATACAACAAAAAGCTATAATATTGCTTTAAAAAATTGGAAAAAAAAATACTAAAAATAAGAATAAGTAAAATAATGAAGTAAATATGTTAACATTGTCATTTAATACATAATTACATATAACATTATATAAGACACACATAGCTGTTGGACAACATTTTTTTGATGCAAAATCGTAAATTCTTTTTTTTTGTGCTAAATATGTTTTCTCTTTTCCCCATCCTTGATGCAGCATTATTCCTCCTGTTCCAATTCTTTTAAAAACTCCTCGAGCGTCACTTATCACATCTTAGAAACTTTAATCTTCATGCAGAAAAGGACAGATGATCTGTTGTTTCACTCTTTTGTTCTCATCAGTTTCTTCTTGTTCACTACTCCAATGACATAGCTTTTTGAATTAGATATTAAGAACATGTAATCATCGAAAAAGTTTTGTGGCCGTGTTTCTTCTTTTCCTATATTTGTTCCCTGAGAAGGATTGGAGGGGGTACCCAGGTGAATGGAATTGGTCTTACCTGAACTGAGTA
The DNA here is from genome assembly GCA_020205605.1 of Panax ginseng. NCBI lineage: Eukaryota > Viridiplantae > Streptophyta > Magnoliopsida > Apiales > Araliaceae > Panax > Panax ginseng. Next base: position 83,707,305 of record CM035141.1, read on the forward strand.
GGGGTGAAACTTTGTCCATGGTGGACAGAGAACCATATAGGCCTGATTCATTTGGTTTAGGTGTACGTATTTAGCCTTTGCACAAGCAAAAAATAAAATCTTCTGGCGCCTATACTTGATATATGGGCAAATCTGACGAAAAAATTCAGGATACAAAGAGAAGTTAGTGATGATGGCTGTTATTTATGTTTAATTGTGAATCGCTGCTGAAACTCGAGAGCACTAGTTTTCTTTTCTTTCTTTTTTTTTTCTTTTAAATTTTAAACCTATGTAATACTATAGTGTATATTAAGATTTTGGAGATGTTTTATTTTGACAGACAGAAGCTGGATGGAATGAGTTGCCTGCAGTTTGATGTGCCAGAAAACCAAAGGTCTGATATATCCCAAGTGTTGGTGGAACTGTAGAATCTTGTGGAGATGCAGCCTGCCTAGACTGATTGAGGAGGATATCATATTCTGTCAGGTCTAAATTGGCAGAATGAAAGATTTAGTTTGTATTTTATTTTTTATTTTTCAGGTGGTTGGTGTAAACTAGCATTAAAACTGTTAACCCATTTCCAGAGAATAATTTGAATAAATGCTATTTTTTTCCCTATAAAGGGAAAGGTCTTGGCCATTGTTTTTCATTGATATGGAATAAATAAAGGAAATTGATATTTTCACACTTTTTAATATTTCTAAATGAAAAGTGTCGCTATAAATGTATTGACGGTTATATGATTTATAGCGACGGTTTTCATGTGGAAATATCAAAAAGAGTTATTTGGAAATATCAGTTTCCTAAATAAAAGCCTTACCCCGTAACCAGAATTCCCCAAACAAAAGTATAACTAATGGAAATAAAAAACAATAGAAAAATCATCTCTCCAAACTCTCTTAGAATGTTTTGGTTTTGAATTTCTATTCTAAATCCTTGATAGTAGATTCCAAAATATTTAATTTTGACAAATTTTGCGAGACTGCCCTTTTCAAGGATCCAAAGTTGCTGTATAAAAGAAGGGAAGAAGCCATTTGATTTGTACTTTTAAGTTCTTTGCGAAAGGCTCCATGAATAAGAAGGGAAGAAGCCATTGTAAAAGGTCTAAATCATATTTGCCAACCTTGAGTTTCTTGATTTGCCTTTGCTAAAAAAGGAATAAGCCATTTGTATTGATTTGCCTTCGCTAAATTTTCTCTTCTTACCCATTTTTGATGAAGCTGTGTAGCCATTTAATTCTCTCCCATCTCTAAACTATCTCCATGCAATTATCTAACACAAAACATTCCATTAAAATAAATAAATAAATTACTTTACAGTTTTTAAAGAGAATTTGATATTTTCACAAGAAAATTTGATACTATGGTGGGTATGGTGATGTTTGAAATCCAAATCGCACACGAAATTGCTTAGGTTCAGTTTGACAAATTCAAAACCGCACATGAAACCGCTTGTGATTGGTGCGGTGCGGTTTTGAATCGTGCGGTGCAGTTTTGAATCGTACGATGCGGTTTCATTTGGTGCAGTTTCAGTTCCAAAACCAATTGAAATAATAAAATTTTATGCAATTTAAATTAACAATTTAGAATCACACAATATTAAAAAATAGAAAATTGTTAAATCCACAACAGAAAATATTATTTCCACAACAAAAGTGTCGCTATAGATCCTATAGAGACGGTTTTCACCGTTGCTATACATCTACAACAACACTTTTGTTGTGGAAATAACAAAAAGTGTTGTGAATTTAACAATTCCCAAACCACTTTGATAACACACACAACCTTATTTATAATATTTTGTCTAAACAAAAACTAAATAGAACCTAATGAATTACTATCTGCTTACATATAAAAATTCTAAACAAAAATAATTAGTTAATTATATGAAAGATAATTTTAAATGAATTAATTGAAGGGTGGCTTCCATAATAATATTTCTTGATATGCTCCATATTGACAGTGCTACTCATCTCAGGACTCTGTTGCACTTGAACTCTTGAAGTGAACTGCATAAGCCATAAACCTGCATATGTATACATTACGGGTGTAATAAGGTGTTTAAGGATTGTTAAACCCATACATTTTCTCTTTTATTACTCTGCACAATAACAATTAGTCTCCTTTTTACTAAGACATAGATGTCACAGTCCAATTACTAGCTTAATCACAGTAACCCTGATCATGAATAACATTTAATTTCTAATTTCGAATGAAATAACACAGTACTCAATTTTATTTATTTGTATTTTGATCCATAATAATGGGTAAGAATCTAAATAAATGAAATTTAAATACCCTCATATCCAATTTACATGTCCACCTAAAAAAAACTCGTTTACTAATTGCCTTAAGGAGTTGTCAACTCCTGCTTTGGTTTAGATTAGTTGCTTAATAAACAATCACTTAAGTGACACCTTCTTCTTGCCTTTATGAATCATCATCCACTAACTCATATAAATATCTCTTAATTTCTAACTCCCAACTTTAATCTCACATGGTTTACAGTACTTTTATATAACATATCAATACTTCCTCTACTAATGCATTACACAATATACATTACATATATAATACCTCCATCACACACAATATAAATACATATATTACATAAATAAGCTATTTATTACACTTAGATAATTATACAATAATAAAATGTATAATATTCACCTTACTAATCATACAACAATTACGTTATTCAATATTTACTTTACCAATCATTTGAATTTTATTTTTTATATATATATATATATATATAACAATTATATTCCCTTATTTCCTTTCTTAAATCATTTTTAAATATTTTTAATAATAATATATTACTTACTTAAATCAAATAATTTAATTTACATTATTTTATTTATTTACACAAATTAGGCCATTAAATATATACAACATCATTTCTTTTCCCAATTAACTAAATAATTACTTATTTACTTATTTAGCTATTTAATTATTTAATAAAAATAATTAAATAATATAAGTTAATCTCTTTCTTATATATTTTTTATTTTTCAATTACTCGCATCTCTATATCTCAAATAATTCATAGCATCAAGATTTTCACATATCACAATTATAGATATTTAATCATAAAACATGTATTTGAAATAAAATATTATTTTATTCACAATATGTACTATACAATATTCACAGTTCTCATAGTTTTATCTCATTTGATGGATCCTCCTTTTAATTGAGCTATACATACAACATTGTCTTCATACAAAATGATTGGAGTTCTTTTGTTGGAGGATAACCACATGTTCCACAAATATGTTGAGTCATTGATCTCAACCACACACATTCCCGGATTGCTTCATGGATTGCAAGTATTTCATTATGATTAAATGAAGTGGCAACTAATGTTTGCTTTGTAGATTTTCATGATATTACATTATCACCACACATAAAGAGAAAACCTGTGTGAGATCGACCTTTATGTGAATCAGATAAATATATATCCTGCATCACATATCCAACTAATTCATGATTTCATTATATGAATAAAATAAACCCATAACCATAGATCCTCGCACGTAACAAAAATATGTATAACTTCATTCTAATGTCTCCGGGTAGGACAAGAACTATATATTGCTAGAAAATTCACAGAGAATGCTATATCAGGTAGTGTATTGTTAGCAAGATACATTAGCGCACCAATTGCACTACGGTATGGTACTTTAGGACCATGTAGTTCTTCATTATCCTCATGAGGTCTAAAAGGGTCCTTTTTCACATCAAGTGATCAAACAATCATTGGGGTACTCAATGGATGTGCTTTATCCATATAAAATCTTTTAAGGACCTTCTCTGTGTAAGTTGACTGATGAATGAGAATTCTATTTGCTAAATGCTCGATTTGCAAGCCGAGACAAAATTTTATTTTTCCCAAATCTTTTATCTCAAATTATTTCTTTAAATAATATATTGTCTTTGGTATCTCTCCATGAGTTCCAATAATATTTAAAGCATCAACATACATAACAATTATAGCAAAACTGGATTCCGACTTCTTTATAAAAATACATAGGCATATCAAATTATTATTATACCCTTCTTTCAATAAATATTAACTAAGACTATTATACCACATGCGTCTTGATTTCTTTAACCCATATATGGACCTTTGCAACTTGATTGAGTAAACTTCTCAAGGATTTGAATTATATGTTTTAGGCATTTTATATCCTTTCAGGAATTTTCATATAAACATCGTTATCAATTGACCCATATAAATAAGTTATAACAACATTCATTAGACACATACCTAGTGTTTTATGAGTTGTCAAGTAAATAAGATACTGAAATGTAATTGCATCTACCACAGGAAAATATGTTTCATCGTAATTAATGGCAAGTCTTTGTGAAAACCCTTGTGCCACAAGCCGTGCCTTATATCTTACGATTTCATTTTTCTCATTTCGTTTTCCCACAAATACCCATTTGTATCCAATTGGCTTCTTTTAGGTGTTTGGACTACAGGTCCAAAAATCTCACGTTTTGCGAGTGAATTTAATTTTGTCCGGATTGCTTCTTTCTATTTTGGCCAATTATTTATGCGTTTACATTCTTCGACGGATTGCTTCTTTCTATTTTGGCCAATTATTTATCCTCTCTTTCATTAATGATATCAAGCGATATATTATATGATGAAAAAATGTTGTCGACAACTATCTCATTTCGGTTCTATCTTTTCTTTGTAGAGACATAACTTATTTAGATCTCCTTATTTTTACTATTTTCAGGTACCCGAACCTTTTCTGGGGTTTTATGATTAGCTATGTCTATATCTTCATGAGTATTTTCCTCCTCAATAATGTCAACTTGATTATTTATTCCTTTTCTTTTTCGAGGATTTTTGTCGTTTGAACCGATTGGTCTACCACGCTTCTGGCGTGCCTTAGACTCATTTGGTATAAATTTTGTGGATTGACCTATTGGGACTTCAATCCGGGCTGGAGCATTTAGAGCTTGTATATGAGATTTGGTTACCCCTTTTGAGTCAGTGAATGCATTCGGTAGCTGATTTGCTATGTCTTGCAAACGAAGTATCTTTTGAACTTCTTGTTTACATTATTTTGTACGAGAATCAAAATTTAATAATGACAATGCATTCCATGTAATATCTTTATCCAGTTGTTTAATTTCTCCCCCTAATGCTGGAAATATAGTCTCATCAAAATGACAGTAGCAAATCGTGCCGTAAATAAATCATCTGTTAAGGGTTCAAGATATTTAATTATCGATGGGGACTCAAACCTAATATATATTCTCAGTCTCCTTTGAGGACCCGTCTTTGTATATTGTGGCGGATAAATTGGAACATATACTGCACAACAAAATATTTTTAAGACGATGAAAAATATTTGGCTCATGACCAAAAACCAATTGTAATGGGGAGAATTTGTGATATGATGTTGGCCTAATACGTATAAGTGTTGTTACATGTAAAATAGTGTGCCCCCAAACAGAGTCAGGAAATTTTGTTATCATGAGCAATGGTTTTACAATTAACTAGAAGTGTTAAATAAATGATTCAACAAGACCATTCTGAGTATAAACATGGGAAACATGATGTTCATTATGTTAGGTTTGTATATAATGCGATTATGTAATCGAATCACATAAACATAGCGGAAGCGTGATAAAATGGAATTTAAAATTTTCATACAAACCATCACCATGATCATGCTTTATGCTTAATTTAATTAACAAAGAAGATAAGGAGATCAGATTCATATCCTTGTAGACACAAGCTTCCTCAGGTATGAGCTCACCTCCAAATCCTTTCGCGTTCTCCTCGAATTCACCGGGTTTGATTAATTCTTTCCTTTGATCTATGTTAGCCACCTAAGTGTTTGATATCTAGAGGTGATCCACCAAGGAAGAACAAGTATTCAAGAAGATGAGTGTATGACAAAACCCTAATTCTATATCTATAGAATATACGTACTCTCCTAACTCTTGGAATTGTCAGTTATGTGTGACTATAATCCATAATAAGACCTTATTTTAGGCAACCCTCATAAACCTTTTAGAAATAGGGTTTTAATTTAATTAATTAAACTCCTTTAATTAATTAAGCTTCTTAATCTTATTAGGAATATATGATAATACTTGCTTTAATTAATTCCTAAACTTCTTTAGGAATTAAACTAATAATAATAATGTATAGCAATAATAATAATAAGACTCATCTTATAAATTTATATTTAATATTTTTAAAATATTAAATATTAAATATTAAGCTATTTAATTTATTCTATCACCATAGATTAAATTAAATACACTTAACTTATTATTACGATTATGCCATTTACTTCTTAAATAAATATTCTTCCTTTTATGGTGTGACCCTTTAGGTTCTCCATATTAAACCGATTGTGAATAAATTAATTAAAACAATTCTAATCTTACTTAAATAAATAAATTAAACTATTAATTTATTTAAATAAATAACATTTATTCTACAATAAGAGTAAGTCTCCTCTAGATAATCATAATAACACTCACATCTCCTTTAATTTCTTAAGTAACAGTTAGTACCCTGCAAGTTTTTAGGGTTGACTAAATAGATCCTGCAAGTTTTTAGGGTTGACTAAATAGATAAAATTACATATTTATCCTTGTATTTTATTAAATTTTAATTACTAAATAAATATATATATATATATATATATATATATATATGTGTGTGTGTGTGTGTGTGTGTGTGTGTGTGTGTGTGTGTGTGTGTGTGTGTGTGTGTGTGTGTGTGTGTTTAATTATCCTTTTTTAATACAATACATTTTAATTATAGTTTTATTTGTAATTAAAATTATCTCATTTAAATTGTTGGTAACTTATAAAAAATTAATTTAGTTTAATTAACACATATTTTTGGATAAGTGATACAAATATTAAAAAATTTAAATTAAATTATTAATGAAGCTATTCTAATTAGAGTGATTGAGTATATTGATAGTTTAGTTTTTTGGTGCTTGACAACAAAAATATTATTTCAATTTTTAGTTTGATATTATAATTTTTATATGTTAAATTTTATTGAGTATATATAAAAAATTGGATGTTTATGATTTTGATTACATTTTTGTAGTATACTGATTGACGTTGTTTTTATGCAATGTTAAATAAAAAAATTATAATTATATTTATTACTACCTCTATCTTGTAAAAAAAATTCTTTTAATATATTTATTCTTTTTTTTAGTAACAACATTTGTCATTTTTCTTTGTAAATAATTATGTTTAAGTGTGATTTGTGTTTAGTTTAATATATGAGAAAAATAATTAATATAATTTTAAATACTTTTTTTTATATGAGTAATAAGATTCGTTTAAATTGTAATAATAAGTTTATTTTACGTAAATTTAAATATTTGAAAAAAAATAATTTTTATTTTATTCGTTAATTTGTAATTTTATGGGTATTAACATTATACTTTTTAGTTACAAAAAAAATATATTTGAATATATATCACGTAAATTTTAATATTTGAGAAATTTAATTAGTAAAATTGTATGACTTTATTTTCCGATAAAATGAATATTTTTTATTTTTTAACTTTTATGTTATTTATTGCCCAATTTTATAATTTAATTAATTAGATCAAGTAAAATAAAAATTATGATACACAAATTTATATTTAGTGGATAAATTAAACCTTATAACTTGGATGGTGTATTAGACATTATATTAAAAATATTTTTAAATATTAGTTGGTCAACCTCACTAGGGGCAGTGAATGTTACATATTGTAGACTAGAGGGGTATTGACTGTTACTTGAAAAACTAGAAGGGCGGTGAGTGTTATTATGATTATCTACAGGGGGTGTGAGTGTATTTTACTCTTTGTTAAGAGTAAAATACAGTAACACCCCCTCTAGATAATCATAATAACACTCACATCCCCTTTAATTTCTTAAGTAACAGTTAGTATCCCTGCAAGTTTTTAGGGTTGACTAAATAGATAAAGTTACATATTTATCCTTGTATTTTATTAAATTTTAATTACTAAATAATATATATATATATATATATATATATGTGTGTGTGTGTGTGTGTGTGTGTGTGTGTGTGTGTGTGTGTGTGTGTGTGTGTGTGTGTTTAATTATCCTTTTTTTTAATACAATACATTTTAATTATAGTTTTATTTGTAATTAAAATTATCTCATTTAAATTGTTGGTAACTTATAAAAAACTAATTTAGTTTAATTAACACATATTTTTGGATAAGTGATACAAATATTAAAAAATTTAAATTAAATTATTAATGAAGCTATTCTAATTAGAGTGATTGAGTATATTGATAGTTTAGTTTTTGGTGCTTGACAACAAAAAAATATTTCAATTTTAGTTTCATATTATAATTTTTATATGTTAAATATTATTGAGTATATATAAAAAAATTGGATGTTTATGATTTTGATTACATTTTTGTAGTATACGATTGACGTTGTTTTTTATGCAATGTTAAAAAAAAAATTATAATTATATTTATTACTACCTCTATCTTATAAAAAAATTCTTTTAATATATTTATTCTTTTTTTTAGTAACAACATTTGTCATTTTTTTGTAAATAATTATGTTTAAGTGTGATTTGTGTTTAGTTTAATATATGAGAAAAATAATTAATATAATTTTAAATACTTTTTTATATGAGTAATAAGATTCGTTTAAATTGTAATAATAAGTTTATTTTACGTAAATTTAAATATTTGAAAAATAATTTTTATTTTATCGTTAATTTGTATTTTTTATGGGTATTAACATTATACTTTTTAATTACAAAAAAAAATATATTTGAATATGTATCACGTAAATTTTAATATTTGAGAAATTTAATTAGTAAAATTTGTATGACTTTATTTTTCCGATAAAATGAATATTTATTATTTTTTAACTTTTATGTTATTTATTGCCCAATTTCATAATTTAATTAATTAGATCAAGTAAAGTAAAAATTATGATACACAAATTTATATTTAGTGGATAAATTAAACGTTATAACTTGAATGGTGTATTAGACATTATATTAAAAATATTTTTAAATATTAGTTGGTCAACCTCACTAGGGGTAGTGAATGTTACATATTGTAGACTAGAGGTGTGACGCCCCCAAAATTAGGTATACATCACCCATCTTGGGTCGCCAGATACATAGAACAGAATTCAAATACAACTTACTAATACCACTGTCATGTACAATACGACAAAACATAAACTGTGAGTTTGAATACAAATATTATCTACTAGAGATTATACAAACTCAAAAGGAGTCCTCATTACAATTATTATCACACTATTTCACAGAATAGTGAGGACTACTAATGCTATCCTCTGGACCATCACTCCGTTTCCCCTACTCGTCCCAGCTATATTCTCATTTTCTGAAGAGAATAGTGAAGAAAAGGTGAGCTCAACTAGCCCAGTAAGAAATATTATGACTAAGATAATGCAGAATAAATTATCATTAGCCTCCAACAATGTTAAACTATAAAATACAATAGACATCAAGTTTAACTGCAGCGGAACAAGCAATCCATTAAAAGAGTCAAGTAGAGAATAGAATCTACTATCTTATATGATTTAAAAAGTTTTTCATCACTTTTATCATTTGAGACTCAAATTTCAATAAATAATCCACATCATTAAATCATCCCCGCACTCTGTGCCAAGGATATTCTTTAGTATCACGACCACGAATTATCCATGCACCATGAGCCAAAGATAATCGTGTTTTCATCAACGGTCCCGATCATGCCATAAAACAATTCATCTTTTTGCCCTCGTCAAGAGAATCCATAACCATAATCATACCAAAAGCGTCCATCAATGCACTACGGGCCAATGAGGACTTTTAATTTTCACATCATTTGTAACATTACGGTCATGATTATACCGAATAATCCTGGTCATAATCATACCAAGTCCATCTATGCACCACAAAAGCCACAGATGACTTTCAACATAACATAAACATGAAGATGATGACAATGATATAAGAATTCAATTAAACAAGTTCAAGAATTAATTTGTCCAGAACCAATAACGCCCAAATTGTCAACATGATACTTCTTTGTAGAATAAAATTCAAGAATGCTCGGAAGAATATTTCCATGAAAATATTGGATGAAGCGCAAATATCAAGGATATTCCACTAATTTCATGGAGTATAGAAGTCAAAATTTTAATCAACCGAGTATAATACTAGAATGGAATAACAAAAGATATCACCATGCATGCGGTGCTTGCATGTAGGCGGTTATTCCAACAGATTAATAATAATGAACCGAAGTCGGGTGAAATTCACACCAAGCTGGGATGTTCCAAATGTAATAATAAATGCGGAATAATAAATGATGGAACCAGTGTCCGTGTATAGCATGCATGTGATATTCGACGTAATAATAAAGACAGAATAATAGAAGAATGTCACCAAGTATAGGGTAGCCCGCGTATACAGGTTATTCCAATAGAATAATAAAGAAATGGAATAACAGAAGTTCTCTTCTTGAATACAAAAGAATAATATCCCTTACCGTAAAATAATACTTGATATAAGAGTAGTGAAGTAGCAGAAAACTTTTCTTCTATCTCTCTATAGTCTCTCTCTATAGAGTTCAGTGAATTCGTAAGAAAATAATGAAGGAATGAGCTTCTATTTATAGAAAAATGGAATGCATAGTAACGAATCCATGAACGGTCCAGATTGATTTACTTTAATCTGACGGTCCATATTTAAAGCAAAATCTTTTAAATAAAATATAATATATTCTATTTATAATCTAATAAACGAATAACTTTATAAAAGATTTTACTATGCAAACACTATGCAGGCACTATGCAAATACTATGCATAATAAAATATAATATATTCTAATTATTATCTAATAAAACAGATAACTTTATAAAAGTATTACATTTTATATAAAAAAGATTTTACTATGTAAAAAACTATGCAGACACTATGCATAATAGAATATAATATATTCTATATATAGAATAACTTTATAAAAGTATTCATTTTTATATAAAAGATTTTCTATTTTATTACGCTAATAATACTGAATAAAACAAAACTTCTAAATCAACAATAATTGAATCAAATAATGTGAGATACTACGCTAAAGAACTATTGTAGCAATAATTGAACAAAACCGAGTGACTTCTCACATAAATATCAATAATCAATACTGGTGTGCTACTATGCAATAACGCAGACATCAGCATTTTTTACTACCGAGTAGTTCAACAAAGATCATCTTCAGTAAAACTTCCACCGTTATTTTCAATAAAATATTTTTGTCGTTTTCTCAATCCGATAATAATTCCGTTGTAGGGTCCACCGATGATTGTCTTGGTCGTCATTTAATATTTTCTATTTAAAGCTAATATTCCCGACCAATCGAATATAATATGACAACTTGCATACTTTGTAAAATTTATAAATATTACCCACAACTATAACATTATCTCAAATTCACACCATAATATAAAAAAAATTATTTCGAGAAAATTAATTCTTTATTCATAAAATCTGGGGTTTCACAAGAGGATTATTGACTGTTACTTGAAAAACTAGAAGGGCGGTGAGTGTTATTATGATTATCTACAGGAGGTGTGAGTGTATTTTACTCTTTTGTTAATTAATAATTACGAAATTCATAATCGTCACTAAAACTTTTGCTTTTGTGACGATCTTTAATTTTGTTACAATTAATCATTTATATCATCACTAATTTACACATTTGATGACGATTAACAAAATTTCGTCACAAGTTATTTTGGAGGTAGAATTTCGTACCAAAATTTTGGAGGGAAACCTTTTAGTGATATTTTATAATAATTGATGACAGTATTTATTGTCACACAATATTTATTTCGATGACAACATAATAGTTTGTCATTAATTATTTGTAAAATTTAGTGACAATGTATTTTCGTCACTAATGTTCATAGTTAGTGACGCCAAATACAAATTCATCACAATTTTATTTGGAGGCAAAAAATTTTTGAAAATTTTTGAGGGAAATTTTTTAAAGACGAAAAAATAATAATTTATGACAATTTGTATTGTCATAAATACCAATTTTATATGACGAGATAATAGTTTGTCACTAATTAGATGAGTGGATAAGTGACAAAAATAGTTTGTCATAAATTCTTATATTTAGTGACAAAGTACGTAATATCGTCACAATTTTATTATTATTATTATTATTATTATTATTATTATTATTATTATTAGTGAAGGAGAAGAAAGGAATATATGGGGGAAATCTCATGTTTTGATATAAATATTAATCCTTGCAAGATTTTAACCGTTGACCCATGTTGCTCTAGCGGTCATATGATCAAAGTTCCAAACAAGAGGTTGCAAGTTCGAATCTTTTGAGAGGCAAATAAGACTCCATTAGATATTACTTAGCGAGTCACGTTCAGTGAACTTATTCTCAAAATAAGCACCTATATACTTGCCCACACAAATGATAATGAGATCAATCATCTTCATCCAATGAGCAAACAACGTATGTGACGCCCCCAAAATAGGTCCAATCCACCCAACCTATTTTGTGTCGCCAAATACATGGTACATAAAACAACTACAAACTTCATTATTACAATTATCGTGCAAAATACGACAACACATATGCTGTGAGTTTAAATACAAATATTATCTTTTAGACAATATCTAAACTCAAATAAGTCCCCATTACAATTATTGATACACTATTTTATAAAATAGTGAGGATTGCTAAAACAACCGACTTAGAACATCATTCCACACCTCGACTAGTTCCCGTTATATTCTCGTCTCCTGAGAAGAAAAATGGAACAAAAAGGAAAAGGGTGAGCTCAACTAGCCCAGTAAAGAACATTATGACTAAGATAATGAACAACAAATTATCGTTAGCCTTCAACAAATCAGATAAAATATAATGGACAACAAATTTTAGATCAATATTCGCAGCAAAAATAATAATTCATTAGAAGAATTAAGTAGAGAATGAAATCTACTATTTTCTATGATTTAAATGTCCATCATCAATATTTTATCTCTATAACATCAATCAATATACATCTTGAACAAAATATTCATCTTTGCACTTCAGGTCAAAGATATTCATTTGTATCACCAGTTAGTCATGTTCATCTCAACACCTGTCCATCTTTGCACTACGAGCCAAACATATTCATCAGGTAATCATTCATCTTTGCACTACAGGCCAACGATATTCAATTATATCATCATTTAGGACTAAGGATGATGAAAAATATCTTAAAAAAACTGAATCCAGAGAGATAAAAGGATAAATATCAGGGATTCATACTTTAGTTTATCCAAGTTCAAAAATACTATAATAATCAATTATGGAGAAAAATTCAAGAATGAAGATCAAAACATAGATCCAATCAAAGATAGGAACCATAACAGACAACTTGGACAAAAAAAATAAATTTTAATTTTTCTGTGAATAGTGCCGTATATGTGAATAGTGTCATTTACGTGAATATTGTCGTATACGTGAATAGTAACCCCGACACAAAAAGGTAAAAATTCTATAAGAAAAATCATACTTCGTGAATAGTACTCGTGAATGGTACCGTATTCGTGAATAGTATCGTATACGTGAATAGTGCCGTATACGTGAATAATAACCTCAACATGAAAAGGTAAAAATTTCATAATAAAATTCATACCAATATTTTGGTGTAATAATATTGAAAGAAATAATATCATTTACGAAAAAATAACATCCCTTACCTCAAAAGAAAAGTACTTTTGACTGAAATATCAGATATAATGCTGAAGAAAACTTGCACTGTATAGCAACGCTCAAGATATCTAAATACTCACAAAAATACGCTCGATAATATAGAGAGAGAAAATTTCAGATTCTGGTGTGATTTTCAATTCTAACCTAAGCACCCTATTTATAGGAAAATGCTTAAAACACCAAAGCAGAAAATCTAATAAAATAATAATATTTTTAATAAAAATTCACGCCCACTTTGAAATCTAATTTCAGCACATTTATAACATAAGTGGGGCCCACCAACTCACAAAAAACATTTTTCTAAAAAAAATATTTAAAACTCCAAAAATTAATTATTCATAATAAATAGCCCTTTTAATTCTCTATAACTTTGTAGAAGAAAGTTTTTCTAAATTTCAAAGGAAAAATGACCGAAATTCACATACAAATGATTTTGCATGCTATAATCAAGTTTCAGTCAAAAATGGGGCCCACTAACATGTTTAACATATTTTTAGCATTTATTATAACAAAAATACTCTTCCTTCTCATTTATTCATATATCGCACATTCATTATAAAAATATCACCGTTATTATATTATTATATTATCACATTATACTTTTATAATGTAATATAATAATATAGATAAAATATCAATTTTCAACAGTTGTCACTTTTTTTAAAATTTCTCCATTCCGACAAAATACTGATAAAACAGCTCAACATTAATTCCTTCATTTATATCCACATAAAATAAATATTTCCTTATCATTTTTATCAATAATTAATTATTCACAAATAATATTACAGAATCACAAGAATGACAACCAAGTCGTTCCCGGGAAGAGGGGCTTTAGATAATGATTTCTCCTTCTTGGCTACATGATTGGGTGACCAAACCCCTTTCCTAGACAGAACTTCCTTAGACATTGCCAATAATGCTATCTAATATTATTATTCAAATAATATGAATTATTGATATGATAATAGAAAATAATGTGTGGTGACAATTATTGAATCAATAATATAAAATATCAACGTATAAATTATTGAATCAATAAAATAAAATATTGAACAATAATTACTGTAACAATTATTGAGTAATGACTTCTTACGTAAGAATCAATAATTAGTGTAATACGCGTATGCTCTTTATGCGACTTAGCGTATTCTTGTATTTTAACCCCGGGTATTCCAGCGAGTGTTACTTGGTAACAACTTCTGTTATTATTTATAAAAACTTATACTTGTCATTTTCTTCATCCGACGGTTTTCTATTATAGGGCCCTGAATGCATTTTAGCAGCGTAAATGCGAATATTTCTGACGAGAATATTTCACGACCAAACGAATATTTCCCGACAACAATGAATATTTTATAACCACTTGCTTATTTAAAATATTTGCGCATTTTACCCATAACTAACCACATTAATCAAATCAACCCCTTACTATTTCAAAATAATAAATAGAGAAAATTCTATTTTATTAAAAAAAATATTTGGGGTCTTACAATGTATGTACCAATCTATTCGAATTCATTAATCCTCTTTTTAGTAATCCAACAATATATTGGGAACATTTTAGTTTTTAAGCTATCTAAGAATTTAGATCTTATTAGCATTCATAATGATTCTAAAAGTATTGCTTAAAACTATGAGTTTATCACATATTATTAAAATAGCACCATGTAGATTATGTAAAAGTCTTTAATTAAAAAATTCTTTTTATTAATAAATGAATAAGATTGTTTACAAAGTATATGTTTTATTGTAAGACCCCAATTTTTTTTGTTGAATAAAATGGAATTTTCTCTATTTATTTTTTTGAAATAGTAAGGTGTTGATTTGATTAATATGGTTAGTTATGGGTAAAATGGGCAAATTTTGCAAAATAAGCAAGTGGTTATAAAATATTCATTATTGTCGGGGAATATTCGTTTGGTCGTGGAATATTCTTACTATCGAGGAATATTCGTACGATGGCGCAACCATTTGTGAGCCCCATAACGGAAAACTGTCGGATGAAGAAAACGACAATTATGAATTTTTTATAAATAATGACGTAGTCGTTATCATTAACATTGTTGGAATACCCGGTGGTTAAAATACAATAATACGCTATGGTTGCATAACAAGAGACACTCAGATTGCACTAATTATTGATTCTTACGTAAAGTCACTCACTCAATAATTGTTACAATAATTATCGCTCAATATTTTATTTTATTGATTCAATAATTGCTACGTTGATATTTTATATTATTGATTCAATAATTGTCACCAGACAAGATTCCCATTATCGGATCAATAATTCATATTATTTGAATAATATTATTAGATAGCATTATTGGCAATGTCTAAGAAAGTTATGTTCAGAAAGGGTTCGGGTCACCTAATTACGCGCTTAAGAAGGAGAAATTTTATCTGAAAGCCCCTTTCCGGGAACGAATTCGATCATCATTATTGTGATTCTGTAATATTATTTGTGAATAATTGATTATTGATAAAAAAAAATATAAGGAAATTTTTATTTTATGTGGATATAAATGAAGGAATTAATGCTGAGGTATTTTATCAGTATTTTGTCAGAATGGAGAAATTTTTAAAAAAGTGATAATTGTTAAAAATTGATATTTTATCTATATTATTATATTACATTATAAATGTATAATGTGATAATATAATAATATAATAACGGTGATATTTTTACAATGAATGTGCGATATATGAATAAATGAGGAGGAATAGTATTTTTATTACAATAAATGCTAAAAACATGTTAAACATGTTAGTGGGCCTCATTTTTTTATTGAAATTTGATTATAGCCTACAAGATCATCCGTTTATGGATTTTGGTCATTTTCCCTTTAGAGTTCGGAAAAATTTTCTTCTACAAAGTTGTAGATAATTAAATTTCTATGGAATTTTTCTGATAAAAGGGCTATTTATTATGAATTATTGAAATTCCGGAATAATTAATTTTTGCAGTTTTAAATATATTTTTTTAGAAAAATGTTTTTTTGTGATTTGGTGGGCCCCATTTGTGTTATAAATGTGCTGAAATCAGATTTCAAAGTGGGCGTGAATTTTTTTTAAAAATATTATTAATTTATTACATTTTCTGCTTTGGTGTTCTAAGCATTTTCCTATAAATAGGGTTCTTAGGTTAGAATTGAAAATCACACAAGAATATGAAGTTTTTTCTCTCTATATTATCGATCGTTTTTTTGTGAGTATTTAGATATCTTGAGTGTTGCTATACAGTGCAATTTTCCTTCATCATTATAACCGTTATTCCAGTTAGAAGTACTGTTCTTTTGAGGTAAGGGATGTTATTTTCTTAGTAAATGATGTTATTTCGTTCAATATCATTATGTCGAAATATTGGTATGAATTTTATTATGTAAAATTTTACTTTTCACGTTGGGGTTATTATATACACTATTCACGATACTGAGTATTATTCATTTAGTACTATTCACGACGATAATTTTTTTGTGGAATTTCTACCATTTTTGTGTGGGAGTTCTTATTCACATATACAACTTATTCACGATATGACACATTATTAATGAGAAAATGAAATTTTCTCTTCTTTGTCCAAGTTATCTATAATGGTTACTATCTTTGATTGTATCCATGTTTTGATTTTCATTCTTGAATTTTACTCCACTATGGCTTATTATGGAGTATTTTTGAACTTGGATTATCTAAAGTATGAATCCCGAATATTTGTCCTTTTATCTCACTGGATTCATTTTTTTAAAATATATTTTTTCATCCTCAGTCCTAAATGATGATATAAGTGAATATCTTTGGCATGTAGTGCAAAGATGAATGATTATCTGATGAATATCTTTTGCCCGTAGTGCAAAGATGAACAGATGTTGAGATGAACATGACCAACTGGTGATACAAATGAATATCTTTGGCCCTTAGTGCAAAGATGAATATTTGATTCAAGATGTATATTGATTAATGTTACAGGGATAAAATATTGATTATGGACTTTTAAATTCATAGATGATAGTAGATTTCATTCTCTACTTAACTCTTCAAATGAATTGTTATTTCCGCTGCGAATATTGATCTAAATCTGGTTATCCATTATATTTTATCTGATTTATTTAAGGCTAACAATAATTTATTCTAAATTATCTTAGTCATAATATTCTTTACTGGCCTAGTTGAGCTCACCATTTTCCTTTTTGTTCCATTTTTCTTCTCAGGAGGCGAGAATATAGCGGGAACTAGTCGGGGTGTGGAGTGATGTTTTTAGTCAGTTGTTTTAGCATTCCTCACTATTTTGTAAAATAGTGTTCAATAATTGTAATGAGGAATTATTTGAGTTTGAATACTGTCTAGAAGAAAATATTTATATTTTAACTCACAGCATATGTGTTGTCGTATTTTGCACGACAATTGTTATAATGATGTTGTAGTTGTTTTCTGTACCATGTATTTGGCGACTCAGAATAGGTGATGTATACCTATTTTGAGGGCGTCACAGTTGGCATCGGAGCTTAGGGATATGGTCTCTGACGGAGATCGGGGAATAAAACTAAATGGGGAGAGACGAGTAAATCTTTCGCTTGTGTGTCCTACCTAAGCTTATTTGTTGGTCGGGTTGAATATAGGGATAATATTTGAAATGCCAATTTCTTTTGTTAACCGTTATTTTATGACAGTATTTGAGAATAACATATGAAAAAGTTAACGATATGGTTCTTTGTTTAGAATTGAACATCACACCAGAATCTGAAGTTTTCTCTCTTTATATTATCAAGCGTATTTTTTTGAGTATTTAGATATCTTGAGTGTTGCTATACAGTGTAAGTTTTCTTCAGCATTATATGTGACGCCCCCAAAATAGGTATACAACACCCATTCTGAGTCGCCAAATACATGGTACAGAAGGCAAACTACAACTTCAATAATACAATTGTCGTGCAAAATACGACAACACATACTGTGAGTTTAAATACAAATATTATCTTCTAGACAATATCCACACTCAAATAAGTTCTCATTACAATTATTCATACACTATTTTATAGAAATAGTGAAGACTGCTAAAACATCTTTCTAGAACCATCACTCCATACCCTGATTAGATCTTGCTATGTTCTCACCTCTTGAGAAGAAAAATGGAACAAAAAGGAAAAGGGTGAGCTCAACTAGCCCAGTAAATAATATTATGACTAAGATAATATACAACAAATTATCATTAGTCTTCAACAGGGAAAAATCTGATAAAATATAATAGACAACAAGTTTTAGATCAACAACTGCAGCGGAAACAACAATCCATTAGAAGAGTCAAGTAGAGAATGAGTTCTACTATCTTCTAATATTTAAAAGTCCATCATCAATATTTTATCCCTGTAACAACAATCAATAAACATCTTTAATCAAATATTCATCTTTGCACCACATGCCAAAGATATTCATTTGTATCACCAGTTGGTCATGTTCATCTCAACACCTGTTCATCTTTGCACTACGGGCTAAAGATATTCATCGATATTCATCAGTTAATCATTCATCTTTGCACTACAGGCCAAAGATATTCAGTAATATCATCATTTAACATTGAGGATGTTGAAAAATATTTTAAAGAAAACGAATCCAGTGAGACAGAAGGACAAATAGTAGGGATTCGTATAACAGTTTATCCAAGATCAATAATACTTCATAATAACCAATTGTGAAGCAAAATAAAAAACTAAAGATCAAAACATGGATACAATCAAAGATAGTAACCATAATAGACATCTTGGACAAAAGGAAATTTTTTTTATTTTTCAGTGAATAGTGTCGTATTTGTGAATAGTGTCGTATACGTGAATAGTACCGTATACGTGAATAATAACTCCGACACAAAAAATTCCAAATTTGATAAAAAGTTCAGACCAATATTTCGGCATAATGATATTGAATGAAATAATATCATTTACGAAGAAAATAACATCCCTTACCTCAAAATAACCGTACTTCTGACTGAATTTCGGATATAGTGCTGACAAAAACTTGCACTGAATAGCAACTCTCAAAGTATCAAAATACTCACAAAAATACGATCGATAATCTAGAGAGAAAGAAAACTTGTTTCTGGTGTGATTTTCAATTCTAACCTAAGCGTCTATTTATAGGAAAATGCTAGAACGCCATAGGAGACTAAAATAATAAATAAATATTATTTCTCATTCTTTCTTCTACGCATGCATCAATTGAACAAGCTAGCCACCAATTCTGAAAGTTTTCAGCAGCCCATGTGCAATCAACACCAACCAAAAAGTGGGTCCCACCCATAATTTAATAAAAATTATTTTATTTTCCGAAACTTTAGTAATTCATAGAAAATAGTCCGTTTATAAGAAAAATACGAATTTTATGTCCATTCCACACGAAATCGAATTCTCTACAACTTTGTAGCTTTGAGTTTTTCCAAATTCCAAACAGAAAATATCTGAAATCCACAAACGAATGATTTTTAATACCTCCACACCGACAAAATACTGATAAAATACCTCAGCATTAATTCCTTCATTTATAACAACATAAAATAAATCCATCATTTATATCCGCATAAAATAAATATTTCTTTATCATATAAATCAATAATTAATTATTCACAAATAATATTACAGAATCACAATTATGACAACCAGGCCGTTCCGAAGAAAGAGGGGGCTTTCCAATAAAGATTTCTCCATACTGGCGCGCAATTAGGTGACCAAACCTCTCATTGACAGAACTTTCTAGACATTGCCAATAATGCTATCTAATAATATTATTTAAATAATATGAATTATTGATCTGATAATGGGAAATACTGTGCAGTGACAATTATTGAAACAACAATAATATAAAATATCAACGCAACAATAATTGAATCAATAAAATAAAATATTGAATAGTAACTACTGTAACAATTATTGAGTAGTGCCTTCTTACGTACGAATCAATAATTCAACAATATTGTGTGATACTGGTGTCTTCTTTATGCAACCACGCGCGTACATCGTATTTTAACCACCGGGTATTCCAACAATTGTTAACGGTAATAAATTACAAGATTATTTATAAAAACTCATAGTTTGTCATTTTCCTTCATCCAACCGTTTTCCGTTATGGGGTCCACAAATGGCTGCGCCGTTGTACGAATATTCCCCGACAACATGAATATTCCACGACCAAACGAATATTCCCCGACAACAATGAATATTTTATAACCACTTGCTTATTTTGCAAAATTTGCACATTTCACCCATAACCAAAATATTATATCAAATTAACACTTTATTAATTTAGAATAATGAATAGAGAAAAATTCAATTTTATTTATAATAAGTTGGGGTCTTACATTATATCTGTTATTCCAGTCAGAAGTACTGTTCTTTTGAGGTAAAGTGTAAGACCCCAACATTTATGAATAAAGATTAAATTTGTTTCTCGAAATATATTTTTGAATATTATGGTGTGGATTTGATATAATGTTATAGTTGTGGGTATTATTTACAAATTTTTTAAAGTAAGCAAGTGGTTATATAATATTTGATTGGTCGGAGAATATTCGTTTTAATAGAGAATATTCGTACGACTACACAATCATTGGTGGACCCCACAACGAAAGTATTGTCGTAGTTAGAAAACGACAGAATTATCTTTTATAAAAATAACGGTGAAAGTTTTACCGTTAAAGCATTGAACTACCCGGTGGTAAAAATACGATGAATACTGGTTGTGGTTGCATAGTAGACACAAGTATTGATTATTGATGCTTACGTGAGAAGTCACTCGATTATACTCAATTATTGCTTTCTGATAATTCTTTGCATAATATCTTTCATATTATTGATTCAATAATTATCACAAGATCATCTCGCATAATATTTTATATTATTAAATCAATAATTAAGGCGACAAAGTTATTCATATTATTATTTGCAATATTGATGATGTCAGAAGTTACATCGAGGAGAGGTTTGGTCACCTAATTGCGGCCAATAAGGAGAAATCCTTATCGGAAAGCCCCCTCTTTCCTGGGAATGATCTAGTTGTTAAATATTGTGAGTTATAATAGTAATAATGAATAAGTTCGTGTTGATTAAAAATGAAATTGATAGCTCCATTGTGTTGGGATTATTAGTGTTAGTAGAAATCGACATCTATTTCGATAATAATGGATGTATGGAGGTTATATTGACCAATCGGGTAATTAATCGGATAAATGAGCAATTAATTGATATTAATTCACATGCTTATAACTATGTGTTCACATGTGTGTACTATTGATTCACATTCATGTACTATTAGGGGAGGTGGTGCACGATTGATAATACTTGCATGACAAAATTAAAAATGGAGGTATAGATGAAGGTACTATACTGTAATTATTTTTTTTCACATGATTGTACTATTGATTCACAAGATGTACTATTAGGGAGGTGGTGCAAGTTTGATAATAATTGCGAGGACTAAATTAAAATGAAAAAAAAGATGAAGGTATTATATTGTAATATTTCGAGCCCCAAAACGTGCAATTATTGAAACTATATTTTCCTATAAATAGAAGCTCATTCTTCTTTCATTCTCACCAATTCACTAAGACTCACATGAGCATTTATAGAGAGAGAAGCTTTAGAGAGAAAGTAGAAGATAAGTCTGCTACCTCACTATTCCAGTATCCAGTCTTCTTCTGAGGTAAGGGATATTATTTTTTTCAGTATTCATAGGAATAATATTTTCTTCCATACTGTGTAGTATGTGAGTAATATTATTTTGTCTTGTATTCCTGATTATACCATCATTCGGTTAAAGTAATGCTTCTATATTCCGTGAAATTAGTAGAATATCCTTGAAATTTTATGCTTCATCTAGTAGTATCGCTTCACAAGGATATTTTACGCACATTTTGTTAAATTTTAAGTTTTTCATGTTGAGAATCTTGTCCATGAGTACTATTTATTTATCTTATACTATTCACAAAAAGTACTATTCACGGGTACTATTCACAAAATACTATTCACGAGTACTATTCACAAAGTATTATTCATTTGAGTACTATTATTCAAGTATCTTATTGGGGATCTTATTCACTCGGTGCTATTCATTCACGAGTACTATTCATAACAAAAATTGATTTTTTTGGTCCAAATCATTTTGATACATTATCATTCTTGAATTTTACTCCACAAAGCAGTATCATGTTGACAATTTGGACAATATTGAATTCTGGATAAATTAAGTTATAAATCTTTAAAAATTTATCCTTGAACTTATTTTATTGAATTCTTATATCATTGTCATCATCCTCATATTTATATTATGTTGAAAGTCATCTGTGGCCTGTAGTGCATAGATGGACTTGGTATGATTATGACCATGGATTATTCGGTATAATCATAACCGTAATATTACAAATGATGTGGTAAAAGTCCTCATTGGCCTCTAGTGTATTGATGGACAGTTGTTGGCATGATCATGACCATTGATGAATACACGAATATCCTTGGCCCGTAGTGCATGGATAATTTGTGGTCGTGATACTAAAGAATATCCTTGGCCGTAGTGCGTGGGTGATTTGATGATGTCGATTATTTATTAAGCTGAGTCTCAGCGATAAAAGTGATAAAAAAACCTTTTAAATCATAGAAGATAGTAGGTTTTATGCTCTACTTGACTCTTCTAATGGATTGCTTGTTCCGCTACAGTTAAACTTGATGTTTGTTATATTTTATCAGTTTAACATTGTTGAAGGCTAACAATAAATTATTCTGCATTATCTTAGTCATAATATTTCTTACTGGGCTAGTTGAGCTCATCCTTTGTTTTCATTGTTCTCTTCATAAAAATGAGAATATAGCTGGTACTAGTCGGGGAACGGAGTGACGGTCCAGATGTTTGCATTAGTAGTCCTCACTATTCAGTGAAATAGTGTGATAATAAATTAAATAAGGTATGAGACCCCAGATTTTATGAATAAAGATTTAATTTTCTCAATTTTTTTTTTTGAATATTATGGTGTGGATTTAAGATAGTGTTATAGTTGTGGGTAGTATTTATAAATTTTGAAAAGTATGCAAGTTATTGTATAATATTATTATTTGGTGGGAATATTCTTTTGTCGGAGAATATTAAATGCGAAAATCTTTGTGGCCCCAAAATAGGTATACAACACCCATTACGAAGTCGTTAAATACATGATACATGAAAGCAAACTACAACTTCAATAATACAATTGTCGTGCAAAATACGACAACATATACTGTGAGTTTAAATACAAATATTATCATCTAGACAATATCACAATCAAATAAATTCTCATTACAATTATTCAAACACTATTTTACAGAAATAGTGAGGACTGCTAAAACATCTTTCTAGAACCATCACTCCCATACCCCACTAGATCCTCGCTATGTTCTCACCTCACGAGAAAAAAATGGAACAAAAAGGAAAAGGGTGAGCTCAACTAGCCCGATAAAGAATATTATGACTAAGATAATATACAAAAAATTATCATTAGTCTTCAACAGGGAAAAATCTGATAAAATATAATAGACAACAAGTTTTAGATCAACAACTGCAGCGGAAACAACAATCCATTAGAAGTGTCAAGTAGAGAAAGAATTCCACCATCTTCTAAGATTTAAAAGTCCATCATCAATATTTTATCCATGTAACATCAATCAATATACATCTTGAATCAAATATTCATCTTTGCACTACAGGCCAAAGATATTCATTTGTATCACCAGTTGGTCATATTCATCTCAACACCTGTTCATCTTTGCACTATGGGTCAAATATATTCATCAGTTAATCATTTATCTTTGCACTTCAGGCCAAAGATATTTAGTAATATCATCATTTAGGACTGAGAATGATGAAAAATATTTTAAAGAAAACGAATCCAGTGAGACAGAAGGACAAATAGTAGGGATTCGTATAATAGTTTATCCAAGATCAATAATACTCCATAATAACCAATTTTGAAGCAAAATTCAAGAATAAAGATCAAAACATGGATACAATCAAAGATAGTAACCATAATAGACATCTTGGACAAAAAGGAAAAATTTTATTTTTTCGGTGAATAGTATCGTATTCGTGAATAGTGTCGTATACGTGAATAGTAACCCCGATACAAAAAGTTCCAAATTTGATAAAAAGTTCAGATCAATACTTCGGCATAATGATATTGAAGAAATAATATCATATATGAAGAAAATAACATCCCTTACCTCAAAATAACCAGTACTTACATTTGAATTTGGATATAGTCTTGTGAAACTTATCTTTGAAAAATATAAACTCACAAAGTATCTAAATACTCACAAAATACGCACGATAATATAGAGAGAGAAAGAGAGAAAGCTTATGTTTCTGGTGTGATTTTTAATTTTAACTTAGCCTTCTATTTATAGGAAAGTGTTAGCACGCCGAAGCAGACTTGACCTGCAACTTGATGGCTTTACCTGCTACTATTGCCACCCACCACATTTGAAATAAAATTCAGTACATTTCTTCACCAACCACAAGTGGGGCCCACTCAATTCTAGAATTTTCCACCAAAATTATTTATAAACCTAATTTCCGAATCAGTCACCTCTTAAAATTCATAACAAATTATACGTTCATTTTTAACGGTTCAAAATTTGTGGACATATACTCAACTTATATATTTATAACATATCCAAAAATCACAACGATCCAACGGTCGGTTTAAAAATTATAACTCACACAATATATCTCAAAAATCTTTGGTTTAATTTTAATACCTCCATTCCAAACAAAAATCTTGATAAAACACCTCAACATTAACTCCTTCATTTTTAACCACAATAAATATATCCAACATTTATATCTACATAAAATAAATATTTCCTTATCATATGAATCAATAATTAATTATTCACAAATAATATTACGAGAATCACATTTATGACAACCGGTAGTTCAGGAAAGAGGGCTTTCAATAAGGATTTCTAAATTCTTGGCGGCATGATTAGGTGACCAAACCTCTCCTTGTGAGAACTTTCTAGACATTGCCAATAATGCTATCTAATAATATTATTCAAATAATATGAATTATTGATCCGATAATGGGAAATCAGACAGGACAATTATTGAAACAATAATAATATAAAGTATAAATACACGAAATTATTGAATCAATAAAATAAAATATTGAACAAGAATTCTTGTGACAATTATTGAGTAGTGTGCCTTCTACGTAAGGATCAATAATTCATCAATACTATGCAATCTGGTGTCTTTCATTGTGCAAACGCGTGTATTCTTCGTATTTTAACCACCGGTATTCCAACAAAGTGTTACTTGATAATAATTACGCCATTATTTGTAACAACTCAAACTTATCGTTTTCGTTATCCGACAGTTATTCTGTTATGGGGCCCACAAATGACTGCGCCGTCGTACGAATATTCCCCGACAACAATGATTATTTTATAACCACTTGCTTATTTTGCAAAATTTGCACATTTCACCGATAACTAAAATATTATATCAATTTAACACCTTATTATTCACAATAATAATTAGAGAAATTTGATTTTATTTATAATAAGTTGGGGTCTTACAACCTCCCTCCTTATGAAATTTCGTCCTCGAAATTGACATACGATACTGTGTGTTTCAAAAGGTGAGGATACCTCGCTTTCATTTACGATTCCAACTCCCGGTCATTTCTTCAATAGCATGGTTTCTCCACAAAATCTTAACTTGTGGTATAACCTTGGTGCGTAGGACATGTTCTTTCATATCCAAGATCTTAACAGTGCTTCTTCGACGTTAAATCTTGACTATCTAAATGGTTCTAACGCTAATAATAATATGGTTGGGTCTTTCACATATTTACGAAGCATGGATATGTGAAAAACATTATGAACACGAGACATACTTGGAGGTAATACGAGTCTATAGGCCACATTTCCTATTCGGTCAAGAATCTAAAATGGACCAACAAATTGTGGACTGAGCTTTCCTCTCTTTCCAAATCTTGTAACTCCCTTCCATGGAGCAACACATAACAATACATGATCCCCAATATTAAATTCTACATCCTTTCGATGAAGATCAACATAACTTTTTTGTCGATCTTGTGAGGTTTGAATACGTTGTCGAATCATTTGGATCTTTTCTGTAGTCATGCGTACTAATTCTGGTCCCAACAACGTTGCTTCTCCCACCTCGTCCCCAAAGATCTTTGGAAGCGACACTTTAAATCCATACAACGCCTCAAATGGAGTCATGCCTATACTTGCTTGATGATTTGTTGTTGTAGGAGAATTCTCTAATGGCAAGTACTTATCCCAACTCCCTTTGAAATCTAGGACACAAAGTCTTAATAGATCTTCAAGAGTTTGAATAGTCCTCTCCGATTTCCGTCCGTTTGAGGATGGTATCTTGAAAGTTGATAATAAATCCATGCCCATAGCTTTCTGCAAGCTAACCCAAAATCTTGAAGTGAATCTTGGGTCACGATCCGAAACTATGGATACTGGCATGCCATGCAATCGCACAATCTCATTCACATACATACGAGCAAGACGTTCAAGGGAATAAGTCTCACGTATCGACAAGAAATGGGCAGACTTGGTTAATCTATCAACAATAACCCAAATAGCATCTATGCCTTGAGAAACTTTGGGAAGACCTGTAACGAAATCCATAGTAATGTGTTCCCACTTCCATTTTGGAATCTCAAGTGGTTTTAATGGACCATTTGGCACTTGATGCTCTGCCTTTACACGTTGACAAGTTAAACACCTCGAGATAAACTCCGCGATCTCTCTCTTCATATTGTTCCACCAAAATGTATGTGAATATCATGATACATTTTGGTACTCCCGAGATGGATTACCAAGCGGTGTGTTGTGTGCCTTCATCATGATTCTATGCTTCAAGTTAGAATCGTTAGGAACACAAAGTGCGGAGTTGAATCTAAGTATTCCTTCTTCATCGATTCTCAAGCTCGGAATAGCTCCTTCTTGCATTTTCTTCTTCATACGTATTAGCCCCAGGTCCGTAGCTTGAGCAGCTTTAACTTTATCGATTAAAGTTGGTTCTACTCGTATATTCGCCATCATCACGTGGGTCCCTGGAGTCTTTAACTCAATCTCCATCCTTTGTAAATCGTACAAAATGGGTCTGTGTTAACAACATCGCACTCATACACACATACGATCTTCTACTCAATGTGTCAGCTACTACGTTTGCTTTTCTAAGATGGTATTGAATGGTATGATCGAAATCTTTCAACAGCTCGAGCCAACGTCGTTGCCGCATGTTAAGTTCCTTTTGGGTAAAGATATATTTGAGGCTTTTATGATCCGTATAGATCTCCACTTTCTCCCCATACAGGTAGTGTCTCCAGATTTTTAACGCAAAAACGACTGCTGCCAACTATAGATCATGAGTAGGATAATTCCTCTCATATTCTTTGAGTTGTCATGAGGCATATGCTATGACTTTCCCATGTTGCATGAGAACACATCCTAACCCTTTGCGAAGAAGCATCATTTGTATATAACAAATCCATCCGAACGGATGGTATTTCCAAAGCAGTCTTAAAATGAGTCTCCTCTTGAGCTCTTGGAAACTCTTCTCGCATTCCTCGCTCCATACACATTTTTTATCTTTCCGAGTTAACTGAGTTAACGAGTAGCGATTCGAGAAAATCCTTCCACGAATCTTCCATAATAACCATTTAAGCCGTGAAAGCTACGCGCCGGTCGCAGACTTTGGTTGCTCCCAACTTTATATTGCTTGATCTTCAATCTTCGGGTCAACAGATACTCCATGTTTTGACACCACGTGCCCAAGAAATGCTACTTCCTCAAGCTAGAACTCGCATTTCTTCAGCTTGGCATAAAGCTTGTTTTCACGAAGCCTTTCAAGTATCGACTTCAAATGGTGCTCATAATCTTCACGACTTTTGGAATAGATGAGGATGTCATCAATAAAGACAACAACAAAGTGATCCAAATATTCCTTGAATACGGTTCATCATATCCATGAAAGCAAAGAAGAGCATTAGTCAATCCAAAAGACATGACTAAGAATTCATAATGCCCGTCCCGGAGTTTGGAAGGCGGTCTTTGGAATATCCTCGGTTTTAATCTTCAAGTGATGATATCCAGAACGAAGATCGATCTTTGAAAAGAATTGTGCTCCTTGTAACTGGTCAAATAGGTCATCAATGCGAGGTAGCGGATACCTATTCTTGATGGTGACATGGTTTAACTCTCGGTAGTCAATACAAAGTCGCATACTCTCATCTTTCTTCTTTACGAATAAAACAGGAGCACCCTAAGGAGATGTACTAGGACGAATGAAACCTATGTCTAATAATTCCTGTAGTTGGACTTTTAACTCCTGAATTTCAATAGGAGCCATTCGATATGGGGTTTTAGAAATGGGTTTTGTGCGGTTCGAGGTCAATAAAGAATTCAACATCACGTTCGGGGGTAGGCAGGGAAGTTCTTGAAATACATCGAAATTCTTTAACAATGAAATATTATTCAAATCTGACTTGTCTTTGTTCAAATCCATAACATGGGCTAAGAAAGCTTGACATCCGTTTTTCAATAAACGAATAACTTTATGGCTTGATATGATAGTGACTGATTTTAGTGGTTTAGTTGTTTGAATTCGTATGACAGGTTGGTTAGGAATATGAAAACTAACAACCTTACGAAAATAATCAATTTTGGCATGAAGAGTGGTTAACCAATCAATTCCTAAAATCACATCAAAAGCAAGTATCTTTAAAGAGATAAGATCAGCGAGTAATGTGATAGTGCCAACTTGGATCATGCAAGATTTATAAGCGTAGATGTAACGAAGGTTTCACTAGGAGTTTCAACGAGATAAGTCAAAGTCTAATTTCTCCGGAGTCAAGTTTAAACGTTGAGCACAATCATGAGAGATAAAAGAATGGGTAGAACCGGTATCTAGTAAGGTATAAACTTCGCAAGAATTCAAGATTAGCTTACCTGTAATCACCTCGTTCGGGTTCCTCGCGTTTTGGCCAGTCACGACAAACGCTCTTCCAAGAACCGCTGATTTCGACTTATCCGGGATAGCCCTTGGAGTCACCATCACCGTTGAACTTGGTTTTTCTACAGAACAATCCTGAGCTATGTGGCCTTCCTTTCCACAGTTGTAATATACCTTGGATTGTTGTGGATAGTTTAGGCTGATATGTCCCTCTTTCCCACATTTGTAACATCTAACTGGCGGTCGTTCTCCTCCCCTAGAATTTGTTGTTGGTGCTGGTGTTGCTGCTGATGTTTTCCCGTCATTGTTGAATCTCCTCTTTCTAAAATTTCCACTTGACTCACCTCTCTTATTATCATGGCCACGATGACCACCCGAGTGGTTACCGCCTTTGTTCGTATTTTTCCCTCCTCGTTGGTTATCATCGCTCTGATGACTGTTGTCACCGGTATGACCCTGGTTGTGGTCCCTCGGTTGAACATACTCACTATCTCGCTCTAATAATTGAGCCCTGTTGATAACATCTGAATATAGAGAAAATTTATGAGAGATAAGGTATTGACGAATCTCGGGTTTTAGACCTCTCAGAAACATCCTTGTCATTCGTTCCTCATTCTCTACCAAATGAGGTGCAAACCTGGATAACTCAGCAAACTTCTCCTCGTACTGGGACACCGTCATGTTGTTTTGTTCTAGTCTGATAAACTCTACCTCCTTCATATGACGAATACTTTCAGGAAAGTACTTGTCATTGAATAGTTTCTGAAACGTTTCCCAAGACATGTTGAGTGCGGCAGGAGAGTGCGCTTCACAGACTCCCACCGGTGAAATGCCACTCTGCATGGAACATAAAGGTGGTGAATGGAACCTCTACATTCCTCCGTGCATCCCATGACATCGAATATCTTGGTAATTTGCTTGACCCATGTTTCCGCCTTGATCAGATCTGGCTTTCCAATAAATTCTGGTGGTCCCAACTCCTTAAATTGCTTGGCTGTGATAGACCGCACGTTGGTATCACTTCCACCCGTATTTTGTACACGAGTCTCCCTCAAATGCGATTTTGCATGAAGCGCAAAAAGCTCCTAAACATTCCATCATTCATCGTTTACTCGGTAGTGTTGTTTACAGGAGGAATATTGCCTTCCTGTTGTACGTTCTCCTAGTTTGTAACTAAAGGTTGTTCCACAGTCTCATACACTCCATTGTTAACGTTCTCAGCAACCATTCTTAAATACTGCCATAAAACAAGGGTTAATTAAACAAATTAACATATCACATAATATCCCTATATTATGGTGACCAACAAATAAGCTTAGATAGGACACACTAGCGAATGATTTACTCATCTCTCCCTCTTAGTTCTATTCCCGATCTCGCTTGGAGACCATATCCCTAAGCTTTGATACCAAGCTGTAATGCCCCGTAAATTGGTATACAACACCCATTACGAGTTGCCAAATGCATGATACGTAAAGAAAACTACAACTTCAATAATACAATTGTCGTGCAAAATACGACAACACATACTGTGAGTTTAAATACAAATATTGTCTTCTAGACAATATCCACACTCAAATAAATCCTCATTACAATTATTCAAACACTATTTTACGAAATAGTGAGGGGATCTGCTAAAACATCTTTCTAGAACCATCACTCCATACCCCGACTAGATCCCGCTATGTTCTCACCTCCACGAGAAGAAAAATGGAACATAAAGGAAAAGGGTGAGCTCAACTAGCCCAATAAAAAATATTATGACTAAGATAATATACAACAAATTATCATTAGTCTTCAACAGGAAAAAATCGATAAAATATAATAGACAACAAGTTTTAGATCAACAACGCAAGCGGAAGCAAACAATCCATTAGAAGAGTCAAGTAGAGAAAGAATTCCACTATCTTCTAAGATTTAAAAGTCCATCATCAATATTTTATCCCAGTAACATCAATCAATATACATCTTGAATCAAATATTCATCTTTGCACTCACAGCCAAAGATATTCATTTGTATCACCGGTTGGTCATGTTCATCTCAACACTGTTCATCTTTGCACTGGGCCAAAGATATTCATCGATTAATCATTTATCTTTGCACTTGGGCCAAAGATATTTAGTAATATCATCATTTAGGGTGAGGATAATGAAAATATTTTAAAGAAAAGCGAATCCGGTGAGATGGAAGGACAAATAGTAGGGATTCGTATAACAGTTTATCCAAGATCAATAATACTCCATACTAACCAATTTTGAAGCAAAATTCAAGAATAAAGATCAAAATATGGATACAATCAAAGATAGTAACCATAATAGACATCTTGGACAAAAAGGAAAAATTTTATTTTTTCGGTGAATAGTGCCGTATTCGTGAATAGTGCCGTATTCGTGAATAGTAACCCCGACACAAAAAGTTCCAAATGTGATAAAAAGTTCATACTAATATTTCGGCATAATGATATTGAAAGAAATAATATCATTTACGAAGAAAATAACATCCCTTACCTCAAAATAACAGACTTACGATCGGAATATCGGATATAGATAAGGTCAAGAAAACTTGCACTAATAAATAGAAACATCATAAATTATCTAAATACTCACAAAATACGCTCGATAATATAGAGAGAGAAAGCTTATGTTTCTGGTGTGATTTTCAATTCTAAACAGCCCTCTATTTATAGGAAAGTGTTAAGATCTGGCAAAGCAGACTTGACTGCAACTTTGATGGCTTTACCTGCTACTATTGCCACCCACCACATTTGAAATAAAATTCAGCATATTTCTTCACCAACCACAAGTGGGGCCCACTCAATTCTAGAATTTTCCACCAAAATTATTTATAAACCTAATTTCCGAATCAGTCACCTCTTAAAATTTATAACAAATCATACGTTCATTTTTAACGGTTCAAAATTTGTGGACATATACTCAACTTATATATTTATAACATATCCAAAAATCACAACGATCCAACGGTCGGATTAAAAATTATAACTCACGTAATATATCTCAAAAACACTGGTTTAATTTTTAATACCTCCATTCAAACAAAAATACTAATAAAACACCTCAACATTAACTCCTTCATTTTTAACCACAATAAATATATCCAACATTTATATCCACATAAAATAAATATTTCTTTATCATATGAATCAATAAATAATTATTCACAAATAATATTACAGAATCACATTTATGACAACCGGGTCGTTCCCAGGAAAGAGGGGGCTTTCCAATAAGGATTTCTCGTTACTAGCGCACAATTAGGTGACCAAACCTCTCCTTGATAGAACTTCTAGACATTGCCAATAATGCTATCTAATAATATTATTCAAATAATATGAATTATTGATCTGATAATGGGAAATACTGTGCAGTGACAATTATTTAAACAACAATAATATAGAATATCAACGCGACAATTATTGAATCAATAAAATAAAATATTGAGCGAAGAACTCACGTAACAATTATTGAGTAGTGCCTTCTTACGTAAGGATCAATAATTCATCAATATCGTAATCATCTGGTGCTTCTTTGTGCAACCACCGTACATCGTATTTTAACCACCGTGTATTCCAGCGTTGTTAATTGGTAACAATTACTCCGTTATTTGTAACAACTCAAACTTGTCATTTTCTTCTTCCGACAGTTATTCTGTTATGGGGCCCATGAATGATCGCTACCATTGCGTACGAATATTCCCCGACAACAAGACTATTCCACGACCAAACGAATATTCCCCGACAACAATGATTGTTTTATAACCACTTGCTTATTTTGCAAAATTTGCACATTTCACCGATAACCAAAATATTATATCAATTTAACACCTTATTATTCACAATAATAATTAGAGGAAATTCGATTTTATTTATAATAAGTTGGGGTCTTATAGGTAATCATTGGTGGACCCCGCAACGAAATTATTGTCAGATGGAGAAAACGACAAAAATATTTTTATGAGAATAACGGCGGATGTTTTACCGTTAAAACTGTTGAACTACTCGGTAGTAAAAACAAAGAATCTGGCGTGGTTGCATAGTAGCACACGGTATTGATTATTGATGTTTATGTGATAATTCACTCAATTTTGTTTTATTAGTATTATTAATGTAATAAAATAGAAAAGCTTTTTATATAAAACATAATACTTTTATAAAGTTATTCGTTTTATTAGGCTAATAGTAAAATCTTTTTATATAAAATAGAATACTTTTATAAAGTTATCTATTTTATTAGATAATAATTAGAAAATATTATATTTTATTATGCATAGTGTTTGCATAGTGCCTGCATAATGTTTGCATAGTAAAATCTTTTATAAAGTTATTCGTTTTATTAGATTATAAATAGAATATATTATATTCTATTTAAAAGATTTTGCTTTAAATATGGACCGTCAGATTAAAGTAAATCAATTTGGACCGTTCATGAGGTAGTTACTATGCAGTCCATTCTTCTATAAATAGAAGCTCATTCATTCATTATTTCTTACAAATTCACTGAAACTCTAGAGAGAGAAACTATAGAGAGAGTTCTTCTTCTATAATCTTGAGCGTATTTCTTTAGAGTTTAATAAAGCTTTGAGCGTAGTACAAGTTTTCTTCGAGTATATCATCGCCCTACAAGTCGAAATACTCTTCTTTCAAAGGTAGGGGATATTATTTATTGTACTCGTAGGGGGTATTATTTCTTTTGTATTCATGAAGAGAACTTCTGTTATTTCATTCTTTATTATTCTGTTGGAATAACCTGTATACACGGGCTACCCTATACTTGGTGAAATTCTTCTAATATTTCGTTCTTTATTATTCTGTCGGAATATCCTATCGGTGCGTTTACGCCGGACCTGGTTCCATTATTTATTATTACGCCGGAATATCACATGCATGCGTTTATGCTTTGGGACTGGTTCCATTATTTATTATTCTCGCTTAATATCACATCATGCGTTTACATGGGACTGGTTCCATTATTTATTATTCTATTGGGAATAAACGTGCATGCGATCTATCGCACGCATGGTGAATCCTTATGTTATTCCATTCTTTATTATTACATTGAATAACTTTTGTCTATGTGGATTACCACATGCATGGTGAATGATCCTTCGTATTTATTCCTTATTAAATTATGGAAATGATCTGTCTACGTGGATTACCGCATGGCGGGCAAAAATCTATTTGCAGTTTCATATATTCTATTATACTTAGTTGGTTAAAGTTTTGACTTCTATACTCCATGAAATTAGTGGAATATCCTTGATATTTGCGCTTCATCCAGGATCTTTTCATGGAAATATTCTTACGAGCATTCTTGAATTTTACTCTACAAAGAAGTATCATGTTGACAATTTAGGCGTTATTAGTTCTGGATAAATTAATTCTTGAACTTGTTTTATTGAATTAGTATGTCATTGTCATCATCCTCATGTTTATATTATGTTGAAAGTCATCATGGCTCAGTAGTGCATAGATGGACTTGGTATGATTATGACCGAGGATTATTCGGTATAATCATGACCGTAATGTTACAAATGATGTGAAAAAATCCTCATTGGCACTGTAGTGCATTGATGTACAGTTTTTGGTATGATTATGGCTATGGATTCTCTTGACCAAGGGTGCAAAGATGAATTGTTTTATGGCATGATCTTAATCATTGATGAAAACATGATTATCTTTGGCCCGTGGTGCATGGATAATTCGTGGTCGTGATACTAAAGAATATCCTTGGCCCGTAGTGCATGGATGATTTAATGATGTGGATTATTTATTAATTCGAGTCTCGATGATAAAAGTGATGAAAACCTTTTAAATCATAGAAGATAGTAGATTTTATTCTCTTGACTCTTCTAATGGATTGCTTGTTCACCGCAATTAAACTTGATGTTTGTTATATTGTATCCGTTTAACATTTGTTGAAGGCTAACGATAATTTATTCGCATTATCTTAGTCATAATATTTCTTATTGGGCTAGTTGAGCTCACCTTTTTTCACCGCTTCTCTCTTGAAATGAGAATATACCGGGGACGAGTCGGGGAACGGAGTGATGAACCAGATGATAGTATTAGTAGTCCTCACTATTCTATTAAATAATGTGATAATAAATGTAATGAGGACTTATTCTGAGAGTGGATATTGTCTAGAAGACAGTATTTGTATTAAAAGTCACAGCTCTCTTGTTGTATATTAAAGATTGTATTTGTATTCTGTACCATGTATTTGGCGACTCAGAATAGGTGATGTATACCTATTTTGGGGGCGTCACATAAGGACTCCATTTGAGTTTGAATACTTTCTAGAAGACAATATTCGTATTAAAACTCTCAGCTTATATTTTGTCGTATTTTACACGACAGTTGTATAATTAAGTTATATTTGAATTTTATACCATGTATTTGGCGACTCAAGATGGGTGATGTATACCTATTTTTGGGGCGTCACATAAGGGATGTAATTTTTTTCGTAAATGATGTTATTTTATCGAATATCATTATGCCAAAATATTGATATAAATTTTATTATGAAATTTTTACTTTTTCATGTATAAAGTACTTATTCACGATATCAAGATTATTCACATATACGATTACATTATTCACGAATATGGTACTATTCATTTAGTACTATTCATTTTATTTATGATTTTTCTTATGGAATTTCTACCTTTTTGTGTCGGGATTACTATTCACGTATATGACACTATTCACGTATACAACACTATTCACATAAAAATGAAATTTTCTCTTCTTTGTCCAAGTTATCTATTATGGTTACTATATTTGATTGTATCCATATTTTGATCTTCATTCTTGAATTTTACTCTACTACGGTTTATTATAGAGTATTTTTGAACTTGGATTATCTAAAGTACGAATCCCGAATCTTTATCCTTTTATCTCATTGGATTCGTTTTTTTAAAATATTTTTCATCATCCTCAGTCCTAAATGATGATATAACTGAATATCGTTGGCCTGTAATATAAGACCCCAACTTATTATAAATAAAATCAAATTTCCTCTAATTATTATTGTGAATAATAAGGTGTTAATTTGATATAATGCTTTGGTTATGGGTGAAATGTGCAAATTTTGCAAAATAAGCAAGTGGTTATAAAATATTCATTGTTGTCAGGAAATATTCGTTTGGTCGTGGAATATTCTTTTCTACCGGGGAATATTAAATGCGATGACTTAAAACCATTTGTGGGCCCCATAACGGATAATGGTCTGATGAAGAAAACGACAAATTTGAGTATTTACAAATTACGACGTAATTGTTACCGTTAACACTATTGGGTTTTACGGTGGTTAAAATACGATGAATCGCTTGGTTTGCCGCGATAGCACACGATTTTGCACGATATTTTTGAATTATTGATTCTTACGTAAGAAGCCTTTACTCATTAAGAATTTACAAGTAATTCTTTGTTCAATATTTTATTTTATTGGTTCAATAATTGTTGCGTTGATATTTTATATTATTGTTGTTTCAATAATTGTCACCGCACGATATTTCCTATTATCGGATCAATAATTCATATTATTTGAATAATATTTTGAGATAACATTATTGGCAATGTCTAGAAAGTTACATCGAGGAGAGGTTTGGTCACCTAATTGCGGCGCATGATGAGGAGAAATCCTTATCTGATGACCCCTTAACTCACAAGGAACTACCGGTTATCATAATTGTGATTCTGTAATATTATTTGTGAATAATTAATTATTGATTTATATGATAAGGAAATATTTATTTTATGTGGATATAATTGAATGAATTAATGTTGAGGTATTTTTGTCAGAATGGAGGTATTAAAAATTAAATCACTATTCTTGAGATATATTGCGTGAGTTATAATTTTTTAATCAATAGTTGGATCGTTGTGATTTTTGGATATGTTATACATATATAAGTTGAGTATATGTCCACAAATTTTGAACCGTTAAAAATGAACGTATAATTTGTTATGAATTTTAAGAGGTGAATGATTAAGAGATTAGGTTTATAAATGATTTTGGTGGAAAATTCTAGAATTGAGTGGGCCCCACTTGTGGTTGGTAAAGAAATGTGTTGAATTTTATTTCAAATATGGTGGGTGGCAATAGTAGCGAGTAAAGCCATCGGTGCTTGGTCGTCACGCTTTTGGCGTCTTAACATTTTCCTATAAATAGAGGGCTAAGTTAGAATTGAAAATCACACCAAAAACATAAGCTTTCTCTCTTTCTCTCTCTACATTATCGAGCGTATTTTTTGAGTATTTAGATAATTTATGAGTTTCTATTTATCAGTGCAAGTTTTCTTCAGCCTTATACCGATATTCCGATCAGAAGTACTGTTATTTTGAGGTAAGAGATGTTATTTTCTTCGTAAATGATATTATTTTTTTCAATATCATTATGCCGAAATATTGGTCTGAACTTTTTATCAAATTTAGAACTTTTTGTGTCGGGGTTACTATTCACGTATACAACACTAGTCACCGAAAAATAAAATTTTTCCTTTTTGTCCAAGATGTCTATTATGGTTACTATATTTGATTTTATCCATGTTTTGATCTTTATTCTTGAATTATGCTTCAAAATTGGTTATTATGGAGTATTATTGATCTTGGATAAACTGTTATAAGAATCCCTACTATTTGTCCTTCTGTTTCACTGGATTCGTTTTCTTTAAAATATTTTTCATCATCCTCAGTCCTAAATGATGATATTACTAAATATCTTTGGCCTGTAGTGCAAAGATAAATGATTAACTGATGAATATCTTTGGCCCGTAGTGCAAAGATGAATGTGTGTTGAGATGAACATGACCATTTGGTGATACTAAATGAATATCTTTGGCTTGTAGTGCAAAGATGAATATTTGATTCAAGATGTATATTGATTGATGTTCTGAGGATAAAATATTGATGATGGACTTTTAAATCTTAGAAGATAGTGGAATTCTTTCTCTACTTGACTCTTCTAATGGATTTCATTCCATTGCGATTGTTGATCTAAAACTTGTTGTCTATTATATTTTATCAGATTTTTCCCTATTGAAGACTAATGATAAATTGTTGTATATTATCTTAGTCATAATATTCTTTATTGGGATAGTTGAGCTCACCATTTTCCTTTTTGTTCCATTTTTCTTCTCAGGAGGTGAGAACATAGCAGGAACTAGCCGGGGTATGGAGTGGTGGTTCAAGATAGTTGTATTAGTAGTTCTCACTATTTTGTAAAATAGTGTATCAATAATTGTAATGAGGACTGCTTTTGAGTTTCTATACTCTCTATTAGACAATAGTTGTATTCAAACTCACATATATATGTGTTGTCGTATTTTGCACGATAATTGTATTCTTTGAAGTTGTATTTGTTTATGTACCATGTATTTGGCGACTTCGAGAATGGGTGATGTATACCTATTTTGGGGGCGTCACGATTAATATCGAGCTTAGGGATATGATCCTGGTGAGATGTGAGACAAGAACTAGGAGGAGAGATGGGAAATTCTTCGCTAGTATGACTGACTAAGTTTATTTGGTATTTATTTGGTCGGTCGAGTATAGAGATAATATGTGACATGTTAATTAACCCTTATTTTGTGGCGTGATTTGAGAATGGCAAATTTGCAAATACTAATGATGAAGTGAATCGAATAGTGGAGACACCTTTAATCACCACCAGGGGAACGTGCAACAAGAAGGCAATATTCCTCCTATAAACAACACTACCTAACAAATGATGAATGATGGGATGTTTAGAAGCTTTTTACAATTCATGCAAAATCAGACGAGGGAGACTTGTGCACAAAATACAAGTGGAAATGATAGCAATGCGCGACTTGTCACAGCCAAGTAGTTCAAAGAGTTGGGACCACCAGAATTTATTGGAAAACCGGATCCGATAAAGGCAGAAATGCGGGTCAAACAAATTACCAAGATATTCGATGTCTTGGGATGCACGGAGGAACAGAAGGTTCCATTCGCCACCTTTGTGTTCTACGGTGAGGCGGACTCTTGGTGGAGTCTCGTGAAGCGTACCTGACTCTTTACACTCGACATGTCTTGGGAAGCGTTTTGAAACTATTCAATGACAAGTACTTTCCGAAAGTATTCGTATATGAAGGAGGTAGAGTTTATCGACCTAGAACAAAAAACAACATGACGGTGTGTCCCGATGAGGATAAGTTCGCTAAGTTTTCGAGTTTGCACCTCATTTGGTAGTAGAATGAGGAACGCATGACAAGGATGTTTACGAGAGGTTTAAAACCCGAGATTGGCAATATCTTATCTCTCATAAATTTTCTTTATATTCAGATGTTGTAAACAAGGCTCAATTATTAGAGCGAGATAATGAGTATGTTCAACCGAGGGACCACAACCAAGGTCATACCGGTGGCAGCAGTCATCGGAGTAATGACAACTAGCAGGGAGGAAAATATTCGGACAAAAGCGGTAACCACTCTGGTGGTAATTGTGGCCGTAAAAATAGAAGAAGTGAGTCGGGAGGAGATTTCAAGAAGAGAAGGTACAACAATGATAACATGAAGACGTCAGCACAAACATCAACTGTTTTTAGGGAAGGAGAACGAGCACCGGTCGTTTGTTACAAATCTTGGGAAAGAGGGACACATCATTGGCGCCCACAACAATCCAAGGTGTGTTATAACTCTGGAAAAGAAGGTCATATAGCTAGAGATTGTCTAGTTGTGAAACCAAGTTCAACGGGGATGGTGACTCCAAAGGCTATCCCAGATAAGTCAAAGTCGATGGTTCTAGGAAGGGCGTTTGTCGTGACTGCCCAAAACGCGAGGAACCCGAACGAGGTGATCACGGGTAAGCTTATCATAAACTCTTGTGAAGTTTATACCTTACTAGAATCTGGGGTTCTACCCATTCTTTTATCTCTCCTGCTTGTGCTCAACGCGTTTAAACTTGATTCCGGAGAAGTTAGACCTTGACTTATCTGTTGAGACTCCGTTAGGAGAAACTTTCATTACATCTACTGTTTATAAATCTTGTTTGATTCAATTTGGTACCATCACATTACCTGCCGATCTTGTTTCGTTAAAATTTTTTGCATTTGATGTGATTTTAGGGATTGATTGGTTAACCATGCATCATGCTAAAATTGATTAT
This sequence comes from Panax ginseng, assembly GCA_020205605.1. Lineage (NCBI taxonomy): Eukaryota > Viridiplantae > Streptophyta > Magnoliopsida > Apiales > Araliaceae > Panax > Panax ginseng. The sequence goes on from CM035141.1 coordinate 83,748,228, forward strand.
TTTCATAAGGTTGTTAGTTTTCATATTCCTAACCAACCTATTATGTGAATTCAAACAACCAAACCATTAAAAGTCAATCCTTTGTCATATATCAAGCCATAAAGCTATTCGTTTATTGAAAAATGGATGTCAAGCTTTCTTAGCCCATGTCACGGACTTGAACAAAAACACGTAAGATTTGAATAATATTTCTATTGTTAGTGAATTTCCTGACGTATTTCTGAAGAACTTCCGGTCTACCCCGAGCGTGAAGTTGAATTCTTTATTGACCTTGAACACGTACAAAGCCCATTTCTAAAACCCCATATCAAATGACTCTATTGAACTTCGAGGAGTTAAAGGTCCAACTACTGAGGAGTTGTTGGACATCGGTTTCATCGTCCTAGTACATCTCCTTGGGGTGCTCTGTGTTATTCGTAAAGAAGAAAGACGGGAGTATGCGACTTTGTATTGACTACCTAGAATTGAACCATGTCACTATCAAGAATAGGTATCTGCTACCTCGCATAGATGACTTGTTCGACCAGTTGCAAGGAGCACAATTCTTTTCAAAGATCGATCTTCGTCCTGGATATCATCAGCTGAAGATTAAAATTGAGGATATTCCAAAGACTGCCTTTAGAACTCGGTACGGGCATTATGAATTCTTAGTCATGTCTTTTGGATTGACTAATGCTCCTGTTGCTTACATGGATATGATGAATCGTGTGTTCAAAGAATATTTGGATCAGTTCGTTGTTATCTTTATTGATGACATCCTCATCTATTCCAAAAGCCGTGAAGATCATGAGCACCATTTGAAGCTGGTCCTGTAAAGGCTTCGTGATAACAAGTTGTATGCCAAGTTGAAGAAATGCTAGTTCTGGCTTGAGGAAGTAGCATTCCTTGGGCACGTGGTGTCAAAACATGGAGTATCTGTCGACCCGACGAAGATTGAAGCCATACAAAGTTGGGAGCAACCAAAGTCGGTGGCCAAGACGTAGCTTTACGGGCTTAGTTGGTTACTATCAGAGATTCGTGGAAGGATTTTCTCGAATCGCTACTCCGTTAACTCAGCTGACTCGTAAAGATATAAAATTCGGTTGGAGCGAGGATTGTGAGAAGAGTTTTCAAGAACTCAAGAGAAGACTCATTTCGGCACCTGTTCTGACAATACCATCTGGTTCAGATGGATTTGTTATCTGAAATGATGCTTGGAGCAAAAGGGTTAGGATGTGTTCTCATGCAACATGGGAAAGTCTTAGCCTATGCCTCGCGACAACTCAAAGAATATGAGAGGAATTATCCTACTCATGATTTGGACTTGGCAGCAGTCATTTTCGCATTGAAGATCTGGAGATACTACCTGTATGAGGAGAAAGTGGAGATCTATACAGATCATAAAAGCCTCAAATATTTCTTCACCCAAAAGGAACTTAACATGCAGCAACGACGTTGGCTCGAGCTGTTAAAAGATTATGATCATACCATCCAATATCATCCTGGAAAAGCAAATGTGGTAGCTGACGCATTAAGTAGAAGATCATATGCGGGTACGAGTACAATGTTGTTAACACAAAAGTCCATTTTGTATGACTTGCAAAGGATGGAGATAGAGGTAAAGGCTCAAAATACCCACGTGATTATATCAAGCGTACGAGTAGAACCAACTTTAATCGATAAAGTTAAAGCTGCTCAAGCTACAGACATGGAGCTGATGCGTATGAAGAAGAAAGTTCAAGAAGGTGCTATTCGAGCAAGAATCGATGAAAAGGAATACTTGAGTCAACTCCGGACTTTGTGTTCTAACGATTACGACTTGAAGCATAGAATCATGATGGAGGCACACAACACACCATTTGTAATCCATCTGGGAGTACCAAAATGTATCATGATCTTCGACATACATTTTGGTGGAGCAATATGAAAAGAGAGATCGCGAATTTTATCTCGAGGTGTTTAACTTGTCAACGTGTAAAGGCGGAGCATCAAGTACCAAAGGGTCCACTGTAACCACTTGAGATTCCGACATGGAAGTGGGAACACATTACTATGGATTTCGTTACGGGTCTTCCCAAGGTTTCTCAAGGCATAGATGCGATTTGAGTTATTGTTGATAAATTATCCAAGTCTGCCCATTTCTTGCCTATACGGGAGACTTATTCCCTTGAACGTCTTGCTAGTATGTACGTGAATGAGATTGTGAGATTGCATGGCATGCCAGTATCCATAGTTTCGGATTGTGACCCAAGATTCACTTCACGATTTTGGGTTAGCTAGCAGAAAGCTATGGGCATAGATTTACGATTCAGTTCGGCATACCATCCTCAAACGGACGGACAATCAGAGAGGACTATTCAAACTCTTGAAGATCTATTAAGATTATGTGTCCTAGATTTCAAAGGCAGTTGGGATAAGTACCTACCATTGGTGGAATTCTCCTACAACAACAGTTATCAGGCAAGTATAGGTGTGGCTCCATTTGAAGCATTGTATGGACGAAAGTGTCGCTCTCCAGTATATTGGGATGAGGTGGGAGAAGCAACGTTGCTAGGACCAGAATTGGTACGAATGACTACAGAGAAGATCCTAATGATCCGACAACGTATACAAACGGCACAGGATCGACAAAAGAGTTATGCGGATCTTCATCGGAAGGACGTGAAATTTAATATTGGGGATCATGTATTATTACGTGTTGCACCATGGAAGGGAGTTACAAGATTTAGGAAAAGAGGAAAGCTCAATCCACGATTTGTTGGTCCATTTGAGATTCTTGACCGAATAGGAAATATGGCCTATAGACTCGCATAACCTCCAAACATGTCTCGTGTTCATAATGTTTTTCACATATCTATGCTTTGTAAATATGTGAAAGACCCGAACCACATTATTGAGTTAGAACTAGACGAGATAACCGAAGATTTAACGTACGAGGAGGTACCTGTTAAGATCTTGGATATGAAAGAGCATGTCCTACGCACGAAGGTTATACCACAAGTTAAGGTTTTGTGAAGAAACCATGTTATTGAAGAAATGACCTGGGAGTTGGAATCAGAAATGAAAGCGAGGTATCCTCACCTTTTCGAAACACCAGGTACGCACGTCAATTTCGAGGACGAAATTTTATAAGAAGGGGAGGTTGTAAGACCCCAACTTATTATAAATAAAATCAAATTTCCTCTAATTATTATTGTGAATAATAAGGTGTTAATTTGATATAATGCTTTGGTTATGGGTGAAATGTACAAATTATGCAAAATAAGCAAGTGGTTATAAAATATTCATTGTTGTCGGGGAATATTCGTTTGGTCGTGGAATATTCTTTCTGTCGGGAAATATTCGTACGACGGCGCAGCCATTTATGGGCCCCATAACGGATAATGGTCGAATGAAGAAAATGACAAATTTGAGTATTTACAAATAACGGCGTAATTATTATCGTTAACACTGTTGGATTACCTAGTGGTTAAAATACGATGTCTGAGTGGTTGGTTGCACAAGAAGCTTGCGGTTTTTATGCGATATTTTTGAATTATTGATTCTTACGTAAAAGGCACTACTCAATAATTGTTACAGTAATTCTTATTCAATATTTTATTTTATTGGTTCAATAATTGTTGCGTTGATATTTTATATTATTGTTGTTTCAATAATTGTCAACGCATGAGATTTCCCATTATCGGATCAATAATTCATATTATTTGAATAATATTATGAGATAACATTATTGGCAATGTCTAGAAAGTTACATCAAGGAGATGTTTGGTCACCTAATTGCGCTTGATGAAGGAGAAATCCTTATCGAAAGCCCCTCTTTCTGAGAAGCTGGTTGTCATAATTGTGATTCTGTAATATTATTTGTGAATAATTAATTATTGATTTATATGATAAGGAAATCTTTATTTTATGTGGATATAATTGAATGAATTAATGTTGAGGTGTTTTTGTCAGAATGGAGGTATTAAAAATTAAATCACTATTCTTGAGATATATTGCGTGAGTTATAATTTTTAATCTAACCATCGGATCATTGTGATTTTTGGATATGTTATACATATATAAGTTGAGTATATGTCCACAAATTTTGAACCGTTAAAAATGAACGTATAATTTGTTATGAATTTTAAGAGGTGAATGATTCAGAGATTAGGTTTATAAATGATTTTGGTGGAAAATTCTAGAATTGAGTGGGCCCCACTTGTGGTTGGTGAAGAAATGTACTGAATTTTATTTCAAATGTGGTGGGTGGCAATAGTAGCAGGTAAAGCCATCAGGTAATAGGTCAAGTCTGCTTCGGCGTGCTAACATTTTCCTATAAATAGAGGGCTAAGTAAGAATTGAAAATCACACCAAAAACATAAGCTTTCTCTCTTTCTCTCTCTATATTATCGAGCGTATTTTGTGAGTATTTAGATAATTTGTGAGTTTCTATTTATCAGTGCAAGTTTCCTTCAGCCTTATACCGATATTCCGATCAGAAGTATTGTTATTTGGAGGTAAGGGATGTTATTTTCTTCGTAAATGATATTATTTCTTTCAATATCATTATGCCAAAATATTGGTCTGAACTTTTTATCAAATTTGGAACTTTTTGTGTCGGGGTTACTATTCACATATATGACACTATTCACGTATACGACACTATTCACTGAAAAAAAAAAATTCCTTTTTGTCCAAGATGTCTATTATGGTTACTATCTTTGATTGTATCCATGTTTTGATCTTTATTCTTGAATTTTGCTTCAAAATTGGTTATTATGGAGTATTATTGATCTTGGATAAACTGTAATACGAATCTCTAATATTTGTCCTTTTGTTTCATTGGATTCGTTTTTTTAAAGATATTTTTCATCATCCTCAGTCCTAAATGATGATATTACTGAATATATTTGGCCTATAGTGCAAAGATGAATGATTACCTAATGAATATCTTTGGCCCGTAGTACAAAGAAGAACAGGTGTTGAGATGAACATGACCAACTGGTGATACAAATGAATATCTTTGGCCTGTAGTGCAAAGATGAATATTTGATTAAAAATGTATATTGATTTCTGAGGATAAAATATTGATGATGAACTTTTAAATCTTAGAAGATAGTGGAATTCTTTTCTACTTGTCTCTTCTAATGGATTCTTTATTTTATTACTGATTGTTGATCTAAAACTTGTTGTCTATTATATTTTATCAGATTTTTCCTTGTTGAAGACTAATGATAAATTGTTGTATATTATCTTAGTCATAATATTCTTTAATGGGCTAGTTGAGCTCACCCTTTTCCTTTTTGTTCCATTTTTCTTCTCAGGAGGTGAGAACATAGCAGGAACTAGCCGGGGTATGGAATGACGGTTCAGGATAGTTGTATTAGTAGTCCTCACTATTTTATAAAATAGTGTATCAATAATTGTAATGAAGACTCCTTTTGAGTTTGTATACTCTCTATTAGACAATAGTTGTATTCAAACTCACAGTATATGTGTTGTCGTATTTTGCACGACAATTGTATTACTGAAGTTGTATTTGTTTATGTACCATGTATTTGGCGACTCAGAATGGGTGATGTACACTTATTTTGGGAGCGTCACATATAGTGCAAAGATGAATGATTACATGATGAATAACTTTGCCCTTAGTGCAAAGATGAACATATATTGAGATGAACATGACCAACTGGTGATACAAATGAATATCTTTGGCCTGTAGTGCAAAGATGAATATTTGATTCAAGATGTATATTGATTGATGTTACAGGGATACAATATTGATGATGGACTTTTAAATTCATAGATGATAGTAGATTTCATTCTCTACTTAACTCTTCAAATGAATTGTTATTTCCGCTGCGAATATTGATCTAAAACTGGTTGTCCATTATATTTTATCTGATTTATTGAAGGCTAACGATAATTTGTTCTACATTATCTTAGTCATAATATTCTTTACTGGTCTAGTTGAGCTCACCCTTTTCCTTTTTGTTCCATTTTTCTTCCCAGGAGGCGAGAATATAGTGGGAACTAGTCGGGGTGTGGAGTGATGTTTCCAGTCAGTTGTTTTAGCAGTCTTCACTATTTTGTAAAATAGTATTCAATAATTGTAATGGAGAATTTTTTGAGTTTGAATACTGTCTAGAAGATAATATTTGTATTTAAACTCACAGCATATGTGTTGTCGTATTTTGCACGATAATTGTTATAATGATGTTGTAGTTGTTTTCTGTACCATGTATTTGGCGACTCAGAATGGGTGATGTATACCTATTTTGGGGGCGTCACATTTATCATCAAACACGATTGACTTGTATGCGTACTACTTTGAATCCCCCTGTAATGACTCAGAAAATTCTATGTAATATTCAGTTATTATAATGTTAATATTTGCGTATAATTTTTTTTATTGTTGTGACATTATAATTATTTATTACTTAATTATTTATTAAGTATCTTAGATTATGAATGGTAAAAAAAAGGGATGATAATATACATTAATATAATGTTATATAAATATGAAGAATGAAAAGGAAAGTCAACATTGTTTAATTGAGAGAGATTCTTGATATGAAGCTATTTACTTGTTCAAAGAATTAATTATATTAAGATATAATTAAAGAGGGTTATTTAATAACAAATAAAGAAATGGGGGTACTATCATAAATTACATGGAACCATTATTTTTAATAATGTGTGTGCTAATTAATTTTACTAGTTAGAATATTTTTATTTATTGAGAGTCCAAGTTATATAATTTGGGACCTAATAAATTTTCTATGTATGCTTGCAAGCTTATCTCCAAGTGTTATGGGTTATTGCTACATTAGACAGGTGTATTAAGCCATTTACATAAAACCTAAATCCAACCCCTCCTTCAGTCATATTTGACAACCCAATTGGGGAGATAGAGAGCTGAGTTTTGTGAAGACAGTTTAGTTGTTAAGTTAGTTTAGTTAGGCTGAGTGGATCAGTTAATAGTCAATAACTTGCCTCCAAGAACCAGGGAAAGGGCAACTATGGGGCAGAGGTCTGATACTTCTAATAGGGGCTGGGTAGACTAGACTAGAAATTATTGTTGAGAGTTTGATAGGGTGGCTACGTAGAGGCCAACTAGAGGCTAATAGGACAGCCAGAAAAAAGAGATAGCTCAGCCATTAAAGGTAGCCCATCACCCTCATCCCAGCCAGTCATTCAAGAAAAATTTGGGTTCTATTTTGCTACAACGCTTCAAGCTGGAAAGGAAGGAAAATTAAACTACCAAACTACCTAAATTTTTAGAAGTTAGCAAGGTAAACCCATTAAAACTCCTTCCATTCTTTTTCCATTTCATTGTTAATAGCAAAATGGACTATTTTGGCCGAATGGCCTGGAATGGTCATACAGGGCTGTTTTACTATTACAATGACTGCTATTTTGGATTTTTGAATGTTATGTAACTATTATAAGGTCTAATTGTTTCTGTGATCATTTCATAAGCTGACTAATGGTCGGGTGGCTTAATAGGGACTGGTATATAGAATTTGATAGTGATTTACTTTGTGACCATATTAGTAATTGTTAGTACTGATTGTGGGTTTTCTATAATGACCATTATGAACAAGATGGTTGTGTTTGCTATGGTTGTCGTTATGCTTGACTAATAAGAGAATCATTGTTATTTTAAAGCCATAAGGCTGGGGTCAAAGAGTTAGAAGCATATGTACTATATGTCAGTATGTGGACTGCCCACCATCTATTCGATAAAGTGACTAAATGAGGACTGAAATGTGTTAAGCATTTTTATTGTGTAATAGAGTCCAAGGACATGTTTATTTGTTATAATGGAATGTATACATCCTTCATGGTTTAGTACATTTACACACCATGCTAGCTATGTTAATGAACAAAACAAAAGTAAATTTTTACTGTTAATTAGGAGCTGGTTATGATTAATTTATCATATTTTAAAGGCTGTTTTCATGCTAGGTATGGTGTTTAAATGTACTAAACCATGAATGATAAAAGGTTAGAGCTTAAAGGGTAATTGTAACTTGAAAAGGACCTAAAATAGGGCAAGTCTGGGCCTGTTTTGAACAGGCTAGACTCAACCCCTGTTTTAGGAGTATTTGGTATACTATTTATGAAATTAAGAAGCTTAGAAAAAGGACTGTTGTGGACTGTTATGTGTATAAAGTTTTAAACCATTGGAATCAAAGATATACATGTTACATGTTATGTAAATAGCTAGTTCATGTTTGTATGTCACATAATCATGTTATATTGTTGACTAGGTTGTCAACCCATGTTTTCATGAAAGTATAAAGCCTACTAAAGGCTGTTTTGAACAAAATCTTAAGGTATTGCATCCATATGTTTTTATCCATGAAAAATATATATATCAATTACTTGTTGTGTTAATGCATGAAATTCAATGCTTGGTACTGTTTTGGTGTAATGGTACTAAATCATGCCTAAAGTGCTCTATATGAACTATTTTGGGTATTCAAAAGATGACTAACCTTTGCAATTATAAATAAAGAAATAATTCTATTTTATAAGCATGTTTTAAGGATTGCTTGAATGCTTAAAGTTCCCTTTTACCTACATAAGGAGTATTATGAATTGTTATGTAAATTTCATACCTAAAATGTCTAAACTGGACTGTTTTGTGCTAATGGTTTAACTACTTATGCAAACATGCTAAATTCCATGAAATGAGTTATAATGATGGCTAGGAGCTTGCAAGAATGCTTAGATATCTAAAGAAGCATATCTTGGGACTGTTTGTGAAAAAAATATGCCAAAACAGTGCTTAAATCCTAGAAAAAGGAACTGTTATGGTCTATTTTAGCTACTCATGTTATAAATCAGTAAAGTGTACTTACATTGTTTACATATATCATTTAAAAGTTTTTCCTTAAGTTAGTTAAGGTCTATAAGGTGTGTTGTGCAAATTCATGCTTAAAAACCAATAAAAGTAAGCTTTAAATAGCAATGAACACCAAAATAAAGAACCACCAAACCTGGACCATATAGATAAGTTCCAATAGCTAAAATATGACCTAAGTAAGCTACACAAGCTAAAGAAACCAAGTCCAAACTATTTTGAGCATTGGACTTGTTAAAAATCACATTTTAAGCCAAATAGTGGACTGTTTTAGGTGAATGTTAGCACCTGAAATTAAGGGACTGTAATGAAATCATATAAAGTTGTTAATGTATTCTTATAATGGTTTTCAATCAGTGCCAAGACCAAAGTTAGCAAGAAAACCAAGTTAGGAACAATTTTTCAAACCTAAAGTGAGCTTTGATAGGTCAAAATTGGCTAGATGATTAAATCAAGTGTGGTGATGCTAAAAGTATCCTAAGTAAATTAAATATATATGACTAGACTATCCTATTGGCTAAAATTAGAAAATTTTGGAAAAAGTTCAAAAACAATTTTGTAAAAAAAGTAAGAAAACTGCCCAATTTGAGCTCTATTTTTGGGAAGATTAATGGGAATGAACAAGAAGCCTAAACTTTGATTAAAATACCTTGATTTATGTTCTAAAAGCAGGGCCAAATGGTTGAGCCAAGATCTTAACCCAAAAATTCAAATAAATCACCAAACTAGGCTAAAAAATCATTTTAACTGCAGTTTTGGAAAATTTTCGAAGTATACAATTTGAGATTTTGCCAATTGACTTAAAACTCAATTTCAACACCTTAGACAAGTAAAATAGAGTTAGGTTAGGCTATTTCAAATTTGGGAATACTAATATATACAAGAACTTGAGAAGTTGGTATATAAAAGCTTGAAAAATTTAGGTTTAGAGGGTCAAAACTCAATCTATGTATAGAAAATCTAAAGAAATGCTAGAACTAGTTCTAAATTGGTATTATTCAAGTGTTGGAATGAACCAAAGTGGCCAGAAATAAAATTGGCAAGAATTGACCAAAACTAGTAAGCACAAAACTGTGAATAATGGCCTAGTTTGGGTAGTAGTTTCAAGAAGCATAAGAGGCTTACTTGGGAACCTAAACAAACAAAAAAATACTTTGGTATATAGGATAGAAGTATGTCTGGAGTTCAAGTCCAAAATCTTAATACAAAATTTTGACTGGTATAGACAACACTACGATCTTGAAGAGTGTTGATTGGATCTTAAATGTAGAACATCTCTTCCTTCTCTTGTGCAGTACTTCAACACTTTTTTTTGCTTCGACTATTCTCAGAGACTGATGGCTAGACATCTTTGATCTGGCCCCTTCTGAATAGCAAGACACTTCAGATTTGTGGCGCGTCCAAATTTCGCTTTCTCTCTGGTGATCTCCGTTCACTTATCATCAATGGGTGACCCACGCTTAATCACTTTAGGCTTGTTCTTGAGGAGGTCGACCAAAGATCTCTCATGCACATTCCATCGAGTTCTTTCTTTGTTTGGCAAACACTACGATCTTGACTGCTTTCAAGATCGTTGACTTCTGTTCTCTTGACAGCTACTGCACTTGCAGACTTTCCTTGGTCAGCTACTGAAGTCTTCTTATGATCATCTTGTGGAAGACTTCATCTCAAATGACTTCTCAACTCAATTTTGATGCTGATTGGGTTGGTGCTTAGATCTTCTGTTAGCTTGCATGCCATTCGTTGAGTGCTCTCTGATTCCCTTCAGGTGGGATGTATCTTTGCAGTGCCAACCAGAGGCTTTGTTCTTTTGGATATTCTGGGAGTGCTCATTAGTTGAGAATCGTATTTGCACTACGATTCTGCATATGCATTGTGAGCACATCTGTTGAGATCGTAGTTCTGCACTCTACGATTCAGCTTCGGCAGTGTAGACACTATGACTCCTAGATTAGATCTTGACACTTTATGATTTAAGCCTTGTGCTTGTTGTCTTTATCTGATCTCGCTCGACTACGATCTCTGCATGTAATCAATAGACTCTACGAACTCAGAGTGTGATCTACGATCCTTGACTTGGCTTTGGCATCAGTAGACTCTACGACTCTGAGTGTAGTCTACATTTCTGACTTGGCTTCGGCAGAGGTTGGTCGGCTCAGAAAGCGGTGTCTCTCACGATTCTCGAACACGACTTCCTCGGCAGACTTGGTCCCGAGGAAGTTCTACTCGACACCTTCTACATCCTTCCTCGTCTCTCCTGACAGACTACGAACTCCGAGATCTACTATCTTGCAGACTACGATTCTGCCTCGACAGCTCTCGAGTTCTCCTTGACTCTTATGACAGACTACGATTTCTGGTGCAGTGCTCGACGATCAGACAAGCCTATCAATTACATCATAAGATCAACCTAACATGCTTGATCTTTCTATGTTTATAGTCCTTGTACATCATTTCTTTTGAAGGACTTTACAAAGCTGTTTTGCTTATGTAGGATCAACCTAACATACTTGATCAATTCATTCTAAGTCCTTGTACACATATTTCTATTATCTATCAAAGGACTTTACAACTTTTCTTATTGCAAGCATACTTGAATATTCATTCATATATATATATATATCATAATCAAATCATATATAGATAGGAATAACATTCACATGCTTATTCCTGACAATCTCCCCCTATTTGATTATGACAAAAATAATAAGTGCATATGCATGTTATGAATGAATCTTATATACAGTGAGCAGCTGTATTTCTAAAACAAATAATCATGAATGTCATTTATAATGATATGACAATTTATACATTAAGACATTTTACATCCTGGATCCAGAACATACCTAACTAGTTAGAGATGTACCTCTTTGGCTCCATGTATGTTTCCAGGATGTCTGTTGATCAGCTATTCATCTGTTTATTCTACCTGCTCTTGCTCCCCCTTAGATGATGACCTTCTGTCTTTGCTTAGCTCCCCTTTAGCATCTTTCTTAACATGCTCCCCCACAGACTCTGCGATCATGTGATCATCATCTTTTGGCTCCCCTCAGATGATGACTCTGCCTCTTCTTCTGTTGTCTGCTTCTTTGACTTCTTCTCTACTATCATTCTGCTCTTCTTGCTCTTCTTTGAGTGCCTCTTGCTCTGCCTCTTTCTATGCCTCTTTTTCTCCCCCTTTTTGTCATTAATCATTTGGGAGAGCTACTCCATGTTGGACATAAGCGGCTCCATTAGGTATGAGGAGTTGGCAACTTCAAACTTGAGTTCCTGTTGGCCTAGCTTAAGTTGCACTGAGAAAGACTGCTTTATGTCGTCAAACTTGTCAGAGAGGGCGTGGATCTGCTCTTCATTAGCCTTCTGTTCTCGTAGAGCTTTTGCCTTTTGATCTTGTATGGCCTTCAGATAGATGTTATCTCTCTTTGATTTTGAGAGATACATCAGCCATTGCAGTTTGAAGTCTGTTCGGAAATGAATTATCTCATTCTGCTGTCAACACCATTTTTGACTCTTCATTAATCTGAGATATCTTCTCAATCAGCACATTTGAATTATTCATTAGTTCCTGCTCCACAAGATTTTGAGCATCTGGTTGTGCAGCTTCGGGTTGAGAATCAGATTGAACTCTACGATTTTTATTCTTGGATAGATTTTCAAAGGCTTGGAGAATCTGAATAATCGTTGAGTACCAATTGCTGGTTGAGGATGAGGGAATGTCAGATAGCAGTGTTTGGACTGTTGGAAGCTTCTGATTTTGAATAGTCTTAACAGTAGATTGAATAGACTCTGCGATCATCTCCTTGATCATGTTTCTGCTTCCTTGAGAGTCCACTCTACGATCGTAGGGGATATAGTGATTGCCTGACTGTCGATAGACTTTGAAGTGGGGTTGGTCTTTGATTAGTTTGGTTGCAAACTTCTTCACCGTTGGAAAGTTCTAAGCCACCAGCTCCATGCTTGGAAAGTGAGAGTAGCACCAGCTGAGATAGCTTCCATCTCCTTCAGTATGGGCCTTTAGCCATGACATCCATTGGAAGAACCATCTCATTAGCAAGTCGTCAGGATTATAGAGAATGGTCGAGCAGTCTAGCTCCATGTTGTTCCAGTTTTTAGCTATGTCAAAGGTAGTCATTCTTACTTCCTTGAGCTGTTCATCTCCATAGTTCACCTATCTTTCTGGTGGAGCTTCTGGTAGTTCATTTGAGACTTCCACCACTATTATACTGTTGAATCTTGCTGGTGAGAGGACAGGATAAGATTTTGGTTCCTCTGATTCTTGATTTTCAGAATTGGAATCATTCTCCATTTCTTCTCTCTCGGAGCCTGAACCATCTTGATCATTTCTAGCAGTGAATCCTTCTTGCTGCATTTCATTCCCAGAACCTTCTTCAGCAAGATTTTCCTCTGATTCATCTTCTTTATTACTGGTCCTATCCTCATCACTTTCTTCCTGTGATACAGCCTCATCATCACTCAGTTCAATGACAACGTTGGAGTGATCACTTTTCTTCTTTGAAGAAAATTGAGCAAGTAGTCTGTAGCTCTTCCTTCTCCTTGGAAGTTCAGCTATGGGAGAGTCAGACTCTTCTTCCTCTTCAGACTCTGACTCCTCTGGTTCAATAGACAAATTTCCTTGGGGTTCAGCACTGGCAGGGGCAGTCCCTTCTTCTGTAAACTCATCACCCTTGAGCCATTTTGAGAGCTTTCAGGATTGGAAGGGGCTTGTTCTTTTTCATTAGAATCAGCATCATTTGACCCATTATCTGGGCTTGTTGGGGCAGTTGCATTTGGGGATGTAGTTGGGTCATCTTGAATCTCTTCTTTATCATCAGAGTGAATGCTTTGAGAATTAGCCACAGGGCTTGAGCATTCTTCTTCATTAGTAGATGCTGCAATTTCTTCCATCACTTCAGCTTCACTTTCATTGTTAGGCTCAGCCTTGACATCTGTCTCCTTTCCTTCTGCTGACTCTACGTCCTTCTCTTCATCAGATGTACTATTTTTGGAAGCTGAGGCTGGCCTATTTTCCACCTTAGCTTTCTTGTTGGATAGCCCTTGAAGTAATCTATTACTTCTCCTCTTTGTTGTTTCAGCAGTTAGGCCTCTTTCTTCTTCAACCTTGTCTTTGATGGAGAGACTCCTTGGTCGGGCCTTGGTTTTCTTCACACCTTTGGATTTCCTTTTGGCTGGTGTGGTTGCTGTTAGTACACGATCATCAGACTCAGAGCTTTCTGCCTCTTCTGTCTTCCTCTTCTTTGCAGAGGCTCTGCTGCTTGCCCCGGTTATCGACCTACCGGTTCTCCTTGGGGTTTTTCTTCCAGTTTACAAACAATTGTGGAGACATTACCTTGTGAAAATTCAAAGGCTCTCCCTCATCATCCTTGATCTTCCCTCCTAGCTTCTTCTTCTTCATCACAATACTCAGCAGTCTTCCATGAAACACCTTAGTCAGGGATTTTTCGGTGGACTTCTTCAACTCCGCTTTTTCTACCCACTTGGAGATTTGATCGAACAAGATAGCTCCAAAGTTGATTTGTTTCTTCAGAACTATTGCTGACATTATCTTCAATTATTGTTCAAGCATCGTGTCATATATGCGGTGTCCTTTGCGATATACATTTTCCAACTATTTGACAAGGAACTCGTACTCTTACGAAACTCCTTCTTCTTCATGTCTTTCGGACTAGGGTTTCTTTGGTACCCATGATCTCTTTTGCTTATTCCGTATCAACATCATCAAGGCTCTTGGGTCCTTGGTTAGGAAAACCTAGGCATTGATTGAGGTCGGAAGATTTTGAGTTTAGAGGTGACCTTTGACCTTGGTAGAAAGGGTTAGGAGTTTATGGAGGCATTTGAGTAGAATTCTTTAACCGGTCAGCGTATACTCGAGAGTTTAGCCTCAAGGCATTACGAGAATCCGACTTTCTTCATAAGTTCGAGAATGTCTACGAACTTCTTTCAATTTCTCAAGCGACTTGGTTAGAAATTTGAATGCCGGTGATTACTCTTGATTTTCCATTTGAGCGATTCGAAGAATGTGGGTATTTGATTGAGAGAGGTTTATAAGAGATGGTGATTGTGATTTGGTAAAGGCTCGGAGTGTTAACCTATTTTGGCTCTTGAGAGGATTTTAGGGTTTGAAAATGGGGGGAGAAAGGTTTGATACCCGATAATTGTCTGCTGATTTGAAATTGTCTTTATGAAAGTTCCTTCTAACTCTGCATAACCAGTGATGTGTCAATCGACCATTGGTTGTACGATGCCCAGTAATGAGCTGTAACTCCCCATAACTTTTCAGTTAGATATTTCCTTTTAGAAGAGTAGGCGTTTAATCGACGTGTCTTTGACCGTTGACCTTTTGATTCATAGAGTAGCATGGTAAGGCAGCTATGGACTCTACGTTTTTCTTTGTTGACTCAACGATCAACTTTTGAGAGATGCTGCAGTGGATGACTTTGACTTTTATCCTCATTTTGATGTAACATAGTTTGATCACTGATATATTCGAACTTACCTCCTCATTTTGAATGGTTGAGAAATTGTCTCATTTTCCAAGCTCCTTGTGAACTGGAGTACCCTTTGGTAGGACTACGATCGTGGAGTTGTCTTCTACGATCGCTGAGGTTGCACTGCAATCGTGGAGTTCTTCTTCAACCTCGACTCTACGATCGTTGACTATCTTGGTCTTTGAGATGAACTTGATCAAGCATTCCTTCTGGGTCAAGGTAGCTCGGGAAGGGCCAACCTCTTAGAGTGAGCTAAGGGTCGGGTTTGTCCACGAGGTGCTTTCGGATGAAATACTTTAGAAGTGATTTGCAATGATATCTCATTTGACCTTTTACGGTGGGAGGTCCTCTACCAACTTTGGACAATTGCATTTCTTTGTAATCGTGGTGTCCCTCCTGCTTCCTATCTGCGATCGGATGTTTGATCGTAGGCACTCCACGATTTTGAGTTGAGTGGTGAAAGGTTATCGATAATACGCGTTTGAGATGTTCCTACTACGACTATGGATCTTCATTTGGTTCATCACCACAAAGTTTTGGGACTGTGAATTTGGTACATTTCTTCATAGTATAACTTCGGTCTTTGTTGTTTCTCAGCGAGATCATTGCTCCCCATGGTTGATGTTGTCTTTCGGATAGATGTGATTCCCTTTACTTTAGGTTCATTGAAAGCGACCTCGCATATCTCCTTACATTTGGAATAATAATTATCACTTAGATCTCCTTGTATCGTGACATGGATATTTTAAAGGTGATCACTCTACGATCTTTTGGCTGACTTCTGACGTAGTCTTCTTTGTGATCTTGTGTTTGTGAGGTTACGCTTTTCGTAATGAATTCCTCTTGGTGATGCTCGATGATCCTCTGTTGTGAGCTCCCTTGAGGATTTTTCTCATATAGCATGCCTTTCTTGATTTAAGCATATAGGATGAAAATGGTTGCATGGCCTGCTCCCATATACAGATTTGTAGCCATGTGAACTTTACTCAAGTTAGCTCAATGGGACTTCAAGGACAAGCTTGGACATATAGAAATTTTATCAGAATCACTTCTGAACAGTCCTTAGCCTTCTGCTGGTTGAGTCTTCTTGACTGAAGTCTCTTGCTTCAGAATTCCTTAGTGTGGTCAGACAGACCAAGTACCTGCATGTTTAAATATATTTCTATTTTTGGTACCCATAATTAAATGAGTCCTGCTAGGTTAGTTTTCTAAACCCATGTTCCTCTTATATTTGGATAATCATCACATTTATCACCAACAACATATTCATGCATAAAACTAGTTTTAGATAATACATTTTGATATGCATGAAGGTGAGTGTGTGTAAGATTTGACATTTAATAACACTCTTTATCTTTGATGGTTTCATCATTTGCTGGGTCATGTTCACAATGTTTAAGTGTTCACAGTGAGAATCAAGTCTACGATTTAGGAGTATCTAGTTGATTCATGGAGGTGATCAGTTTCTACACATCATCAAGATACTCTTTTAGAACTGATCATACTCTGTGTGTTATCAATCACTTAGAACAAGGATTTGTACATACGTACTAACCCACCAGCAAAGATTACTTCACATAGACTTAATTTGGCCTGTGATGTTCTTATGCCCCATTTCAGATTTCCTTTAAGGTGTCATCTTCAACCTAAAACTTGGATGGAGTGAAAGTTTATAGACATTTGAGTTTCCATCCTCGGGGTACTTTCTCTCTTCACTTTTTAGGTAGATTATGACTTCTTCTTGAGAATATTGTTATGGTTCATAAGAAGGTGCATTTATGATGTACACATGTATAATAGTGAGGCAAGTACCTTTTCTTTGTCGGTCTCTTAATGATCATTTATCTTAGATATCTTGAGTTTAGGCATTGATGTGCATAGCTTCACATTTGCTCTGACAACTTGTTGCTCTTGTTGGCCTTTAATCAATCGGTCGTGGTCTTGCGCAGATGCTGAGCTAGGAGAATCTCGGCATCTTTAGTTCTTTGACATCTTTCGGTTCATAAAGTTTGCACCAAGTTCTTTGGTTGGCGGACTACGTTTGAGAAGATCTTTCTTTCTTCTGCTGGATAAACATTTCTTAGCATGTATGGCCTTTTCATCTTTCGAAATTTGGAGGATGTTTGACTCTTTGTCGTTGATGTCTCTTGAGCTTTCTCAAATGCGGTCTTGGACTACAAGATTGATTCTGATGAGGAATTGGTCTTGTTGATGTAGCAATCGAGAACATGGACCAATCTGAGCGACTTGGATGTATATACACATTTAACCTATACTGCAGTATTTCCAGCGTGTGAGCTCATGCATATAACAAGTTACTTCTTACTAAACTAAGTTTAGAACAATGTTTGTGCAGGATCGGACTTCTTAAAGCGATTAGCTTTTGAATATAGCATGAGAACACGCTACGATACCAATTGTTAGTTCTAGTGAGGCCTGATAGATCTAGAAGGGGGGGTTGAATAGATCCTTTTTAATTTTAAATACTTTTCTCTTTTATTTTGTATTGCTAATAAATTAGCATATGACAAACATAAGAATCTTTTCAAGCACATCGGAATAAGTAAAAAATTCCCTTCATTGATATATTCATAATCATACATACATTGTTAAGTAGAGTTAGTTAGGTTGTAAGTAGTTTAAAACATACATGCAGTTAGCAGTTATAGTACATAATGTAAATGACATAATGTAAAAGACACGAGGGTTTTAAGTGGTTCGGAGACTCAAGCTCTAATCCACTCTTACGCTTTCAACTAGCGAGGATTTCCACTAAGGAAGGCGACACCACGAATCACTAAGATTCCTTGAGGCGGTGACCTTGGGACTTGATTCACTAAGAACTCTTGAGGCCGACCTTGGAACTCCTCTAGTTCCCTAGGAACTCTTCAAGCCCAATGAGGGCTTGGAACTTCATTTAGTCCCTCCGGACAAGGACCCCTCAGGCCCTGACTTCTATTGAGTTGTTTGTTTGTTTGTTGGAGTTGGTGCTGAGCTGCTAAGATGTCTTCATGCTCTGAACATCTTCTGTACTTAGCAGCTTGGTGTGATCATCCTTGAAGTGCAGTTGAGTGTTGCATGATGCTCAGCTTCTTCAGTTACTCAACCACTTCGGATGACCCCTTGATGATTGCCTTGAAGATCATTCATCTTGATACATGATGGATGCACATGATGGGTTTCTAAGATGACTGTAATCTCTTCTGCTAGGTATTTAGAAACTTTCTCATGTTTGCCACCATGATGACGTTTGTGATCACCCTTCTTGATACTTGATGTCTTCTCATGATGGACTTGCTAAGATGACTGTGAGCTCTTCTCTATGGCACTTAGAGTCTTCCCATGATGGACACCAAGATGACATGATGCTCTTCTTTCTCTCGGCAGTTCAGAGCACTCTTCATGTAGTAAAACTCTCATTTCTACATTGTAGAACTCTCACTTCTACTTCTTTCTTTGTATGACTCTAAGTGTTCTTGGTGGATCGTAGAGTGAGCCTTCGGACTCACTATCTTACATGGTTTAGAACAGTCCACCGTTACTCCAAACTCGACAACTCCAGCAACCTTCGATCTTTGAAGCTCTAGCAGATTTATACTCCTTCCCAATCCTTTCGTTGCAAAGTAGCCGTTGAAAGCTATTCAAATGTCTTCACAGATCTCGAGTTGTTGAGGTAGACTAGCGATGTGACAAGTCATACTTTTTCGACATTGCGATCTACTATTTCATCTACCCATCGGAGATGTCACTTTAATGTCTTGGGCGGTCGAAGACTTTATTTCCTCCTTACGATTTCTCGATCGAGGTTGTCCTTTTGCATCGATGCTCTCAATAAGCTTTTGTCAGAATATAACCCTTGATTGAGCCGTTGCCAATGCTTGGTCTTGGATATTCGAACTCTCTGATTACGATGCATGTCTTGAGGACTGATCGTAGTGTCATGTTGTTGGTAGTAGAGACAACACTACGATCTTGAAGAGTGTTGATGGATCTTGATGTAGAACACCTCTTCCTTCTCTTATGCGATACTTCAACACTTTTGTTTGCCTCAGCGGTCTCTGAATCTTGATGGCTTGACTTCTTTATTCGGCCCCTTACGAATAGCAAGACACTTGATTTGTGGCGTGTCATTTCGCTTTCTCCTTGTGATCTCCGTTCACTTATCATGATGGGTGACCTACGCTTAATCACTTTAGCCTTGTTCTTGGTGATCCGAGTATCTTTGTGAACATTCCATCAGTTCTTTCTTTGTTTGGCAAACACTACGATCTGGTTGCTTCCAAGATCGTTGTCTTCATCTCTTGATGACTCTCTTGCACTTGATGACTTTTCTTGGTCAGCTACTGAAGTCTTCTTATGATCATCTTGTGGAAGACTTCATCTCGAATGACTTTTCAACTCAATCTTGATGCTGATTGGGTTGGTGCTTAGATCTTCTGTTAGCTTGCATGCCATTCGTTGAGTGCTCTCTGGTTCCTTCATGTGGGATATATCTTTGTAGTGCCAAATAGAAGCTTTGTTCCTTTGGATATTCTGGGAGTGCTCATTAGTTGAGAATCGTATTTGCTCTACAATTCTGCCTATGCATTGTGAGCACATCTGTTGAGGTCATAGTTCTGCACTCTACGATTCAGCTTCGGCTATGCAGACACTACGACTCCTAGATCAGATCTTGACACTCTACAATTTATGCCTTGTGCTTGTTGTCTTTATCTGATCTCTCGACTACGATCTTTGCATGTAATTAATAAACTCTACGAACTCAGAGTGTGATCTATGATCCTTGACTTGGCCCGGCATCGATGAGACTTTCACGACTACGAGTGTAGTCTACGTTTCGACTTGGCTTGGCGAGAGGTTGGTCGGCTCGTGGCGGTGTCTCTACGATTTGAACATGACTTCTCTCGAGACTTGGTCACGAGGAAGTTCTACTCGACACACTACGATCCTTCCTCATCTCTCCTGACAGTCTACGAACTCCGAGATCTACTATCTTGCATACTACGATTCTGCCTCGACAGCTCTCGAGTTCTCCTTGACTCTCTTGGTAGACTACGATTTCTGGTGCAGTGCTCGACGATCAGACAAACCTATCTATTACATCATAAGATCAACCTAACATGCTTGATCTTTCTATGTTTATAGTCCTTGTACATTATTTCTTTTTAAGGACTTTACAAAGGTTGTTTTGCTTATGTAGGATCGACTAACATACTTGATCAATTCATTCTAAGTCCTTGTACACATATTTCTATTATCTATCAAAGGACTTTACAGCTTTTCTTAATGCAAGTATACTTGCATATTCATTCATATATATATATATATCATAATCAAATCATATATAGATAGGAATACATTCACATGGTTATTCCTGACACTCATCATGGAACGAACCATGTCCAACAATGTTTCATTTCTACTTTCAGATACACCATTCAACTGTGGTGTTCATGTTAGAGTCCATCGTGAGATTATTCCATTCTTTTGAGAAATTTGAGAAACTCACTACTTAAATATTCACCACCTCGATCGGATCGAAGAATCTTAATACTCTTGTCAGTTTGTTTCTCTACTTCACTTCTGAACTCTTTGAACTTTTCAAATGATTCAGATTTGTATTTCATTAAATACGTCGTGTCAACTAACGCTAACAACTCTATAACTCTTTCTCCTTTTCCACTAAAAGGAGATTTAGTAATCTTTTTTATGAGACAAGATTCACAAGTTGGATATGATTCATAATCAGATAGCTCTAAGAGCTCATCTTTATGCAACTTGGATAATCGTATTTCATTAATATAACTGAGTCTATAGTGCCACATAAATGTGTAATTAACATTGTCTCTTTTCATTTTCTTAGTTTGTTTAATTTGAAATATCTTTTCATACAAGTCAAATACATAAAGTCAATTCAGCAATTTACTAACACCATATAAAATATTCTTATTACAAATAGAACATATGTTGTTCTTTATTATAATATCAAAACAATCCATATCCAATACAGAAATTGAAATAATATTTCTAATGAGAGTCAGAACAAAATAAAAATTATTTAAACTAATGGACTTACCCGTAGGCAGTACTAAACAATAAGCCCCTACAGCTAATGCAGCAACCTTTACTCCATTTTCCACTCGTAGGATGACCTCATCCTTGTTTAGCTTTCTATTTCTGAGCAGTCACTGCATATTATTACATATATGAGAACCACTGTCGCTATCCAATACCCAGGTAGAAGTTTGACTTTCAGAAAAATTAATTTCAATCATGAAAAAACCTTGATTAGGAGTTGAAGCTTCTTTTACTTTTGTTCCGCAAGAAACTCCTTGCAGTTCATCTTCTAGTGACCCGACTTGTTGCAATGGAAGCATATTCATTTGCTAGCTGGATCAGGTTTCTTATTATCCTTCACTTTTGTATTGCCCTTAGCCTTCTTGGATTTCTTTTTTTTCAAAAGATACCTTGGGCCTCTTCCTTTTCTTGAAAGAATCATCCACCATTAAGACTTGGTCCTTTTTGGACGGAAAATGACCTTCAACAGTTTTCAACATGTTAAGTAATTCAAGCAAGTTGACATCTAACTTATTCATGTGAAAATTCATAACAAATTGTGAGGTGTCTAGGAGTGACTACAAGATCAAATCTTAACTTAACTCCCCATCTATAACGAACCCTAACAGTCCAAGATGTTCAATCAAATTGATCATCTTTAGGACACGAGTCTCAACAGAGTGCCCTCGGTCATTCGAGATCGAAAAAGCTCCTTAGATATCTCATATTTAACAGTCCTACTTTGATCACCATACAAATCTTTGAGGTGCAGTAGTATAGTAAGAGTATCCATAGTTTCATGCTGACGCTGAAACTCGTTACTCATGGATGCAAGTATGATTCATTGAGCCACAGATGCATCATCTTGCCACTTCTTAAAAGTAGTAATCTCTTCCTCAGAGGTTGTTTTTGCAATAGTTGCAGGGACTGGCGAATTTAGGACATAAGAAATCTTTTCAGCAGTGAGAACAATTCTCAGATTCCTTAACTAGTTCGTATAATTTGGTTCGATCAGTTTGTTAGTGTAAGACCCCAACTTTTATGAATAAAGATTTATTTTCTCTAAATATCATTTTGAGTAATAAGGTGTGGATTTGATATAATATTATAGTTGTGGGTAATATTTACAAATTTTATAAAGTAACCAAGTTGTCATAAAATATTCGTTTTATCAGAGAATATTCGTACGACGACACAATCATTGGTGGACCCCACAACGGAATCACTGTTAAAGTTAGAAAATGACAGAAATAACTTTTTATAAAAATAATGACAAAAGTTTTACCGTTAATTGTTGAAATACCTGGTGATAAAAGTACAGTAATACGCGTGGTTGTACAGTAGCACACAAAATTGTACAATATCTTTGATTATTGATGTTTACGTGAGAAGTCATTCAGTTTTATTCAATTATTGCCACAGTAATTGTTGCATATTATCTCACGTTATTGATTCAATTATTATCACAATATTTTATATTATTAAATTGATAATTGAGACGACAAAATTATTCATATTATTATTTACATTATTGACGATGTATAGAAAGTTCTGTCGAGGAAAGGGGTTTGGTCACCTAATTACGCGCCAATAAAGAGAAATCCTTATCGGAAAGCCCTCTCTTTTCTGGAAATGATCTGGTTGTTAATATTGTGAGTTATACTATTAATGATAAATGTTATTAAAAATGTGTTTTGTGAAGCCAAGTGAATTGAGATAAATAGAGGGGTATTTTATGAATTATTTGTTGTAAATTTGGTTTATTGCATGGACCCCCACTTACCCGTTTTTCAAAATCATCGGTAAAAAGTTATCTCAATTTTGTTTTATTACTTATATATCTTTAAGTTTATATATATATATATATATATATATATATTCTATCTTTTATATAAAATAGAATATATTATATTTTATTGTATAGTACTGCATAGTGGTTGCATAGTGCAATCAAAATTTTTAAAAGTTCGTCCGTGAATTTGCATAGAATTCGTCCGTGAATTCTCAAACTGGTCACCCATGAAAAAAATTCAAATAGTATCCTGCCATTCTCCTATAAATAGGATGCTTAGTTTAGAATTGAAAATTACACCAGAATCAGAGAATTCTTCTTCTATAATATTGAACGTATTTCTTTAGAGTTTAAGGAAGCTTTGAGTGTAGAAAATAATACAAGTTTTCTTCAAGAATATCTCCGTCATACCATTCAGAAATACTCTCCTTTTAAGGTAAGGGATATTTTTTTGTTCAGTACTCGTAAAAAATAATATTTTCTCCATACTCTGTAATATGTAAGTAATATTATTTCATTTCAAATTCTGAATTCTACACTCATTTTGTTAAGTATTGCTTCTATACTCCTTGAAATTAGTAGAATATCCTTGAAATTTGCGCTTCATCGAGTATCTTTTCACGGGAATATTTTTCTGAACATCCTTGTTAAATTTTAATCTTTTCATGTCGGGGTACTATTCACGAAGTACTATTCACTCGGGTACTATTCACCCAAAAAATTGATTATTTTCTGTCCAAATTATTTTTGATACATTAATATTATTCTTGAATTTTACTCCTCAAAGTAGTTATCATGTTGACAATTTGGACATTTTTAAACTTTGGATAAATTAAAAATATTTAATATTTATCCTTGATTTCGTTTTATTGATGCTTATATCATTGTCATCATCCTCATACTTATATTGTGATGAAAGTCATCTTTGGCCCGTAGTGCATAGATGGACTGTTGATTGGTATGATTATGACCAGGAATTATTCGGTATAATCATGACCTGTAATGTTACAAATGATGTGATAAAAGTCCTCATTGGCCCGTAGTGCATTGATGCATGTTTAGTATGATTATGAACTGATCATGAAAGTATATGTTATATGATGCATAAAAACTGTTAGATTTGCTGAGCTGTTTTTAATCTTACAAAAATAAACATTTTCCAAGTTAAGGATTCAAAGCAATATTATCTGCTATCTGGACAATATGCATAATGAGACGTGCAAGATAATCCTATTTTCTTTCGTTTGAAACTTAGATGATAATATGATAATGACGTACTAGAATACAGATGTATAAATTTCTGAAATGTTCAATGAATGAGAATATTTGTTTTGAGATAAGAACGTATTGTGGTGAATGTTTGTATATAGAATTATACAGGTAGAACATCAATACAAAAGATGTTAAGCATTGATAATTGAACTCTTATAGTTCACTTACTCGATAATATTGGGAATCATAAAGGTTGCGATTCAGGGAACGCAAGAAAGATATATAAAATAAATGTTTTTGATTATCCGCATTTTTAGCCATTATAACATCTAATTTTGATGCAAGGCTGAACTTAGATAGTATTGAGCGCACAATGTCAAGATTAATTTAGTCCTTATTATGGATTAAGTTGGTCCCGATTTTGGGGTCATTACAATGGCTGTATGACAAAACCCTAATTCTATCTCTATAGAATATACATACTCTCCCAAATCTTGGAATTGTCAGATATGCATGACTTTAATCTATAATAAGACATTCTTATTTATATATGTAGGCAACCCTCCTAAACCTTTTAGAAATATGGTTTTAATTTAATTAATTAAAATCCTTTAATTAATTAGGCTTCCTAATCATATTAGGAATATATGAGAGTACTTGTATTAATTAATTCTCAAACTACTTTAGGAATTAAACAAATAATAATAATAGCAATAATAATAATAATAATAATAATAAGACTCCTCTTATAAATTTATATTTAATATTTCTAAAATATTAAATAATAATATTAAGCTATTTAATTTATTCTATCACCATAGATTAAATTAAATACACTCAACTTATTATTACGATTATGTCATTTATTTCTTAAATAAATATTCTTCCTTTTATGGCGTGACCCTTTAGGTTCTCCATATTAAGCCGATTGTGAATAAATCAATTATAACAATTCTAATCTTATTTAAATAAATAAATTAAACTATTAATTTATTTAAATATATAACAATGTATTCTACAATAAGAATAAGCTTCCTTAGCGATTAACGACTTTTAAGATAATATAGATTTAAAAAGTAATCATAAAAGAACCTTTGAGTAAATAGTTACCGTATAATTCAATTATTCCACCATACAATGTCTCAATTAAATATAAGACATGTAAATAATGTCAAGTCTTATTTTATTTAATTATATATATTTCGATTCACAAATGCACAACTCCTAATAATGTAAATTAAAAATTCTTTTCTAATTTCATTTCACAATGGCCAATGATTCCTAGGTTGTCATTTATCGAATCACATAGGACATTCTTTTCTTTTACTAGAAGTGGTAGATTTTTTATTGATCATTCATTATCTCCATGTATAACTTATTACACCCAAGCATACCATTTGATGTACACTAAGGGTCTTAAGGGACATGTCAAAGTATAACTTATTATACACAAGATACTATGATGATCTCAAATCTAAGGATCACTTGTACTACTATCATTATAGAAATTCCTATTGACAAGCAAGTAAAACTTCATTAGGTATTCCTTAGCAAGCCACGTTCAGTGAACTTATTCTCCAATAAACACCTACATAATTGCTTTAGTATCTCCACACAAATGATCACGAGATCAATCATCCTCATCCAATGAGCAAGCAACGTATGTACCAATCTATCCTGATTCACTAATCCCTTTTTTAGTAATCCAACGATTAAGAACATTTAAGATTTTAAGTTATCTAAGAATTTAGATCTCATTAGCATGATCTCATCATGATTCTAAAAGTATTGATTAAAACTATGAGTTTATCATATATTATTAAAACATCACCATGTAGATAATGTAAAAACCTTTAATTAAATACTCCCTCCGTCCCAGTATAAAAGTCCTGGTGGGCTTTTTACGCATATTAAGAAGAGGAATGAAATGAAAAAATTACCCATAATAATGTCATTAATTATTTTCAATGTAAGTGAGAGAATGACTTTCTAGCTATTCAATTCAAAATATTCTCTCTCCATACTTATTAAATATGGAGAGAGAATTAGAATAAGAAAAATATGAGATATTTAATGCTACGGGCATAATATGAAAAAATATGTAAAAGTTTGGTTATTAAAGGAAAGTGAAAATTTAACATGGGACAACCCAAAATAGTAATAAGGACTTTTATCATGGGACGGATGGAGTAATTCTTTTTATTAATAAATGAATAAGATTATTTACAAAGTATATGCTTTATCATCAAACATGTTTGGCTTGTATGTATACTACTTTCACATTATTTATCCCAAGTGACATGTAATAATCATTAAATGCGTAGGATGTAAATTCACCAGCATTGTCAAGACGAATTATTGAGAATAAAATATGTTACATTTTTATCCTTTAATACTTAATCTTGTATATTTATTTTGTACCTAAATACACTCATTATTCTTATATTTTTATTTAAGGTGCAATTAAGGGATTCTGTTACTTTGAAAGTGCGTTGGAGACAAATTGAGCATTATTTGAACTTAAAGTAAAAGGAGGGGTAAAGTTGTAATTATGCGAGCACATGATTTTAATAAATTCAATATCTTGGTGATAAAGCAATATTAAATGCTCCTATTCATGAAAGGAAATAAATAAGGAGAATCCTACATGGAGAAGAAAGGAGGTGGAATAATCTTGATGTGCAAGTTAAATTCAATGAAGGAAAGGAAAGTCTATCTAGAAGATCTCTTTGAAGTAAGTTGATAGCCACTAGAAAGTTGAAACCTACATGGAAAAGAATTAATGTCATATGCCTATAAATAGAGGATTACCAAGAGATATAGGAAGACTTGGATACCAACTTCTCTCGACTATTCTTTAGTGTTTTTCATAGCCATGTGTGGCTAAACTTCTATTCCTGGTTTAAGGAGACGGAAGCCTCAGATTATTACAGTGTGAGATCTAATTAGTTTTAATTTTCAATTAATATTTTGAGTATTGATTATTCTTCTATACTTAAATTCTATTATTGATATGTTTAGTTGCTAGGATGTATACTAGTATATTATTCTTTGAAATCTACTTCTAAATTAGATATCAAATCCGTAATTGTTTGGTCACTTTAATTTGTGAAGAAACTAAGGTTAATAATTGACTGCAGATCATGAGATTATTATATCTTAGGAAGAATATTCAACTAAATTAAATACAACTACTTGTGCTTGTATTGTTTAGCTTCATCGATTTTTCTAATTCTTAAAGCTGCTACTAGATTAAACTTTCAGCACTTGTCAAAAGTTTTTTAGTAGTTAGGGTTATTTAGATCACTTGTTTCTTTCTAACTAAAATTAAGGAAAGACATGGAAGTAATTCCAATGGTGAATATTTAAAATACTAGTTGTTTATGCTTGTGTCAATGATCTGTGTAAATTTTTGAAGGTGAAAGTTGACTTAATCTAAGGCTCATTTTCCTGATTTATTTTGTTAGATATTTTGTGTTATTTAATTATTAATTTACTTTAACAAACAACACTCAAAACTCCCCAATTTAATTCACAAAACATAAAACTATACTAATCATTCTCTATGGGATCGACTCTTGCTTGCACTACTACATAAATATTTTTTGCAGTAAGAATTTATTTTTGGTTGTCTGCAACATTACAACAAGAATATTCTTGATTGTATGATCTGAAAATTGTGTTCGTAATCTAATAATTTGAGCAAGTAATCTCGCAAAGGCCAGGTTGTGAGTTGATAATAAACACACATTTGACCATTTTGTAGATGCATCTATTACAACCATAAAATATCTCAATGGTCCACATGGTGAGTGAATAAGGCCCATAAATATCTCCTTGAACGCGTTCTATAAATCTTGGGGATTCAATCCCAATTTTAGTTGGTGATGGTCTAATGACCAATTTGCCTTGAGAACAAGCAGCACACGAGAATTCTTTAAATTAAAGAATCTTCTAGTTCTTTAATGGATGACCATGTGAATTCTCAATAATTCTTTGCATCATTATTGATCCAAGATGACCCAACCGGTCATGCCAAATAATAAAATTATTTGGTTCACTGAACTTCTAGTTCATTATTGCATTGACTTCAATTGTACTAATACTTGTGTAGTACAAACATGAAGATAAAACCTGTAATTTTTTCAGTATTTGTTTTCCAGTAGAGACATTTAACACGATGTAAAGATATTATATACCATTGTTTAAAACATACCAGATTTCTCCTTGATTTAGTAAAGAACAAAGTATTATTAATAATAAATTTTGTTTCATTAGGAAGCATTATATTGGCTCTTCCAGAGCCTTTAATCAAGTCTGATAAACATGATATTGTATTTACTTTTACTTTCATTATTCTTAGATTTGAAAAATATTTCTTATGCCTGAGAATGGTATACGTCGTCGCACTATCTGCTAAGCATATATCTCCACCACTAATATTGGGCTCATTTATAGAATGACGCAAATATATATTTTCTTCATGAAAAAGAAAATATAATATAATAAGTTCATAATAAGACATAGTATTTATTATGTATATTTTTTGATAATGACACAATCCTTTACATTAAATAACCTAACATGAAAGGAAGAAAATAAAATACATCGGAACATACTAGCATAAAAGAAACATACTTAAGGATTAATAAAATTTTGAACTGATTATTATCATTACAAGAAATATCATCTTTCTCATCATTTTGCTCAAAAAAATCTGCAACGTCAAGGTGCGTCATATCCAAAGGGTCAAAATAAATATCATTACTATCTTGGTGAGAAAATTTTATTTCTATATTCTTTTCCTTTCCTTTCAATGAGGACTGATATAAATTAACAAGATGTTTGGTCGTACGACAGGTACAAGACTAATCATTCTACATCGATAATATATATTTTTTTCTTTCTTGGTATCTCCACTATGTATATTCTTTTCCCTTTCTTGTTTCTCCTTATTCTGTGAAGGTTTGTTAGAATTTGACAAATTACGACCATCATAATTGCGGTAATTAAATCGTCCTCGCTCATGGCTGTTAGGTTTGTATATAGCGCGATAATGCAATCAAATTACATAAAAGGTGCGGAAGCGCGATAAAAATAGATTTTAAAATTTTTCATACAAATCATCACCATAACCATACTTTGTGCATAATTATCAATCGATAGAAAGGAGAATGAGATCAGATTCATACCCTTATAGAGACTTGTTTCCTTAAGTACAAGTTCACCTCTAATTCTTTTTCACGTTTAACTTAAATCCACCGGATTTGATTCATTCCTTTGATCAACGTTAGTCACCCAAGTGTTTGGCCTCTAGAGGTGATCTACCAAAGAAGAACACGTATTCAAGAAAATGAGTGTTTGGCAAAACTCTAATTCTATCTCTATAGAATATGTCAGTACTCTCCCAACTATTGGAATTGTCATTAACTCTAAATTAAAATAAGACTCCTTTTATTTATAGATGTAGGCAACCCTCCTAAATAATTTAGGAATAGGGTTTTATTTTAATTAATTAAACTCCTTTAATTAATTAGGCTTCCTAATCCAATTAGGAATAATTAATTAAACTATTTTACTTAATTAGCCTCCTAATCTCATTAGGAATATATGAGAGTACTTTTATTAATTAATTCTCAAACTCCTTTAGGAATTAAATAATAATAATAATAAGACTCCTCTTATTAATTTATATTTAATATTTTCAAAATATTAAATAATAAATATTAAGCTATTTAATTTATTCTATCACCATAGATTAAATTAAATACACTTAACTTATTATTACGATTATGCAATTTAATTCTTAGATAAATATTTTTCCTTTTATGGTGTGACCCTTTAGGTTCTCCATATTAAACTGGAATAATCAATTAGAACAATTCTAATCTATTTACATAAATAAATTAATATTTATTTATTTAAATAAATAACATTTATTCTACAATAAGGATAAGTCTCATTAACAATCAACGACTTTCCAGATAATATAGATTTCAACATTAATCATAAAAGAACCTTTGAGTAAATAATTATCGTATAATTCAATCATTCCACCATACAATGTCTCAATTAAATATAAGACATAGAATTACTGTCAAGTCATATTTTATTTAATTATATGTATTTCTATTCTTAAATGCACAACTCCAAATAATACAAATTAGAAACTCCTTTCTAATTTCATTTTACCTTGGCCAATGACTACTGGATTGTAATTTATCGAATTACATAGGACATTCTCTTCTTTTACTAGAAGCGATAGATTCTTTGTTGATCATACATTATCTTTATGTATAACTTATTACACCCAAACATACCCTTTGATATACCTTAAGGGGCTTAAGGGACATATCAAAGTATAACTTCTCATACACAAGATACTATGATGATCTTAAGTCTAAGGATCACTTGTACTACTATCAATATAGGAATTCTTATTAACAGACAAGTAAAACTCTATTAGGTATTACTTAGCAAGCCACGTTAAGTGAACTTATTCTCCAATAAGCACCTACATACTTGTTTTATTGTCTCCACATAAATGATAATGAGATCAATCATCCTCATCCAATAAGCAAGCAACGTATGTACCAATCTATCCAGATTCACTAATCCCCTTTTTAGTAATCCAACGATTGAGAACAATTTTAGTTTGTGAGTTATCTAAGAATTTAGATCTCATTAGCATTCTCATCATCATGATTCTAAAAGTATTGCTCAAAAGTATGGGTTTATCACATGTTATAAAACAACACCATGTAGATAAATTAAAAGTCTTTAATTAAACAATTCTTTTATTAATAGATGAATAAGATTGTTAACAAAGTATATGTTTTATCATCAAACATGCATTAATTGACTTGTGTGCATAATACTTTCAATGGCCACGTCCACAAGCCTCTACTACGACCACGACCACGACCACAAACACGAACATAATTATTATTATATCTCCCAGCATTCACTTTAGGGAATGGAGCTAAACTAGTCGATCGTGATTCATGATTTTTCATTAAGAGCTCATTATTTTGTCAGCCACAAGGAGAAACAAAATCATTTCAGAGTAGTCTTAAAACCTCGTTCTCTATATTGTTGCAGGAGCACATTCGATGCATGAAAAGTAGATAATGTGTTTTCTAACATAATTTTCATATAGTTTCAATTTAGAATTGATATTAAACATTGCAGAATTATATTCACTTACTGATTTAAAATCCTGCAATCGTAAATGTATCCAATCATAACGAGCTTTTGAGAGAATAACAGTCTTTTGCATCTTTCTTTCAAATTTTTCTAAAGAATAAGGGGATCTTTTTGTGACGCCCCCAAAATAGGTATACACCACTCATTCTGAGTCGCTAAATACATGGTACAGAAAACAACTAAAACTTCATTATTACAATTGTCGTGCAAACACATATACTATGAGTTTAAATACAAATATTGTCTAATAGACAGTATTCAAACTCAAAAAAAGTCCCCATTACAATTATTATCATACTATTTTACATAATAGTGAGGACTGATAAAACAACTGTCTGGACCCATCACTCCACACCCCGACTAGTTCCCGCTATATTCTCGTCTTATGAGAAGAAAAATGGAACAAAAAGGAAAATGGTGAGATCAACTAGCCCAGTAAAGAATATTATGACTAATATAATGTAGAACAAATTATCGTTAGTCTTCAATAATTCAGATAAAATATAATGGACAACAAGTTTTAGATCAATATTCGCAGCGGAAATAATAATTCATTATAAGAGTTAAGTATAGAATGAAATCTACTATCGTCTATGAATTTAAAAGTCCATCATCAATATTTTATCCATGTAACACTAATCAATATACATCTTGAATCAAATATTCATCTTTGAACTACGGTCAAAGATATTCATTTGTATCACCAGTTGGTCATGTTCATCTCAACACCTGTCCATCTTTGCACTACGGGCCAAACATATTCATCAGGTAATCATTCATCTTTGCACTACAGGCCAAAGATATTCAGTTATATCATTATTTAAGACTGGAGATGATGAAAAATATCTTAAAAAAAACGAATTCAGTGAGATAAAAGGACAAAGATTAGGGATTCGTACTTCAGTTTATCCACGTTCAAAAATACTCCATAATAATCAATTGTGGAGCAAAATTCAATTATGAAGATCAAAACATGGATACAATCAAAGATAGTAACCATAATAGACAACTTGGACAAAGAAGAGAAAATTTCATTTTTTTGTGAATAGTGTCGTATTTGTGAATAGTGTCGTATACGTGAATAGTACCGTATACGTGAATAGTAACTCCGACACGACAAGGTAGAAATTCCATAAGAAAAATCATACTTCGTGAATAGTACTCGTGAATAGTACCGTATTCGTGAATAGTGTTGTATACGTGAATAGTGCCGTATACGTGAATAGTAACCTCTACATAAAAAAGTAAATTTTCATAATAAAATTCATACCAATATTTTAACATAATGATATTGAAAGAAAAACATCATTTACGAAGAAAATAACATCCTTTACCTCAAATGAACAGTACTTCTGACTGGAATATCGGATATAATGCTGAAGGAAACTTGTACTGGATGGCAACTCTCAAAGTATCTAAATACCCACAAAAATACACTCGATATTATAGAGAGAGAAAACTTTTGATTCTGGTGTGATTTCAATATTTACCAAACACCCTATTTATAGAAAAATATCAGAATGCTAATGTAAGACCCCAAATTTTATGAAATAAAAGTATTCAATTTTCTTATAATTATTATTTTATTTAGTAAATGGTTAAATTGATAAAAGGTTGAAGTTAAGGGTGATATATGAAATTTTTTCAAAGTAAGCAAGTTGATATAAAATATTCGTTGTGTCTGGGAATATATTCGATTGGTCGGAGAATATTCGTTTTAACAAGAACATTCGTACAACGACACAATCATTGGTGGACCCCACAATGGAATAACTGTCGGACTTAGAAAATGAAAGAATTATCTTTTTATAAAAAGAACGGCGAAAGTTTTACCGTTAAACTGTTGAAATACCCGGTGGTAAAAGAACAATAATACGCGTGGTTGCATAGTAGCACACGATATTGATTATTGATGTTTACGTGAGAAGTCACTCAGTTATACTCAATTATTGCTACAATAATTGCTACATAGTATCTCACGTTATTTGATTCAATTATTGTAACAGTATCATCTGCATAATATTTTATATTATTTAATCAATAATTGAGACGACAAAGTTATTCATATTATTATTTGCAATATTAATGATGTCTAGAAAGTTCTGTCGAGGAGAGGTTTGGTCACCTAATTGCGGCATGATAGGAGAAATCTTATCTAAAAGCCCCTCTTTCCTGGGAATGATCTAGTTATTAAATATTATGAGTTATAAGATTAATGATCAATAATTATTAATAGATTAAAAATGTGTTTATTAAAGATATGTGATTTGTAGTAAATATTTATTCAATTTTTGATATAAATAGAGAGGTTTGTTATGAGGTATTTGTTATAAATTTGACTTATTATTCCATGAGGAGATGTGCTAATTTTTCAGACCGTTGGTTGAAGATATACTAGTAAATCAATATGGACCGCTGGTGGAAAGTTATAATAGTAAATCAATATGAATCGTTGGTTTAAAGTTTTAATAGTAAATCATTATGGACCGTTGCTTTAAGTTTTAATAATAAATCAATATGGACCGTCCGTTTAAAAGTGAATTAATCTGGGCCGTTCATGAATTAGTTACTATTCAATCCTTTTTTCTATAAATAAAAGCTCATTTCTTCATTATTTCTTACGAATTCACTGAAAATCTAGAGAGAAAACTATAGAGAGCAAGAAGAAGAGTATTCTGCTACTACCCTACTTCAATATTCACTCTTCTATTAAGGTAAGGGGTTTTATTTATGTGACATCCCCAAAATAGGTATACAACACCCATTCTGAGTCGCCAAATACATGGTACAGAAACAACTACAACTTTATTAATACAACTGTCGTGCAAAATACGACAACACTTAAACTATGAGTTTAAATACAAATATTATCATCTAGACAATATCCACACTCAAATAAGTCCTCATTACAATTATTGATACACTATTTTACAAAATAGTGAGGACTACTAAAACAACTTTTAGAACCATCATTCCACACCCCGACTAGTACTCGCTACATTCTCGTCTCCTGAGAAGAAAAATGGAACAAAAAGGAAAAGGGTGAGCTTAACTAGCCCAGTAAAGAACATTATGACTAAGATAATATAGAACAAATTATCGTTAGTCCTCAACAGGAAAAAACTAATAGAATACAATAGACAACAAGTTTTAAATCAATATTCGCAGCGGAAATAATAATTCATTAGAAGAGTTAAATAGTGAATAAAATCTACTATCTTCTATATATGAATTTAAAAATTCATAGTCAATATTTTATCCATGTAACATTAATCAACATATATCTGGAATCAAATATTCATCTTTGCACTGCAGGCCAAAGATATTCATCAGTTGGTCATGTTCATCTAAACACATGTTCATCTTTGCACTACGGGCCAAATATATTCATCAGAAATCATTCATCTTTACACTACAGGCCAAAGATATTCAGTAATATCATCATTTAGGGTGAGGATGATGAAAAATATTTTAAAGAAAAGCGAATCCAAAGGAAGCAAAAGAATAAATATTAGGGATTCAGTATTAGTTTTATCCAAGTTCAATAATACTCCATAATAACAAATTTTGAAGCGAATTCAAAAATAAAGATCAAAACATGGATACAATCAAAGATAGTAACCATAATAGACATCTTGGACAAAAAAAGAAAATTTCATTTTTAATTGAATAGTGCCATATTCGTGAATAGTGTGTATATCGTGAATAAAGTATCGTGGATAGTAACTCCCCACACAAAAAGTTCCAAATTTGATAAAAATTTAAACCATTATTTAAGATAATGATATTGAAGAAAATAATATCATTTAAGATGAAAATAACATCCCCTTACCTCGCAAGACAAAGATTTCGACATTGAATATCGGATAAAATGATGAAAGAAACTTGCACCGTATAGCCACACTCAAAGTATCAAAATACTCACAAAAATACGCTCGATATTATAGAGAGAAAACTTGAGATTCGGTGTGATTTTCAATTCTAACCTAAGACACCTATTTATAGGAAATTGCTTAGAACACAAAGAGAAAATTTAATAAAATAATAATTTATTTTTCTCAAATTTTCTACGCACACCAATATAGTCTAGACATCAGCCACACCTCAATAACAACAACGAAAAT
Source organism: Panax ginseng (assembly GCA_020205605.1). Lineage (NCBI taxonomy): Eukaryota > Viridiplantae > Streptophyta > Magnoliopsida > Apiales > Araliaceae > Panax > Panax ginseng. The sequence goes on from CM035141.1 coordinate 83,783,958, forward strand.
GTTTTTCTCAATTAATTTATTTAAAACTCCAAATAATAATAATTAATTAATCCGGAACTTCAATAATTCATAATAAATAGCCCTTTTGTCAGAAAAATTCGAACCTTAAGTCTTTCTATAGGAAATTCCATTATCTACAACTTTGCAGAAGAAAGTTTTTCCAAATTCCAAACAGAAATTGACCAAAATCCAAAAACGGGCGATTTTACAGGCTATAATCAAATTTCAGTCAAGAAATGGGCCCATAGACATGTTTAACATGTTTTAAATAAATTTTGCAACAAAAATACCCTTCCTCCTCATATACTCAGATATCCCACATTCATTGTGAAAATATCACCACTATTATATTATTAAAATAATATATTTAAATGAATTATTTATCAGAAAAAGATAAAATAATAATTTTCAACAATTGTCACATTAAAAATTTTCTCCATCTATATCCACATAAAATGAATATTTTCCTTATCATATAAATCAATAATTAATTATTCACAAATAATATTACAGAATCACAAGATCTTGTGGCAACGGTAGTTGCCGAGGAAAGAGGGGGCTTTCCAATAAGAATTTCTCCTTACTAGCGTGCAATTAGGTGACCAAACTTCTTCTTAGACAGAACTTTCTAGACATTACCAATAATGTTATCTAATAATATTATTCAGATAATATGAATTATTGCTTCGATAATGAAAAATACTGTGTAGTGACAATTATTGAAACAACAGTAATATAAAATATCAACGTAACAATTATTGAATCAATAAAATAAAATATTAAACAATAATTACTGTAACAATTATTGAGTAGTGTCTTCTTACTTAAGAATCAATAATTGGTGCAATACCGTGTGCTACTGTGGAACAACGCGTATTACTGTGTTTTAACCACTAGGTATTCCAACAGTATTAACGGTAACAACTACGCCGTTATTTATAAACAACTTATACTTGTCATTTTTTTCATTCAATCGCTTTCCGTTATAGGGTCCAAAAAAGGCTGCGCCGTCGTACGAATATTCCCCGATAGGAAGAATATTCCACGACTAAAAGAATATTCCCCGACAATAATGAATATTTTATAACCACTTGCTTATTTGAAATATTTGCGCATTTTATCCATAACTAACCACATTAATCAATTCAACCCTTACTATTTCAAAATAATAAATAGAGAAATTCAATTTCATTTATAATAAGTTGGGGTCTTACAACCTCCCCTCCTTATGAAATTTCATCCTCGAAATTGACGTACGTACCTGGTGTTTCTAAAAGGTGAGGATACCTCGCTTTCATTTCCGTTTCCAACTCCCAGGTCATTTCCTCTATAGCATGGTTCCTCCACAAAACTTTGACGTGTGGTATGACCTTTGTGCGTAGGACATGCTCTTTCCTATCCAAGATCTTGGCAGGTACCTCTTCGTACATTAAGTCTTCGGCTATCTCGTCCGGTTCTAACTTAATAACGTGGTTTGGGTCTTTCACATATTTACGTAGCACATATATATGAAAAACATTATGAACACGAGACATACTTGGAGGTAATACGAGTCTATGAACCAATAAATCGTGGATTAAGCTTTCCTCTCTTCCCGAATCTTGTAACTTTCTTCCATGGAACAATACGTAACAATACATGATCCCCAATGTCAAATTCTACGTCCTTTCGATGAAGATCCGCATAACTCTTTTGTCGATCATGTGCCGTTTGTATACGTTGTCGAATCATTTGGATCTTCTCTGTAGTTGTAAGACCCCAACTTTTTGAATAAAGATTAAATTTTCTCAAAATATATTTTTGAATATTATGGTGTGGATTTGATATAATGTTATAGTTGTGGGTAATATTTACAAATTTTGCAAAAGTACTTAAGTTGTTATATAATATTCGATTGGTGGGAATATTCGTTTTAACAGGGAATATTCGTACATAACGGCACAATCATTGGTGGACCCCCACTGGCGGAATTATTGTCGGATTGAAAAGCGACAAAAATACTTTTTATGAAAATAACGGCGGAAGTTTTACCGTTAGCTGTTGAAACACTTTCATTGTTAAAAGTACGATGTCTGGCGTAGTTGCATAGTAGTACACGGTATTGATTATTGATGCTTACGTGAGAAGTCACTCAGTTATACTCAATTATTGCTATAGTAATTGCTGCATCATATCTCTCATATTATTGATTCAATTATTGTCACATTATCATTTGCATAATATTTTATATTATTAAATCAATAATTGAGACGACAAAGTTATTCATATTATTATTTGCAATATTGACAATGTCTAGAAGTTCTATCAAGGAGAGGTTTGGTCACCTAATTGCGCGCCAATAAGGAGAAATCCTTATCGGAAAGCCCCCTCTTTCCTGGGAACGACCTGGTTGTTAAATATTGTGAGTTATAATATTAATGATGAATAAGTTGTGTTGATTAAAAATGAATTTTAATAGTTCCATTGTGTTGAAATTATTAGTGTTAGTGGAAATCGACATCTATTCCGATGATAATTGATGTCTAGGGGTTATATTGATAAATCGGGTAATTTATCGGATAAATGAGCAATTAATTGCTACTAATTCACATGCTTATATAACTATTTGTTCACATGTGTGTACTATTGAATCACATTATTTACTATTAGAAGAGTTTGTGCAAGATTGATAATACTTGCATGACTAAGTAAAAAATGGAGGTATAGATGGAGGTAATACTGTAATTCATATTTTTCACATGATTATACTATTGATTCACATGATTGAACTATTGATTCACATTATTTACTATTAGGGGAGGTGGTGCAAGTTTGATAATACTTGCAGAACTAAATTAAAAATGAAAGAAAAGTTGGAGGTATTGTACTGTAATTTTTCGAGCCCAAAAATGTGCAATTATCGAAGCTATATTTTCCTATAAATAGAAGCTCATTCTTCCTTCATTTCTCATCAATTCACAAAAGCTTTAGAGCGATTATTATAGAGAGAAAGAAGAAGAGAAGTCTGCTACCTCACTATTCCGATATCCGCTTTTTCCAAGGTAGGGAGTATTATTTCTTTCTTATCCACGAAGAGAACTTACATTATTCCATTATTTATTATTCTATTGGATTAACTCAGATATCATGGGCTACCCTATACTTGGTGAAATTCTTACGTTATTCCATTCTTTATCATTCATTTGGAACATCCTCATGCATGCGTTTATGCTGGGACCTAGTTCCATTATTTATCATTCTCGTTGGAACATCCATGCTCATGTGTTCTACGCGGACTGGTTAAAGTCTTTATTATTCTCGTTAGAATATCTTGTGTTCATGCGTTTCTGCAGGACCGATTAAAATCTTTATTATTACATTGGAATATCATATATCATGCGCTTTTTACGCCTACCGATTCCGTCTTTATTATTCTCATTGGAATAACTCCGTATGCATGCGTTTTTTACGGGACTCGATTCCGTTATTTATTATTCTATTGAAATAACCTGCCTATGCGGTCTATCGCATGCTTGATGATTTCTTTTGTTATTCCATTCCTTATTATACTCAGTTGGTTAAAGTTTTGACTTCTATACTCCATGAAATTAGTGGAATATCCTTGATATTTGCGCTTCATCCAGAGATCTTTTCATTGAAATATTCTTCTGAGAATTCTTGAATTTTACTCCACAAAGCAGATCATGTTGACAATTTGGACGTTATTGATTCTCGGATAAAATAATTCTTGAACTTGTTTTATTGAATTCTTATATCATTGTCATCATCCTTATGTTTATATTTTGTTGAAAGTCATATGTATTCGTAGTAGTGTATAGATGGACTTGGTATGATTATGACCGAGAGATTATTGATTGTAATCATAACCATAATGTTACAAATGATGTGGTAAAGTCCTCATTGGTCCGTAGTGCATTAATGGACGAGTTGTTGGCATGATCATGACCATTAATAAATACACAAATATTCTTGGTCTCGTAGTGTATGGATAATTTTGGTCGTGATACTAAAAATATCCTTGGCCGTAGTAATCTGAGGGGTGATTCGGTGATGTGGATTATTTATTAAGTCATGCGTCCAAATGATAAAAGTGATGAAAACCTTTTAAATCATAAAAGATAGTAGATTTTATTCTCTACTTGACTCTTTTAATGGATTTCTTGTTCACCGCAGATTAAACTTGATGGTTGTTATATTATATCGGTTTAACATTGTTGAAGGCTAACGATAATATATTCGCATTATCTTAGTTATAATATTTACTCATCGGGCTAGTTGAGCTCACCTTTTACTTTCATTGTTCTCTTGAGAAAATGAGAACGTAGCGAGGACTAGTCTGGGGAACGGAGTGACGGACGGATGATAGCATTAGTAGTCCTCACTATTCAAAGTGAAATAGTGGGAAAATAAATGTAATAATATTGAATTTGAGTTTGTATATTGTCTAGGCGACAATATTTGTATTAAAACTCACAACTTATGTTTTTGTCGCATTTTTTATTACAGTTGTATAATTAAGTTGTATTTGTATTCTGTACCATGTATTTGGCGACTCAGAATAGGTGATGTATACTTGTTTTGGGGGTGTCACAGTAGTCATTCGTACCAACTCTGGTCCCAACAACGTTGCTTCTCCCACCTCATCCCAACATACTGAAGAGCGACACTTTTGTCCATACAATGCTTCAAATGGAGCCACACCTATACTTGCCTGATAATTGTTGTTGTAGGAGAATTCCACCAATGGTAGGTACTTATCCCAACTCCCTTTGAAATCTAGGACACAAAGTCTTAATAGATCTTCAAGAGTTTGAATAGTCCTCTCTGATTGCCTGTCCGTTTGAGGATGGTATGCCGAACTGAATCGTAAATCCGTGCCCATAGCTTTTTACAAGCTAATCCAAAATCGTGAAGTGAATCTTGGGTCACGATCCGAAACTATGGATACTGGCATGCCATGCAATCTCACAATCTCATTTACGTATATACGAGCAAGATGTTCAAGGGAATAAGTCTCCCGTATCGGCAAGAAATGAGCAGACTTGGTTAATCTATCAACAATAACCCAAATAACATTTATGCCTTGAGAAACCGTGGGAAGACCCGTAACAAAATCCATGGTAATGTGTTCCCACTTCCATTTCAAAATCTCAAGTGGTTGCAATGAACCCTTAGGCACTTGATGCTCCACCTTACACGTTGACAAGTTAAACACCTCGAGATAAACTTTGTAATTTCTCTCTTCATATTGTTCCACCAAAATGTATGTTGAAGATCATGATACATCTTGGTACTCCCAGGATGGATTACAAATGGTGTGTTATGTGCCTCCATCATGATTCTTTGCTTCAAGTCAGAATCGTTAGGAACACAAAGTCTGGAGTTGACTCGAAGTATTCCTTCTTCATCGATTCTTTCTTCTGGAATAGCACCTTCTTGCACTTTCTTCTTTATACGCATCAGCTCCATGTCTGTAGCTTGAGCAGCTTTAACTTTATCAATTAAAGTCGGTTCTACTCATATGCTTGATATCATCACGTGGGTACTTGGAGCCTTTATCTCTATCTCCATCCTTGCAAGTCATACAAAATGGGCCTTTGTGTTAACAACATTGCACATGTTCCCGCATATGATCTTCTACTCAATGCGTCAGCTACCACGTTTGCTTTTTCAGGATGGTATTGGATGGTATGGTCGTAATCTTTCAATAACTCGAGCCAGCGTCATTTCCGCATGTTGAGTTCCTTTTGGGTGAAGAAATATTTGAGATTTTTATGGTCTGAATATATTTCCACTTTCTCCCCATATAAAAAGTGCCTCCAGATCTTTAAGCGAAATGATGGGCACGCTAACTCTAGATCATGAGTAGGATAATTCCTCTCATATTCTTTAAGTTGTCGTGAGGCATAGGCTATAAATTTCCCACGTTGCATGAGAACACATCCTAGCCCTTTCCCTGAAGCATCGTTGTAGATAAAAAATCCATCCGAACCAGATGGTATTGTCAAAACAGGTGCCGAAATAAGTCTCCTCTTCAGTTCTTGGAAACTCTTCTCGCATTCCTCGCTTCATACAAATTTGATATCTTTCTGAGTCAGCTGAGTTAATGTAGTAGCGATTCAAGAAAATCCTTCCATGAATCTCCGATAATAACCAGCTAAGCCTAGAAAGCTACGTACTTCAGTCACCGACTTCGGTTGCTCCCAACTTTGTATTGCTTCAATCTTCGCTGGGTCAATAAATACTTCATGTTTTAACACCACGTGCCCAAGGAATGCTACTTCCTCAAGCCAGAACTCGCATTTCTTCAACTTGGCATATAACTTGTTTTCACGAAGCCTTTGGAGTACCAGCTTCAAATGGTGCTCATGATCTTCACGAATTTTGGAATATATGAGGATGTCATCAATAAAAACAACAACGAACTGATCCAAATATTCCTTGAATACTCGGTTCATCATATCCATGAAAGCAGCAGGAGCATTAGTCAATCCAAAAGATATTACTAAGAATTCATAATGCCTCGCATCTGAGTTTAAGGTCGTCTTTGGAATATCCTCGGTTTTAACCTCAAATTGATGATATCCGTAAGCGAAGATCGATCTTTAAGAAGAATTTTGCTCCTTGCAACTGGTCAAATAGGTCATCAATACGAGGTAGCGGATACCTATTCTTGATGGTGACATGATTCAATTCTCGATAGTCAATACAAAGTCGCATACTCTCGTCTTTCTTCTTTACAAATAAAACAGAGCACCCCAAGGAGATGTACCAGATCTAATGAAATCGATGTCCAACAACTCCTGTAGTTGGACCTTTAACTCCCGAAGTTCAATAGGAGCCATTTGATATGGGGTTTTAGAAATGGGCTTCGTACCAGGTTCAAGGTCAATAAAGAATTCAAATTCACGTTCTGGGGGTAGACCGGGAAGTTCTTCAGGAAATACGTCAGGAAAGTCAATAACAACAGGAATATTATTCAAATATGACGTGTCTTTATTTAAATCCATAACATGGGCTAAGAAAGCTTGACATCCATTTTTTAATAAACGAATAGCTTTATGACTTGATATAACAGTGATTGATTTTAATGGCTTAGTTGCTTGAATTCACACAACAGGTTGGTTAGGAATATAAAAACTAACAACCTTACGAAAATAATCAATTTTGGCATGATGAGTAGTTAACCAATCAATCCCTAAAATCACGTCAAATGCAAGTATCTTTAAAGAGATAAGGTCAACAGGTAAGGTGATGGTGCCAACTTGGATCAAACAAGATTTATAAACAGTGGATGTGTTGAAAGTTTCTCCTAACGGAGTCTCCACAGATAAATCAAAGTCTAATTTCTCCGAAGTCAAGTTTAAACGTTGAGCACAAGCAGGAGAAATAAATGAATGGGTAGCACCGGTATCTAGTAAGGTATAAACTTCGCATGAATTTATGATTAGCTTACCGTGATCACCTCGTTTGGGTTCCTTGCATGTTGACGACCACGACAAACGCTCTTCCAGAACCGTTGACTTTGACTTTTTAGGGATGACCTTTTGAGTCACTATCCTCACTGGACTTGGTTTCGCTTATGAGGCAATCTCGAGCGATATGTCCTTCCTTTCCATAATTATAACATACCTTAAACTATTGTGGGCGGTTTTAATGATATGTCCTTCTTTTCGCAGACTTATAAGATATGAATCGGTGGTCATTCTCCTCCCTGGAACTAGTTATTCTTTGGTCTTTGACGTCTTCGTATTTTCATTGTTTAATCTCCTCTTTTTAAAATCTCCTCCCGACCCGCTTCTTCTATTCTCATGGCCATGATTACCACCGAGTGGTTGCCGCTCTTGTCAGTATTTTTTTCTTTCTCATTTGGTTATCGATGTTACGATATTTCTTTGCATCACCAATATGATCCTGGTTGTGGTCCCTCGGTTGAACGTACTTGTTATCTCGCTCTAATAATTGAGCCCTATTGACAACACCTGAATAGAGAGAAAATTTATGTGAAATGAGATATTAACGTCTGCCGGGTTTCAAACCTCTTAGAAACATCCACGTCATACGTTCCTCATTCTCCACCAAATGAGGTGCAAACCTGGACAACTCTGCGAACTTCGCCTTGTATTGGGACACCGTCATGTTGTTTTGTTCTAATCTAATAAACTCTACCTCCTTCATATGGCGAATACTTTCAGGAAAGTACTTGTCGTTGAAAAGTTTCTGAAATGTTTCCCAAGACATGCTGAGTGCGGCAGGCTGAGTACGCTTCACAGATTCCCACCAGTAGTCTGCCTCGCCACGGAACATAAAGGTGGCGAATAGAACCTTCTGTTCCTTCGTGCATCCTAAGACATCGAATATCTTGGTAAGTTTTTTAACCCACGTCTCTGCCATAATCGGATCCGGCTTTCCAATAAATTCCGGTGGTCCCAACTCTTTGAATCGCTTGCTTGGCAGTGACAATTGCAGCGTTCTTATCATTTCCACCGCATTTTGTACACGAGTCTCCCTCGTCCGGTTTTTCATGAATCGTAAAAGCTCCTAAACATCGTCGTTCATCGTCTCGCTTTCGGTGGTGTTGTTTACGGGGAGGAACATTGCTTTACCTGTTAGACGTTCTCCTCATTGGTGAGTAAAGGTGTCTCCACAGTCTCATTCATTCCACTGTTAATATTCTCAGCTGCCATTCTTAAATACTTCCATAAAACAAGGGTTAATTAAACAAATTAACATATCACATATTAATCGGATGTCTCCGATCGACCAACAAATAAGCTTAGGTATGACAATTGGCGAAGGATTTACTCGTCTCTCCTCCTCCTAGTATTAACGATCGATCTCCGCCAAAGACCATATCCCTAAGCTCTGATACCAACTGTGACGCCCCCAAAATAGGTATACAACACCCATTCTGAGTCACCAACTACATGGTATAGAAACAACTATAACTTTATTAATACAACTGTCGTACAAAATATAACAACACTTAAACTGTGAGTTTAAATACAAATATTGTCATCTAGACAATATCCACACTCAAATAAGTCCTCATTACAATTATTGATACACTATTTTACAAAATAGTGAGGACTACTAAAACAACTTCTAGAACCGTCATTCCACACCTTTTACTTAGTACTGCCATACATTCTCGCCTTCTGAGAAGAAAAATGGAACAAAAAAGAAAAGGGTGAGCTCAACTAGCCCAGTAAAGAACATTATGACTAAGATAATATATAACAAATTATCGTTAGTCCTCAACAGGGAAAAATCTAATAGAATACAATAGAACACAAGTTTTAAATCAATATTAGCAGCGGAAATAATAATTCATTAGAAGAGTTAAATAGTGAATAAAATCTACTATCTTCTATATATGAATTTAAAAATTCATAGTCAATATTTTATCTATGTAACATCAATCAACATATATCTGGAATCAAATATTCATCTTTGCACTGCAGGCCAAAGATATTCATCAGTTGGTCATGTTCATCTAAACACATGTTCATCTTTGCACTACGGGCCAAAGATATTCATCAGAAATCATTCATCTTTACACTACTAAAGCCAAAGATATTCAATAATATCATCATTTAGGACTGATGATGATGAAAAATATTTTAAAGAAAACGAATCCAATGAAGCAAAAGAATAAATATTAGGGATTCGTATTACAGTTTTATCCAAGTTCAATAATACTCCATAATAACCAATTTTGAAGCAGAATTCAAAAATAAAGATCAAAACATGGATACAATCAAAGATAGTAACCATAATAGACATCTTGGACAAAAAGAAGAAAATTTCATTTTTCGGTGAATAGTGTCGTATACGTGAATAGTAACCCCGACACAAAAAGTTCCAAATTTGAGAAAAAGTTCAAACCAGTATTTCGGCATAATGATATTAAATTAAATAATATCATTTAAGACGAAAATAACATCTCTTACTTCGCAAAGACAGTACTTCTGACTGAATATCGGATATAATGTTGAAAGAAACTTGCACTGTATAGCCACACTCAAAGTATCAAAATACTCACAAAAATACGCTCGATATTATAGAGAGAGAAAACTTCAGATTCTGGTGTGATTTTCAATTCTAACCTAAGCACCCTATTTATAGGAAATTGCTTAGAACACCAAAGTAGAAAATTTAATAAAATAATAATTTATTTTTCTCAAATTTCCTACGCACACCAATATAGTCTAGACATCAGCCACACCTCAATAACAACCACGAAAACATTTTTCTCAATTAATTTATTTAAAACTCTAAATAATAATAATTAATTAATCCGGAACTTCAATAATTCATAATAAATAGCCCATTTGTCAGACAAATTCGAACCTTATGTCTTTCTATAGGAAATTCCATTATCTACAACTTTGCAGAAGAAAGTTTTTCCAAATTCCAAACAGAAATTGACCGAATTCAAAAAACGGGCGATTTTACAGGCTATAATCAAATTTCAGTCAAAAAATAGGCCCACAGACATGTTTAACATGTTTTAAATAACTTTTGCAACAAAAATACCCTTCCTCCTCATATACTCAGATATCCCACATTCATTGTGAAAATATCACCACTATTATATTATTAAAATAATATATTTAAATGAATTATTTATCAAGAAAAAGATAAAATAATAATTTTCAACAATTGTCACATTAAAATTTTCTCCATCTATATCCACATAAAATGAATATTTTCCTTATTATATAAATCAATAATTAATTATTCACAAATAATATTACAGAATCACAAAGATCTTGCAACCAGCCGCTTCTCGGAGAAAAGAGGGGCTTTCAATAAGAATTTCTCCTTACTAATAGCAAGAATTAGGTGACCAAACTTCTTCTTAGATGTAACTTTCTAGACATTACCAATAATGTTATCTAATAATATTATTCAGATAATATGAATTATTGCTTCGATAATGAAAAAAAATCTTTGTGTAGTGACAATTATTGAAACAACAGTAATATAAAATATCAACGTAACAATTATTGAATCAATAAAATAAAATATTAAACAATAATTCTTTGTAACAATTATTGAGTAGTGTCTTCTTACTTAAGAATCAATAATTGGTGCAATACTGGTGCTTATTGTGGAACAACGCGTAGACATCGTGTTTTTAACCACTAGGTATTCCAACAAGATAATTAATCTGGTAACAACTACGCCAGTTATTTATAAACAACTTATACTTGTCATTTTTTTCATTCAATCGCTTTCCGTTATAGGGTCCAAAAAAGGTCGCGGCTACTGTCGCATTTAATATTCCCCGACAGGAAGAATATTTCACGACCAAACGAATATTCCTCGATAATAATGAATATTTTATAAGCACTTGCTTATTTGAAATATTTGTGCATTTTACCCATAACTAACCATATTAATCAATTCAACCCTTACTATTTAAAAATAATAAATAGAGAAATTTAATTTCATTTATAATAAGTTGGGGTCTTACAATTTATTTCATATCCGCTTACGATATTATTTTTCCTATTCGTAAGAAATATTATCTTTGTTCAATATTCGTAAGGGATATTATTTATTGTATTCGTAAGGAGTGTTATTTATTTCATATTCGCTTACGATATTATTTTTCGAATTCGTAAGAAATATTATCTTCATTCAATATTCGTAAGGGATATTATTTGTTGTATTCGTAAGGGGTATTATTTCTTTCGTATTCATGAAGAGAGTTATTTTCTTTCAATACTCGTAAGGGTTGTTATTCCATTATTTATTATTCTGTGGGAATAACCTGTCTACGCAGACTACCGCATGCATGGTGAAATCTTTTGTTATTCCATTCTTTATTATTTTGTGGAAATAACCTGTCTACGCGGACTATCGCATGCATGGTGAAATCTTTTGTTATTTCATTCTTTATTATTCTGTGAGAATAACCTGTCTACGCGGACTACCGCATGATAGGTGAAAATTCATTTGCAGTTTTGTATATTATTTCTTTTCATATTCTTAAATCTAAACTTACTATGGTAAGTATTGCTTTTATAATTCCTGAAATTAGTGGAATACCCTTGAGTTTTGCGCTTTATCCAGTATTGTTTCATTGAAATTTTGATATGAACTTTCTTATTAAATACCAATATTTTCACCAGGGGTACTATTCACGGGTTACTATTCACCCGAGGATTCGGGGTACTTTTCATACCGAGTTACTATTCACGGGTTACTATTAACGGTTTACTACTCACTCGGTTATTATTCACCCGAATATTATTCACCCAAATATTATTCACCCGATGATTTGGGGTACTTTTTATACCGAGTTACTATTCATGGGTTACTATTCACTTGGGTACTATTCACTCGGGTATTAATCACTCGGGTATTCGGGGCATTTTTCTTGTTGGGATACTATTCACGGGGTACTATTCCCGAAGTACTATTCATGGGGTACTATTCAGGATAAAAATTAATTTCTTTTCTGTCCAAGATTATTTTTGATTCATGAATATTATTCTTGAATTTTACTCCACAAAGCAGTATCATGTTGACAATTTGGATATTTTTAAACTCTAGATAAATTTAAAGTCTTTAATATTTATCCTTGATCTCGTTTGATTGAATTCTTATATCACTGTCATCATCCTCATGCTTATATTGTGATAAAAGTCATATGTGGCTTACGTGCATAGATGTACTATTGATTGGTATGATTATGACCAGGGATTATTCGGTATAATCATGACCATAATGTTACAAATGATGTGGTAAAAGTCCTCGTTGGCCCATAGTGCATTGATGGACAGTTGTTGGTATGATAATGACAATTGATGATTACATGAATATCCTTGGCCCGTAGTGCAGGATTGATTCGATGATGTGGTTTATTTATTAAGCTGAGTCTCAGCGATAAAGTTGATGAAAAACCTTTTAAATCATAGAAAATAGTAGATATCATGCTCTACTTGACTCTTCTAATGGATTGCTTGTTCCGCTGCAGTTAAACTTGATGTTTATTATATTTTTATCAGTTTAACATTGTTGAAGGCTAACGATAGTTTATTCTGCATTAATTATCTTAGTCATAATATTTTTTACTGGGCCAGTTGAGCTCACCCTTTTGCTTTCATAGTTCTCTTCAGGAAATGAGAACGTAGCCAAGACTAGTCGGGGAACAGAGTGACGGTCCGAGATGGTGGCTATAGTAGTTGTGAGACCCCAAATTTTGTGAATAAAGATTTAAATATCTCGAAATATTTTTTTAATATTATGGTGTGGATTTGATATAATGTTATAGTTGTGGGTAATATTTATAAATTTTGCAAAGTATGCAAGTTGTTATAAAATATTAATTGGTCGGGAATATTCTTTTGTTGGAGAATATCCATACGACAACACAATCATTAAGTGGGCCCCCTAACGGAAGTATTGTCGTAGTTGTAAAAAACCATGTAATTATCTTTTATAAAAATAATCTGAAAGTGTTACCGTTAAAACTATTGAACTACCCGGTAGTAAAAGTACATTAATACGCGTGGTTGCATAGTAGCACACGGTATTGATTATTGTTGTTTACGTAAGAAGTCACTCAGTTATACTCAATTATTGCTACATTAATTGTTGCATCATATCTCTCATATTATTAATTCAATTATTGTCACAATATCATCTGTATAATATGTTATATTATTAAATCAATAATTGAGACGACAAAGTTATTCATATTATTATTTGCAATATTGACAATGTCTGTAAGGATTACATCAAGGAGAGTTTTGGTCACCTAATTGCGGCCAATAAGGAGAAATCCTTATCGGAAAGCCCCCTCTTTCCTGGGAACGACCTGATTGTTAAATATTGTGAATTATAATATTAATGATGAATAAGTTCGTGTTGATTAAGGATGAAATTGATAGTTCCATTGTGTTGAAATTATTAGTGTTAGTGGAAATCGATATTTATTTCAATAATAATTGATGTCTGGAGGTTATATTGACCAATCGGGTAATTAATCGGATAAATGAGCAATTAATTGCTATTGATTCTCATGATTATAACTATTTGTTCACATGTGTGTACTATTGATTCACATTCATTTACTATTAGGGGAGTTTGTGCAAGATTGATAATACTTGCATTACTAAGTTAAAAATGGAGGTATAGATGAAGGTACTATACTGTAATTGTTTTTTTTCACATGATTAGAACTATTGAGTCACATGATTTACTATTGATTCACATGATTTATTATTAGGGGAGGTGGTGCAAGTTTGATAATACTTGCTGGACTAAATTAAAAATGAAGAAAAAGAGGAAGGTATTATACTATAATATTTTGAGCCCCAAAACGTGCAATTATCGAAACTATACTTTCCTATAAATTCTTCTTTCATTTCTCACCAATTCACTAAAGCTATAGAGCAATTATTATAGAGAGAAATTATAGAGAGAAAGAAGAAGAGAAGTCTGCTACCTCACTATTCCAGTATCCAGTTTTCTTCTTTTGAGGTAAGGGGTATTATTTCTTTCGTATTTATAAAGAGAGCTTCTGTTATTCAATTCTTTATTATTATGTTGGAATAACATGTCTATGTGAATTACCGCATACATGGTAAAATTCTTCTGTTATTTCATTCTTTATTATTATGTTGGAATAAACATGCATGCCAAGTACCGCATACATGGTGAAATTCTTACATTATTCCATTCTTTATTATTACGTTAGAATATCCATGTCGTGTGGATTACGCATGACTCGATTCCATTCTTTATTATTCATTTGGAATATCACATGCGTGTGGATTATGCATGACCTGGTTCCTTCTTTATTATTCTCGTTGGAATATCACATCGTGTGGATTACGCATGACCCGATTCCATTCTTTATTATTACGTTGGAATATCCTGTGCGTGTGGATTATGCATGACTGGTTCCCTTCTTTATTATTCGTTGGAATATCCCGCCTATACTGACACGCATGACTGGTTCCATTCTTTATTATTATGTTGGAATAACTTCATGCATGCGGTCTATCGCATGCCTGGTGAATTCTGTTGTTATTCCATTCTTTATTATTCTGTTGGAATAACCTGTCTGTGTGGACTACCGCATGCATGGTGAATGATCCTTTGTATTCATTCCTTATTAAATTGTGAAAATGATCTGTCTACGTGGATTACCGCATGGCGGGTGAAAATCTATTTACAGTTTCGTATATTCTATTATACTCGTATGAGATATCATTTCTTTCATACTCGTCATGAAATATCATTTTATTTACGAGTTACTATTCACGGATTACTATTCACCCGATTACTATTCACTCTAGTATTATTCACTCGGGTATTCGGGACACTTTTCGTGTCGAAGTACTATTCATGAGTTACTATTCACGGATTACTATTCATCCAAATATTATTCACTCGGGTATTTGGGGTACTTTTCATGTCGGGGTACTATTCCCGAAGTACTATTTACGGGGTACTATTTACCCGAAAAATATATTTCTTTTTTGTCCAAATTATTTTTGGTACATGAATATTATTCTTGAATTTTACTCTACAAAGCAGTATCATATTGACAATTTGGACGTTATTGATTTCTGGATAAATTAAATTATAAATCTTTAAAATTTATCCTTGAACTTGTTTTATTGAATTATTATGTCATTGTCATCATCCTCATGCTTATATTGTGATGAAAGTCATCTTTGGCTTACGTGCGAGAGATGGACTTGGTATGATTATGACCGAGGATTATTCGGTATAATCATTTAAAGTAATGTGACGAATGATGTGGTGAAAGTCCTCATTGGCACGTAGTTCATTGATGGAATGAGTTGTTGGTATGATTATGACGAGGATTATTCGGTATAATCATGACCATTGATGATTACATGAATATCATTGGTCGTAGTGCGGGGATGATTTGATTTTATTTATTAAAATTTGAGTCTCAAATGATAAAGTTGATGAAAAACTTTTTAAATCATAGAAGATAGTAGATTTTTACTCTACTTGACTCTTCTAATGGATTGCTTATTCGGCCGCGATTGTTGATCTAAAACTTGTTGTCTATTATATTCTATCGGTTGTTATCTTTGTTGAAGGCTAAGGATAATTTATTCTGCATTATCTTAGTCATAATATTTCTTACTGGGCTAGTTGAGCTCATCCTTTCTTTCACTGTTTTCTTCAGGAGATGAAAATATAGCTGGGACGAGTCGGGGAACGGATTGACGGTCCAGATGATTGTTTTAGTAATCCTCACTATTCTGTGAAATAGTGTGACAAAAAATGTAATGAGGACTCTATTTGAGAGTAGATATTGTCTAGAAGGCAATATTCTAGTTTAAACTCTCAGCTATGTTTTGTCATATTTTGCACGACATTTGTATAATTAAGTTTGTATTTGATTTATGTACCATGTATTTGGCGACTCAAGATGGGTGATGTATACCTGTTTTGGGGGAGTCACAGTAGTCCTCACTATTTTATGAAATAGTGTGAAAATAAATGTAATAAGGACTTCATTTGAGTTTGAATACTATCTATGAGACAATATTCGTGTAAAAACTTTAAGCTACGCTGTTGTCGTATTATGTAAAGGAAGTTTGTATTTGATTTATGTACCATATATTTAGTGACTCCGAATGGGGGATGTATACCTATTTTGGGGGCATCACAGTTGGTATCAAAGCTTAGGGATATGATCCCTGGCTAAGATGTCAGACTAGAACTAGGAGGGGAGAGACGGAAAATTCCTTCGCTAGTATGACCTACTTAAGTTTAGTTGGTATTTATTTGGTTGGTCAGAGTATTGGGATAATATGTGACATGTCAAATAACCTTTGTTTTGTGGAAGTATTTGAAAATGGCATCCGAAAATGTTGAGATAAGCAATGAATAACATGAGACCGTTGAGTCTCCAACGATCAATACCCAGGATAATGTGCGTCAGGATGGCAATAATCCTCGAGAAAACAACAACGCTGACTAAATAATTAACGAAGACATGTTTAGAGGCTTTATGCAATTAATGCAACATCTGGCGAGAACAACTCCTGTTCAAAATGCAGGTGGAAACACTGGCAACTCTCGGATGGTCACCGCTAAACAATTCAAATAGCTGGGACCACCAGAGTTTTTGGGAAAGCCAGAACCACTCAAGACAGAGACGTGGATAAAGCAGATCACCAAGATATTTGATGTCTTGGGATGCTCCGAGGAGCAAAAGGTTCTCTTTGTCACCTTTATTGTGACACCCCTTAATCCAGGTACTTCGATTCCACGGATTTGGTGTTCACTGTACAAATATCATCTATCTATCTACCCATAATAAATGCAAACCATGCAATAGATAGAAATAAAATATTCCCTTTATAGGGTTATAACATCTGAATTATAAACATAATCCCAGGTTAAACTAACCTTAAACATCTGTGCGGAAATATAAACAATAAGTCTTAAACAACATCATTAACTCAAGTCTAACATAAATACATCATCAACTAAAATAACAAGTCTTCATCATTTGCTAACTTTGCCCTTGCCTTTACTAGTGGAAGGTTCATCGGTTCTTTCGTTCTTAACTGCAATGTTATTAATAAGCAAGAGTGAGCACTATTGCCCACAAGTATAACAATGAAATAATAGTATAATAACATGCGAGTGAATCAAGACATCTGAATAAAAGCTCAACTTTTGAATCAAGAATGAATAACAAGAATCAAAAGAATTATGAGGGTCATAAGACCTTGAACTATGTCCTAGGTTATCAAGGGTTATACTTGAAACCTTTAACAGTCATAAGACTATGGACATTTCTTCTCATACTTAGGGGGATCAGCCCTTAGTACCATACTGTGCACAATATCTTAACGCTAACGCATAAGTAAATCCATTTGCAGGGTTGTTCATCTCAGTTTGACATTCGAGTCCGCACCAAAGGGAGTTTGGTTTGGATAATTCAATAAGGGTTCTAAAATTTAGAACGTTCATCAACTAAGGACTAGTTGAATCAATAAAGTTCACTAGTCTAATAAGGTTCAATAATAATGATATTCGATTTGAATAATAATCTCAAGAAGTATACAATAGGACAATTATTGTATAACTGAATCATGCTTTGAAAAGATAATAAATCTTTAATATAACAATTTGAACTTGAATAATAGAAATGATAATTTACTTGAGGTAACTAATAACTTGAACAATAATGACAAGTAGGGTTAGGAAACTTGCCTCGTGCGTAGCTTACACTTTAACTAAGCACGTTCTTTGAATTTAATCCTACATATCATTCACATTCACAATACCAGTTAATTATAACTTAACTAATCATCAACGATTATTCTTTTGTCTAAACTTTGGTTATGACTATACTTAGTCAAATTATCACATTTACTGTCACATATAATCACTTCATGAATAATAATTTAATTATGCATTCCATAACTCAATCTACATGTAATTATGTTATTTACATGTTAAACATCTATTTCTAACATGTTTACATGTTCATTACATTAAATTACTAACACATTGCTAGACTTAATCATTTTAAAAATCTCATTTCTGGACATTTTTTGCGAGAGACACTGCGCCACTTTTGTATTTGGTAGTAACACAATGACTGCTTGGCGTAAATTGCATTCTTGACTTGAGACTGATGCATTGCTGCCATAAGCCATAAGGCATGAAGCTGGCACATGCATGATGTGAAACAGTAAACTGCTCGCAATTCGCAAAAATTGCATAACATGTTCCCAAAAACTCCAATTAAATTACTACTACTACTAAATTAATCATGCCCACATGTTATAATTCATATATAATCAATACCCAACACTTATAGAGTGATTTTAACCCATTAAAACACATAATCACGAACTAAAATATGTGAATTTCACCGACTTTTGATGTTCTTGAAGGTTTTGAAAATAAAACATGAAAATTGACACTACGGATTCGGCTATAACACCTAATCCAGATTCATTTAAAGTTTGGTCTCTTCAGATCAACATGTATAATAATATACGAGTGTAAAATTTAGGGATAATATATGATCAACACATGAAATAACACGTATAAGGCCATAAGGCCAAACCCATACTCTGTAATTTTGTAGAAATCATATACTACGTATTTTCATGAAACTGATATTATGGTTTACAAAATATATATAATTAAATATGATTTGACAACATCTTAACCTATATATGCACATAAGCCTTACAATTTCCCATCATAGAGACTTTACAGAAAACTGTGAAGGCCATTTATAAAACTCAAACAACGTAAAATAGAAATTGGGATTAGAGAAATTACCCAGAGTAATTTAGAAGAGATGATCACAGATGACTCTTTGACAACAACTTGTTGATTACACACTCCCAATATCTATAAATCTCACAATTTTATCTGACAATTTCTCAAACTCTTTCTCCCTCTCTGTTTTCAGACTTAGAAAAATGAATAAAAAGATGAGTACGTATAATAAAGGAAAAGAGAACTGACGCGCATACTGGTCAGTTAACGCAGTCATGGGTAACTCCTAGTAACTCCCACTAAGGCCATGTTTGGCTAGGCTTAATAGATTTCAAAACTATTTAATTTAATAAAGCTTTATCGTATAGTTTAATTAATGTCACACTCCTTATAAAATAAATCCAATATTTTATTTAATTTACTTTAAATAAAATATAATAATTTCTCATAAATAAATATTGTCAAATTATTAACTCTCTAATTAATAATTAATAATTAAAATACCAATAAGGCTATTAAATATTTCTTTTAATACAATAAGCTCACATAATCACATACTTCGATAATAAAAATTCTCCACATAATTTAATAAATGTAATACATATAATTAAATTAATCTACCACAATTGCATCAATTAATTATTTAATCTAATAATTAAATCATCGAAAATATTTATTTAATCCAATAAATATTAAAATTAATTTACAAAATTCTCGTCATTACATCTTCCCCCTTAAAAGGATTCTCCCCGTAATCACGACTCAATAAATTCAATTCGTTACATTTATGTTGCGTGAAGAAGCAGATTATTGGTGGGAATCTGTGAGACCCCGAATTTTATGAAATAAAAGTATTCAATTTTTCTATTTTGGTAAATAGTTAAATTGATAAAAGTTTAACGTTAATGGTAATATGTGAAAAAAAATTGCAAAGTAAGCAAGTTGATATAAAATATTCGCTTTGTTCGGGGAATATCCAAATGACGACAGTACAATCATTAGTGGACCCCACAAATGTAATTATTATCGGATCGAGAAAATGACAAAAATATTTTTATGAAAATAACAGAAGTTTTACCATTAATATTGTTGAACTACTCGATAAGAAAAAAATAATAATAATCGCGTTGGTTGCATAGTACAACGGAATTGATTATCGATGCTTATGTGATAAGTCACTCGCTTTTGTTTTATTGGTATTATTAATGTAATAAAACAGAAAAGCTTTTTTATATACAAATGTAATACTTTTTATAAAGTTATTCGTTTTATTAGGCTAATAGTAAAATCTTTTTATATAAAATGTAATACTTTTATAAAGTTATCTGCTTTATTAAACAATAATTAGAATATATTATATTTTATTATGCATATAGTGTTTTGCATAGTGTTTGCATAGTAAATTTTTTTATAAAGTTATTCATTTTATTAGATTATAAATAGAATATATTATATTTTATTTAAAAGATTTTGCTTTAAATATGGACCGTCGATTAAAGTAAATCAACTGGACCGATTCATGAGTTAGTTACTATGCAATCCATTTTTCTATAAATAAGCTCATTCCTTCATTATTTCTTATTTAATTCAATTGAAACTCTAGAGAGAGAAACTATAGAGAGAGTTCTTCTTCTGTAATCTTGAGCGTATTTCTTTAGAGTTTAAGAAAGCTTTGAGCGTAGTGCAAGTTTTCTTCGAGTATATGTTCGCCCTACCAGTCGGAATACTCTTCTTTCAAAGGTAGGGGATATAATTGTCGTACTCGTAAAGGATATTATTATTATTATTATTATTATTATTATTATTATAGTAAGGGATATTATTTGTTGTACTCCTAAGGGGTATTATTTCTTTTGTATTCATGAAGAGAACTTCTGTTATTCCATTCTTTATTATTCTGCTGGAATAACTAGTATACGCGGACTACCCTATACTTGGTGACATTCTTTTAATATTCCGTCTTTATTATTATTCTATTTGAATATCCTCGTCTCATGCATGCTTTACTTAGGACTCGGGTTCCGTATTTATTATTCTATTGGGAATAACCTGTCTGTGCGTTTTTTAATTTACTTTAAATAAAATATAATAATTTCTCATAAATAAATATTGTCAAATTATTAACTCTCTAATTAATAATTAAATTAATTAAAATACCAATAGGCTTATTAAATATTTCTTTTAATACAATAAGCTCACATAATCACATACTTCGATAATAAAAATTCTCCACATAATTTAATAAATTTAATACATATAATTAAATTAATCTACCATAATTGCATCAATTAATTATTTAATCTAATAATTAAATCATCGAAAATATTTATTTAATCCAATAAATATTAAAATTAATTTACAAAATTCTCGTTCATCACATCTTTTCCCCTTAAAAGGATTCTCATCACCGTAATCACGACTCAATAAATTCGACCTGCTACATTCTCCCCCCCTTACAAAGATTCTGCCCCCGTAATCGCCACACATAATTAAGTAAATAAATGAGGGTAATTCTTCATCATATTCTCTTCGAGTTCCCACGTAGCTTCTTCAGCGTTGTGGTTCCTCTAAATTACCTTAACAGAAGGTATAACTTTATTTCTGAGAACTTATTCTTTTCGGTCGACAATTTGAACAGGAATTTCTTCGTAAGATAAGTTTTTTTCAAAATGTAGGGGTTCATATTCAATTACATGCTTGTAATCGGCCTTGCAGGGTTGTAACACAGAAACATGGAAGACATTGTGGACATTCTCGAGTGATGGATGTAAGGCTACCTCGTACGCGACTTCTCCGATTCTACGCAATACTTCAAAGGGTCCAATAAATTTTGGGCTCAATTTTCCATTCTTTCCGAACCTGATCTTCCCCTTCCAGGGAGAGACCTTCAAGAAAATATAACTACCTGATTCAAACTCGATATTTTTACGATGTGGATCAGCGTATTTCTTCTGTCGATCTTGAGCCGCTACCAGTCGTGTTAGGATCACTTTGACTATTTCTGCCGTCTGTTGTACCAATTCTGGCTCTAGCAATTGTCTTTCACCAACTTCATCCCAGAAAAGCGGGGTTCGCACTTTACGTCAGATAACGCTTCGTAGGCAAGATGCCAATACTAGCGTGGTAATCGTTGTTGTAGCCGAACTCTACTAACTAGTAGATGATCATCCCAATTTCCTTTGAAGTCCATCACATAGGCTCTTAGCATATCTTCTAACGTTTGAATTATTCGCTCGCTTCCGTCGTCTGTTTTGAGGGTGATAAGTCAGATTTCATTCGCAATTGCGCACCCATGCATTCTGAAGGCGTTTCAGAAATTTGACGTGAAGCGCGGATCCCTATCTCAAACAATTGATACTGGAAACTCGCGTGCCTCGAAATAATCTCTTTACGATAGCCTCGCCTAACCGATCTAAGTTGAATCGATTTTGATCGGAAGGAAGTGTGTGGATTTCGTCACCATTCAACGATAACCCATACTGTGTCGTAGCCTTTCTGAGTCGTCGGAAGGCCAACCACGAAGTCCATTATAATATATTCCCATTTCCATTCTGGGATCTCTAACGGTTGTAGCAATCCACTCGGTCTCTGATGTTCCGCTTTCACTTTCTGACAGGTCAGGCACTTGGCAACACATTCTGCAACATCACGTTTCAAATTCGGCCACCAGAAATGTTGTCAAAGATCTTGATACATCTTGGTACTACCAGGGTGAATCGAATATCGTGAATTATGAGCCTCGCTCAAAATGTCTTCCTTAATTTCTTGTATTGGTGGTACCCAAATTCTACTCTCAAATCTCAGTATTCCTTCCTTATCCATCTTAAATCTCGGTTCAGTTCCTTCAGATATCTTCTTTGTCACCTTTTTACATTCTTCATCCTGAAGCTGAGCCTCCTTAACTTTATCCAGTAGGGTTATACCAAATTGCATCTGAAATAGCTTCTTATCAATTTCCATAGGATACTTCACCTCTAACTCCAGTTTCTCTATCTCTGAAATTAGCTCCTCCTGAGCAGTTAACATCATCAATTTCTCACGACCCTTTCTACTTAAGGCGCCTAAGAACCACATTTGCTTTTCCGGATGGTATAAAATCTCACAATCGTAATCCTTAATTAATTCCAACCATCTTCTTTGACTCATATTCAAATCCTTCTGCGTAAAAAATATATTTCAGACTCTTGTGGTCCGTATATATTTCACACTTCTCCCCGTAGAGATAGTGCCTCCAAATTTTCAAAGCAAAAATAACTGCAGCTAACTCCAAGTCGTGGGTTGGGTATCCCTTCTCGTAATCCTTCAATTGTCGTGATGCATACGCAATGACTTTGCCATTTTGCATCAGCACACAACCAAGTCCTTTATGCGACGCATCACTATAAATAACAAAATTTCATGTATAATCCGGAAGAGATAACACAGGTGTCGTACTCAACCTCTTCTTCAATTCTTGAAAACTTTCCTCACACTTATCCGTCCAAACAAATTTCATAGCTTTTCGAGTTAAATTTGTTAGCGGAGTTGCGATCTTGGAAAAATCTTGAATGAATCTTCTATAATATCTCGCTAATCCAAGAAAACTTATTACTTCCGATGGCGTCCTCGACTGATCCCAGTTGATCACGGCTTCGACTTTGGATGGATCTACCGAAATTCTGTTTTTATCGATCACGTGCCCAAGAAATTGTACTCGTTCAATCCAAAATTCGCATTTCGAAAACTTGGCATACAACTTTTCCCTTCTCAATACTTCCAACGTTAATCTCAAATGCTCTTCGTGTTCTTCCTTGGTTTTCGAATAAACCAAAATGTCATCAATAAATACCACTACGAACTTATTCAAAAATGGCTTAAACACACCATTCATTAGTCCCATAAATACTGCAGGAGCATTCGTAAGACCAAACGACATTACTAAAAATTCGTAGTGACAATATCGCGTCCTGATGCTGTCTTCAGTACATCCTCTGGCCTCACCTTCAGTTGATGATAACCGCTTCTCAAGTCTATCTTGGAAAAGTATCTCGCTCCCTTTAATTGGTCAAACAGGTCGTCGATCCTCGGTAATGGATATTTGTTCTTAATTGTGACCTTGTTCAGTTCTCTATAGTCAATGCAGAGCCGCATTGATCCATCCTTCTTTTTCATGAATAACACTGGCGCTCCCCACGGTGATACGCTCGGTTGAATGTACTTTTTGTCCAGTAATTCTTGTAGTTGTACCATTAATTTTTTCATCTCTACTGGTGCCATTTGGTATGGTGCCTTCAATATTGGAGCGGTTCTGTAACAACCCGATATTTTCTATATAAATAAATAAGAAATTTTGCGTATAAATGCGAGGAACCCAAACGAGGTGATCACGGGTAAGCTAATCATAAATTCTTGTGAAGTTTATACTTTACTATATACCAGTGCTACCCATTCATTTATCTCTCCTACTTGTGCTCAACGTTTAAATTTAACTCCGGAAAAAATAGACTTTGACCTATCTGTGAAAACTCCGTTAGGAGAAACTTTCATCACATCCACTATTTATAAATCTTGTTTGATTCAAGTTGGCACCATCACCTTACCTGTTGACCTTATCTCTTTAAAGATACTTGCTTTTGATGTGATTTTAGGGATTGATTGGTTAACTGATTGTTTTCATAAGGTTGTTAGTTTTTATATTCCTAACCAACCTGTTGTTCGAATTCAAGCAACTAAACCATTAAAATCAATCACTGTCATATCTAATCATAAAGCTATTCGTTTATTGAAAAACGGATGTCAAGCTTTCTTAGCCCATGTTATGGATTTGAATAAAGACACGCCAAATTTGAATAATATTCCGTTGTTATTGACTTTTCCCGACGTATTTCTGAAGAACTTCTCTGGCCTACCCCGTAACGTGAAGTTGAATTCTTTATTGATCTTGAACTCGGCATAAAGCCCATTTCTAAAACCACATATCGAATGGCTCCTATTGAACTTCAGAGTTAAAGGTCCAACTACAGGAGTTGTTGGACATCGGTTTCATTCGCCCCAAGTACATCTCCTTGGGGTGCTCCTGCTTTTATTCAGTAAAGAAGAAAGACGGGAGTATGCGACTTTGTATTGACTATCGGAATTGAACCATGTCACCATCAAGAATAGGTATCCTCTACGTCGTATTGATGACTTGTTTGACCGATTGCAAGGAGCACAATTCTTTTCAAAAATCGATCTTCGATTCGGATATCATCAATCAAGATTAGAATCGAGGATATTCTAAAGAGCGCCTTCGTAACTCTGCAGACGGCATTATGAATTCTTGGTTATGTCTTTTTGATTGACTAATGCTCCTGCTGGCTTTCATGGATATGATGAACTGAGTATTCAAGGAATATTTGGATCGATTCGTTGTTGTCTTTATTGATGACATCCTCATATATTCCAAAAGTCGTGAAGATCATGAGCACCATTTGAAGTCGGTACTCCAAAGGCTTCGTGAAAACAAGTTATATGCCAAGTTAAAGAAATACGAGTTTCGCTCGAGGAAGTAGCATTTCTTGGGCACGTGGTGTCAAAACATGGAGTATCTCATTGACGTGCCAAGATTGAAGCAATACAAAGTTGGGAGCAACCAAGACGTGGATCAAGACGTAGCTCGGGCTTAATTTGGTTATTATCGGAGATTCGTGGAAGGGTTTTCTTGAATCGCCACTCGCTAACTCGCTTGACTCTAAGGATACAAAATTCGTTTGGAGCGAGAAATGCGAGAAGAGTTTTCAAGAGCTTAAGAGGAGACTTATTTCTAAGCACTGTCTGCTAACAATACCATCCTGGTCTTGGATAGATTTGTTATCTACAAATGATGCTTCGTGCAAAGGGTTAGGATGTGTTCTCATGCAACGTGGGAAAGTCATAGCCTATGCCTCGCGACAACTTAAAGAATATGAGAGGAATTATCCTACTCATGATCTAGAGTTAGCAAAGCAAGCAAATTTTCACACTAAAGATCCGGAGGCACTATCTATACGGGGAGAAAGTGGAGATATATTCGCACCATAAAAGCCTCAAATATTTCTTCACTCAAAAAGAACTCAACATGCAAGAACGACGTTGGCTCGAGCTATTGAAAGACTACGACCACACTATTCAATACCATCCCGAAAAGTGAACGTGGTAAATGACGCGTTGAGTAGAAGATCATATGCAGGAATGAGTGCGATGATGTCAAGTATACGACAGAGCCAACTTTAATAGAAAAAGTTAAGGTTGCTCAAGTCACCAAGGCCGGAGTCGATGCGTGTGAAGAAGAAAGTACAAGAAGGTGCTATTCCTAAGGTTTAGAATTGATGAAGAAGGAATACTTGAGTCCACTCTGCACTTTGTGTCCCTAACGACTACGATTTGAAGTACAAGATTATGATGGAGGCAACACAATACACCATTTGCAATCCATCTGGAAGTACCAAATGTATCGTGATCTTGACATACATTTTGGTGGAACAATATGAAAGAGAGATTGCAAAGTTTATCTCAACGTGTTTAAGTTGTCAACGTAAAGGCAAGAGCATCTAGTCCCTAAGGGTCCGTTGTAACCACTGAGATTCGAAATGGAAGTGGGAACACATTACCATGGATTTCAATATTACGGGTCTTCCTACGGTTTCTCAAGGAATCAATGCCATTTGGGTTATTGTTGATAGATTAACCAAGTTCCGCTCATTTTTTCGATATCACGGAGACTTATCCTTGAACGCCTTGCTAGTATATATGTAAATGAGATTGTGAGGTTTCATGGCATGCCAAGATCCATAGTTTTGGATCGTGACCCAAGATTCACTTCAAGATTTTGGGTTAGCTTGCAAAAAGCTATGGGCACGGATTTACGATTGATAAGCATACCATCCTCAAAAGCAGACGGACAATCGAGAGAGGACTATTCAAACTCTTGAAGATTTATTAAGACTCGTGTCCTAGATTTCAAGGGCGGTTGGGATAAGTATTTACCATTGGTGGAATTCTCCTACAACAACAGTTATCAGGCAAGTATAGGTGTGGCTCCATTTGAAGCATTATATGGATGAAAGTGTCGCTCTCCAATATGTTGGGATGAGGTGGGTGAAGCAACATTGTTGGGACCCGAAGTTAAGACGTATGACTACCAAAAGATCCAAATGATTCGACAACGATACAAAACGGCACAAGATCGACAAAAGAGTTATGCGGATCTTCATCGAAAGGACGTGGAATTTAGTATAGGGGATCATGTATTATTGCGAGTTGCTCCATAGAAGGGAGTTACAAGATTTGGGAAGAGAGGAAAGCTCAATCCACGATTTATTGGTCCATTTCAAATTCTTGACCGAATAGGAAATGTAGCCTATAAACTCGCGTTACCTCTGAGTATGTCTCGTGTTCATAATGTGTTTCACATATCTATACTTCGTAAATATGTGAAAGACCCGAACCACGTTATTGAGTTAGAACCGGACGAGATAGCCGAAGACTTAACGTATGTGGAGGTACCTGTTAAGATCTTGGATAGGAAGGAGCATGTTCTACGTGAGAAGGTCATACCACAAGTTAAAGTTTTGTGGAGGAACCATGCTATAGAGGAATGACCTGGGAATTGGAAACGGAAATAAAAGCGAGGTATCCTCACCTTTTCGAAACACCAGGTACGTATGTCAATTTCGAGGACTTAATTTCATAAGGAGGGGAGGTTGTAAGACCCCAAATAATTAATAAATGAAATTTAATTTTCTCTAATTAATATTTTGAAATAGTAAGGGTTGATTTGATTAATGTGGATAGTTATGGGTAAAATACGCAAGTATTTCAAAATAAGCAAGTGGTTATAAAATATTCTTGTTGTTTGGGAATATTCGTTTGGTCGTGGAATATTCTTCATTGCTTGGGAATATTTATTTACTGACAGTAATCTTTTGTGGGCCCCATAATGAAAAGCGATTGGATGAAGAAAACGATAAATATAAGTTGTCTTCAAAAATAACTAAGATAGTTATTACACCGTTAATCATTGTTAAAATACTCGGTGGTTAAAACACAAGAAGACACTTTCAGTATTGCACCAATTATTGATTCTTAAGTAAGAAGGCACTACTCAATAATTGTTACGATGAATTCTTATTCAAAGATTTTATTTTATTGATTCAATAATTACTGCGTTGATATTTTATATATTGTTGTTGTTTCAATAATTGTCATTACACAAGATTTTTCATTATCGAAGCAATAATTCATATTATCCGAATAATATTATTAGATAACATTATTGCAAATGTCTAGAAAATTTCGTCAAGGAGAGGTTTGGTCACCTAATTGCTGCGCCAAGAAGAGAGAAATTCTTATTGAAAGCCCCTCTTCCCAGGAACCGCTCGTTGTCAATATTGTGATTCTATAATATTATTTGTGAATAATTAATTATTGATTCATATGATGAGGAAAATATTGATTTTATGTGGATATAGATGGAGAAAATTTTAATGTGACAATTGTTGAAAATTGAAATTTTATCTCTTTCCGATAAAATAATTCATTTAAATATATTATTATATTTTAATAATATAATAATGATGATATTTTTATGATGAATGTGGGATATATGAGTATATGGAGGAGGAGTATTTTTGTTACCAAAAATATTTAAAGCATGTTTATTGTGTTTTGGACCCTATTTTTGATTTGAAATTTGATTATAATGTAAAAATCGTCGTTTATGGATTTTGGTCAATTTCTATTTGGAATTTGGAAAAACTTTCTTCGCAAAGTTGTAGAGAATTGAATTTCCTATAAAAATTAGCGAGATTCGAATTTTCTCGACAAAAGGGCTATTTATTAATAATTATTGAAGTTCAAGCTCCAAAATAATTAATTTTTGAAGTTTTAAATATTTTTTACAAAAACGCGTTTTTTTGCATGTGTGAGGCATGTGTTCAATTGTTTGAATTTTGATTCAAAGTAGTGCGTGAAGATTATATATATATATATATATATATATATATATATATATATATATATATATGTATATTTTAATAAATTTTCTCGCTTTGGTGTTCTAAGCATTTTCCTATAAATAGGTGCTTAGGTTAGAATTAAAAATTACATTTAAATTGAAGTTTTCTCTCTAGATTATCGAGCATATTCTTGTGAGTATTTTGAGTATACTTTGAGTATTGCTATATATGCAAGTTCAAGTTATAGCTTTATATCCAAAGATTCCAAATTAGAAATCTTGCTTTCCGAGGTAAGGGATATTATTTTTTCGTAATGATATTATTTTTCAATATCATTATCTTTGAAATATTGATCTGAAGTTTTTATGAAATTTGGAACTTTTGGTGTCTGAGTTATTATTCACGATATAAGACTATCCACGATACATTAATTATTCACGAATACTAAGATTATTCATCGAAAAATTAAAATTTTCCTTTCGTCTAAAATATCTATTATGGATACTAGCTTTGATTGTATCCATGTTTTGATCAATCTTGAATTTTACACCACTATGATTATTTTTGAGGTATTTTTGGACATGGATAAAACAAAGTACTAATCCTTAATCCTTAATCCTTGTCATTTTGTTTCCTTTGGATTCGTTTCTTTAAAAATATTTTTCATCATCCTCGGTCTTAAATGATGATATTATTGAATATCTTTGGCCCAGTAGTGTAAAGATTAATGATTTCGATGAATATCTTTGGCCCTGTAGTGCAAAGATGAACAGTGTTTAGATGAACATGATTAATCGATGAATATCTTTGGGCTCAGAAGTGCAAAGATGAATATTTGATTCCGGATATATATTGATTGATGTTACAGGGATAAAAGATAGACGATGAACTTTAAAATTCATACATAGAAGATAGTAGTTTGCATTCTCTACTTAACTCTTCTAATAAATTATTATTTCCGCTGCGAATATTGATTTAAAACTTGTTGTCTATTGTATTCTATTAGATTTTTTCCTGTTGAAGACTAAAGATAATTTTGTTGTATATTATCTTAGCCATAATATTCTTTACTGGGTTAGTTGAGCTCACCCTTTTCCTTTTTGTTCCATTTTTCTTCTCAGGAGGCGAGAATGTAGCGAGTACGAGTCGAGGTATGGAATGATGGTTATAAAGAGAGTTGTTTAGTAGTCCTCACCATTTTTGTAAAATAATGTATCAATAAATATGATGAGGATTTATTTGGGTATAGATATTGTCTAGAAGATAATATTTGTATTCAAACTCACAGTTTTACTATTGTAATAATAAAGTTGTAGTTGTTTCTGTACCGTGTATTAACAACTCAGAATGGGTGATGTATACCTATTTTGGGGGCGTCACAAAGAATGTTTCTAAACTATATTATTACTGTACAGATTATTAACCCTATATTATATACGCCCATTGATTATCAACATGTTAGTATATGATAATTCAGATATATATTCTGTTCGTTAATTTCGATAAATGGTTATACAAGTGTCCTCACTTGGATAATCATTGTATTTAATCACATGTTGATATACCTTTGTCAATTACCCGTATACATATATGTTGAATTATAGATTATTGTTGAACAAGATAAAACCTTTAATTTGAAACCAGCATAAGTATGAACATCCCTACACGGAAAACTTTTATGCTTCGCTACATGACAGAGTGAACGATACCCTCGTTTCGCACGTAGTATTGATCGGTGTAGGGGCATAACGGGTGATCACCCCCGCGTCTGTAAGTTTATGATGGTTTTGAGATGAATTTCGCTTAACCTATTCGAAAATTGAAAACAATGTTCATAAAGACGTCACCTAAACCCTATTTATAGTCAGTACGTAGTTTCAAAGATTTGGTATAGAAGTGATATATTATTATCATTGGTACAGATTACTTCACAACTATTGAATCGTTGTAGAAGGGTAGTATAAAGAAAATATTTAAATTCTTTCAGCTTATATATATATATATAGTTGTTATTACTTGCTGGGCACTCATATGCTCATCCTTGCTTAATTTAAATGTTTTCAGCTAAGTGTGAACTACCAGAGAGCTCTGCTAAGAACAAGAAAAAGGGAAAGGTTGCTGAATGAAAGAAATGTTATGTTATGTAATAATTAACTTTATTAAGATAAATATGATATATTATCTATCATGATATGTAATGAATGTAATAAAGGTTACGTACTTGGGAGCTAGACTCTGATAATTATGTAAATTAAGTTTGAAATTTATATTATTGTTATTATTATTAGTATTATTCAGCTCATAGAAATGGTATCGTAAAGCACCGAGTTCGGGTTTCAAGTACCCGGATTTGGGGGCTCTAGGTGTTCGGGCGCCAAATCGATCAATTAAATCTACTCTCTATCGGTGGAAGTCCCGGCAAATCGTCTCGAAATATCGTCGACGAAGTCCTCACAATCAGATCTCTTCTACCTTCAATTCTCTTTTCGACTGTCGACTATGTAAGCTAAGTATCCTACACAGCCTTGTCTTAACAACTTCCTGGCCTACATCATCGTCAGACAACTCGCTTGTCTAGGCGACTTGCTACCATAAAATACAACCTTTGATTTGAGTCATAAGGTTAATACGCTTGTTTTGGCAATCAATTACGCCCACGTAATTGAATAATCATCCATTCCCAAAATAATGTCAAATTCCCCAAGTCGAATAGGGATAAGATCTACGCTCATGATATTACCCTTAATATCCACTCTACAGCTTCTTATGCACGCATTTTCAATGAGGATTATTTCTCTATTCGCAATTTCTATGTTCATGGGGTAATCCAATTCATCCTTAGGCAAATCTAAATTCTTGGCAAAGTCATCTGATATAAAGGAACAAGTAAAGACGAATCAAATAAAACATAAGCATTAATTTTATTGATCGGAATGATACCTGACACCATATCACGGGATTGAACTGCATCTTGCACCGTCATGTTGAAAGTCCTGGCAGTCGGTCGGTTTGTTGCGGTTGGTCCGGTGATGGTTAAGGAATTTCCACTGTTATTTCCCTAGTTTCCTCCCGATCCCTTCTTGGGACAGTCTCTTTCCAGATGGTCCTTCGAACCACAAGTAAAACAAGCACCCTTCTTTGGGTTTGGACAGTTTGGTGCTATGTGGCCTTCTTGACCACAATTGTAGCACACTCTTTTTCCTTTCATACAAACTCCCAGATGGGCTTTCCCGCAGGTCGGGCATGCTTCGATTCTTTTCTTCTAATTACCTTGCTGATTTCCCGATATTGAGCTATCATTCCACCTTTTCTTCTGATTGAAATTTCCACCTCCTGTGCCACTTCCACTGGCCTTTTTATTAATTTCACCTTCACTCTTCTTCTTCTTCTGATCCTGATCGTACTTGGTCACCGCATCGCTTCCACCTTCAGTGAGGATGGCCTTTTTCAATACTCTAGCAAACGTGTTTAGCTAAAACATTGATACCTTGTTGTACACCCAAGGCTTTAGTCCTTGCTCAAACCGTCTCGCCTTCCTCTCATCCGTGTGAACTTGATACGGGGCGAATCTCGCTAACTCGTTGAATTTTGCCGCATAATCCGGTACGCTCATATTTCCCTGCTTCAATTCCAGAAATTGAACCTCCATTGGTTCTGCGAGCTAGTTGGGAAGTACATCTCGAAAAACATTTCTTTAAATCTCTCCCAAGTAATTACACCTTCACCTCCTCGCACTTTGTTTGCTTGCCACTAGTAGCTAGCCTCCGACTTCAGCATAAACGTTGCAAAAGCGGTCTTCTGGTCTTCTCTAACCCTAGCAACGTCAAAAACCTTCTCCATTTCCATAACCCACATTTGAGCCTCGATTGGGTTCATGGAACCTTTGAACTCTGGCGGTCCCACCACCTTGAAGTCTTTAAACGTTATGTTTGGTGGAGCTTGAGGTTGATTATTCATGGCTCCAGTTAGTAAGTTCACCAACTGTTGAACGGGATTAGCATTGACGTTATTGTTATTATTGGTTGACTCTTCCTGAGCCGGTTGACGTTGTTGTCTTCTCCTTGGCGGCATTTTTCTATTAAATAAACGCTTATTAGAACTTTATTTATTTCTCTAAATAGTTAAGGCATTACTTAACAATTTAACATACTCATTTAACACATTATCTCAAACAAATTGATATATTTTCATTCAAATCAAAAGTTTTAACATTAAACGATAGCATAACTGCTATTTACATCCACCATCCTAAGATAAAGAATCCACAGGATTTAAAACATTTAAACTATTCCTTTGTTCATAAATACATAGGAATTTACATCTAAAAACTAATTAAGTTCTTCACATAATTAAGCAAATCATATCACTGCCGGTTAAGGTACTGAATAGCCTTGCTACGTTCCTCTTCTAAGATGCGATACATCGTTCTGCGATCCATCATATACAATGGTAGTCCTTCGAACTGGATTGGGTACCTCAAAACTTGATCTTGGGTCTCATTCATTGCCTTGTTAAGTGTAGAGTATGTCTCTCCAATCTTCGCCTTCTTTGCACGACCATCATCTTTTGCACGATCAGCTCGACGTAATTCTCTTACCCATCCTTCCTCTGCTATCTCCTCGGTCATATCTTCGGTTTGACCCTTCTCATGGACCAAATCCCATTCTACATTTCCCAGTCGTGAGTGAAGAGTCGAAATCTCCCTCTCCTTCTCCTCTAGAGTAATCTACTGAATAATAGCTTGCTCGGTCGGATCCTCAGACTCATCTCAGAACTCCACGTTCATCGTCAGATAATGTGTCGTACATCTCAGTATCAACGGTGTACCGTGGTAACTCCTCTTCTTCCTCTTCCTCTTCCTCTTCATCTTCCTCAACAAATTCCTCCTCAGGATCCTCCTCAGATCGGGCCTCTGTGTTCATGCTCCGACCCACCACAAGTTGATCAATGGAGATGACTCTCTCCGCATCAATCTGCTCCTCAACATACATGAATGTCTCTAGGCTCCTCCTCTGTTGGTACTATAGGTACTCGGGGTTCCTCCTCCCCTGCTCGACTAGATCCTCCAACGTCAGACATCCTGACAACCAAATTTCGAGTTTTAGTTACTAAGTCGTACTAGTGAGCACATAATTTATCACATAAGCACATAAAGTCTTTTATTATCTTTAATGAATTACAAAAATTCATTTCCTAGAACTCGATAAGAGTTTTCCATCACTATGTTCTTTCTATAAGGCTACTACCTAAGGTTGTTCCCCCACCTAAGGCTCATAACTTACATCTCTCGATACTTTACTTGACACCCCAAATCCGGGCACTTGATTCCACAGATTTGGTGTTCATCGTGACAAATATCATCATCTATCTACCCATAATAAATGCAAACCATGCAATAGATAGAAATAAAATATTCCCTTTATAGGTTACAACATCCTCGAATTATAAACATAATCCCAAAGTTAAACTAACCTTAAAACATCCGTATGGAAATATAAACAATAAGTCTTAAACAACATCATTAACTCAAGTCTAACATAAATACATCATCAACTAAAATAACAAGTCTTCATCATTTGCTAACTTTCCTTGCTTTTACTAGTGGAAGGTTCATCGGTTCTTTCGTTCTTAATCGCAATGTTATTAATAAGCAAGAGTGAGCACTATTGCCCACAAGTATAACAATGAAATAATAGTATAATAACATGTGAGTGAATCAAGACATCCGAATAAAAGCTCAACTTTTGAATCAAGAATGAATAACAAGAATCAAAAGAATTACGAGGGTCATAAGACCTTGAACTATGTCCCCAGTTATCAAGGGTTATACTTGAAACCTTTAATGATATAAGACTATGGACATTTCTTCTCATACTTAGGGGATCAATTTTAGTACTACACCGTGCACAATATCTTAACGCTAACGATAAGTAAATCCCTTTGCAGGTTGTTCATCTCGGTTTGACATTCGAGTCCGCACTAAAGGGAGTTTGGTTTGGATAATTCATAAGGGTTCTAAAATTTAGAACGTTCATCAACTAAGGACTAGTTGAATCAATAAAGTTCACTAGTCTAATAAGGTTCAACAATAATGATATTCGATTTGAATAATAATCTCAAGAAGTATACAATAGGACAATTATTGTATAACTGAATCATGCTTTGAAAAGATAATAAATCTTTAATATAACAATTTGAACTTGAATAATAGAAATGATAATTTACTTGAGGTAACTAATAACTTGAACAATAATGACAAGTAGGGTTAGGAAACTTGCCTCGTGCGTAGATTACACTTTAACTAAGCACGTTCTTTGAATTTAATCCTACATACCATTCACATTCACAATACCAGTTAATTATAACTTAACTAATCATCAACGATTATTCTTTTGTCTAAACTTTGGTTATGACTATACTTAGTCAAATTATCACATTTACTGTCACATAATATCACTTCATGAATAATAATTTAATTATGCATTCCATAACTCAATCTACATGTAATTATGTTATTTACATGTTAAACATCTATTTCATCATTACATTATACTTCTAACATGTTTACATGTTCATTACATTAAATTACTAACACATTGTTAGACTTAATCATTTTAAAAATCTCATTTCTGGACATTTTAGAGTAGAAAATAAGCCATTTCACTTTTATTGTGTATTGGCATATATTGCATGTGCCATGGCATCTATGGCTTGAGACTGAGCGCTTTTGCCGGGCCATAAGGCATGAGACTGAAAGCATACATGGCATGAATTTAAAAACTGCTTCGCAATTCGCGAAAATTGCGTAACACAAATTTCAAAAACTCCAATTAAATTACTACTACACGAAATTAATCATGCCCACATGTTATAATTCATATATAATCAATACCCAACACTTATAGAGTGATTTTAACCCATTAAAACACATAATCACAGAACTAAAATATGTGAATTTCACTGACTTTGATGTTCTTGAAGGTTTTGAAAATAAAACATGAAAATTGACACTACGGATTCGTCATAACACCGAATCCGTTCGTTTAAATTTTGGTCTCTTCGTATTAACATGTATAATAATATACGAGTGTAAAATTTAGGGATAATATATGATCAACACATGAAATAACACGTATAAGGCCATAAGGCCAAACCCATACTCTATAATTTTGTAGAAATCATATACTACGTATTTTCATGAAACTGATGTTATGGTTTACAAAATATATATAACTGTGGTCGTATTCTATACGATAGCTCAACAGTTGTATAAATGAAGTTATATTTGAATTTTGTACCATGTATCTGTCGACTCAGAATGGGTGATGTATACCTAATTTTGGGGCGGCGCCATGGTTGGTATCGAGCCATAAGTGAAGAGCCCCGAGCC
This sequence comes from Panax ginseng, assembly GCA_020205605.1. NCBI lineage: Eukaryota > Viridiplantae > Streptophyta > Magnoliopsida > Apiales > Araliaceae > Panax > Panax ginseng. Next base: position 83,820,561 of record CM035141.1, read on the forward strand.
TCTCATTTGGTGACTTCTAAGTCCTAGAATGCACCCGCCAGTCTCCGTAGGGACGCCGTCTTTCTGTGGTGTCGATAAGTATCATTGTGAGGTGCTATCCAAGTAAAGGGATTAGAGTCACATTTGTATCGAGCTTAGGATATGGTCATTGGCGGAGATAAGAGTCTAGAACTAGGAGGGAGAGAGAGTTATATACTTCGCTAGTGTGTGACTTACCTAAGCTAAAATTGTTTACTTGATAAGTTGACAAATTGTGATATGTCAATTAACCTTTGTTTTGAAGATATATTCTAGAATGATATCTCAAATACGGTGAGATAAGCAATGGAAAAATCATGATATGAGGAGGATATAACAGGAAAAGGTACAATCAAAAAGAAAGCAAGGTATTCTCATCTCTTGAATATCAGTACGTACATAAATTTCGAGGGCAAAATTTCATAAGGAGGGTGATTGTGAGACCACGAATTTTATGAAATAAAAGTATTCAATTTTTCTATTTTGGTAAATAGTTAAATTGATAAAAGTTTAAAGTTAAGGGTAATATGTGAAAAAAAAATTGCAAAGTAAGCAAGTTGATATAAAATATTCGCTTTGTTTTGGGAATATCCGTATGACCAAGACAATCATGGTGGACCCCACAATGTAATTATCATTTGATCGAGAAAATGACAAAAATATTTTTATGAAAATAACTCATGGAAGTTTTACCATTAATCTTCGTTGAACTACTCGGTAGTAAAGTACGATGAATACGCGTGGTTGCGGAATTGATTATTGATGCTTATGTGATAAGTCACCGGTTTTGTTTTATTGGTATTATTAATGTAATAAAAGCGAAAAGTTTTTATATAAAATGCAGAATACTTTTATAAAGTTATTCGTTTTATTAAGGCTAATAGTAAAATCTTTTTATATAAAAATGTAATACTTTTATAAAGTTATCTCATTTTATTAGAAAATAATTAGAATATATTATATTTTATTATGCGTAGTGTTTGTATAGTGCTTGCATAGTAAAATCTTTTATAAATTTATTCGTTTTATTAGATTATAAATAGAATATATTATATTTTATTTAAAAGATTTTGTTTTAAATAAGGACTGAGTTCATGAGTTACTTACTATGCAGTTCATTTTTCTATAAATAGAAGCTCATTCCTTCATTATTTCTTACGAATTCAGTGAAACTCTAGAGAGAGAAACTATAGAGAGAGTTCTTCTTCTATAATCTTGAGCTTATTTCTTTAGAGTTTAAGAAAGCTTTGAGCAGAGTGCAAGTTTTCTTCGAGTATATCTTCTATTTCTACCAATTGAATACTCTTCTTTCAAAGGTAGGGGATATAATTGTCGTACTCGTAAAGGATATTATTATTATTATTATTATTATAGTAAGGGATATTATTTATTGTACTCGTAAGGGGTATTATTTCTTTTGTATTCATGAAGATAACTTCTGTTATTCCATTCTTTATTATTCTGTTGGAATAACCAGTATACGGGGACTACCCTATACTTGGTGACATTCTTCTAATATTCCGTCTTTATTATTATTCTACTGGAATATCCTGTCTGTGCATTTTACGCCGAACCTGGTTCCGTCTTTACTATTCTGCTGGAATATCCTGTATGTGCGTTTTACGCAGGACCTGGTTCCGTATTTATTATTCTGTTGGGAATAATCTGTCTGTGCGGTCTCTATCGCATGCATGGTGAATCCTTTTGTTATTCCATTCTTTATTATTCTGTTGGAATAACCTGTCTATGTGGATTACCACATGCATGGTGAACGATCCTTTGTATTTCATTCCTTGTTAAATTGTGGAAATGATCTGTTTACGTGGATTATGATGAAAGTCATAATAAAAGCATTGGACTAATGAAAATCATGGGTATATGTGGTATTAGTAAGTGTTATGATGAGTTATGTTGGTTATTATGTGAAAACATAAAAGTTTCTTAATAATCACAAATGGTTGAAAAATTAGATTTTGGTGAAAATAGAACATGAAATTCAATTGACCATATCTCCTATTATATTTAGAATTTTTGAGTGTGGTCAACTTCTAGAGTTAGGTCTATGAGTTTTGTAACTTATCCAAGTGGAATCACTGGAAAAGGTGTTGTAGATTTTCGTGTGGGGTGATTTTTAGCAAAGTACTAAAACTCGCAAAATATGAAAAAGTGTCACGCCATGATTTTAAAAGAAATTTGTTTCAAACCACTTAATTTGTGAAAACAATTCTGGCCTTTTGGGACATGAAAGTATATGGTATAAAGTACCTCCTGTCCAAAAATGAGCTTATTCCGACTTAAAATGAGCAAGTTATGACCATTTCAATATTTAGGTTTTCCCGAAGAAAAACACTATAATCGGAGTTCTATAACTCCGATGACCATGAAATTTAAACTAGAAGCTCACGTTAACATGTGTAAGATCCTGCCAAGATTTGGGAATTTCTGGAGTTAACCGCGAGGTAACTAATTTCTTAAGGAATTAATTAGAAATTAATTTTTGAAAAATAGTAAATGAATTTTAAAAAATATCAAGAAAAATATATGCTCAATATGGGACTATATTATGCTAAATCCCAGAAAAGAATAATTTTGGGACTGATTTGGTATTTTTCATGAAAATAGTTTAGCTACGAACATATGAGTTAAATATGTTATGTGGAGTTGAAAAATTGGTAAATAGGATTTTATGGCTTGGAAATCCTATATAAGGTATATATCTGATTTTTGATGAGTAATTTGATTATTGGTGATGAAATCTTATGAGTATGACATTTTGAATGATTAAAGCGCATTATTTGGAAAAGTGTAAACAATTAAATGTAATTGTTTATAAGTTTAAGAAGTGATTAAAATATTGTTATAGTATTAACAGTATTAGATTATGATTTTATTAAGTGATTGATAATGTCTGGATAAATTTAAAGTCTTTAATATTTATCCTTGATTTAGTTCGATTAATGCTTATAATATTGTCATCATCCTCATATTTATATTATGTTTAAAGTCATCTGTGGCCTGTAGTGCGTAGATGGACTTGGTATGATTATGACCAGGGATTATTCGGTATAATCATGACCGTAATGTTATAAATGATGTGGAAAAAGTCCTCATTGGTCCGTAGTGCATTGATGGACAGTTTTTGGTATGATTATGGCTATGGATTCTCTTCGGCCAAGGGTGCAAAGATGAATTGTTTTATAGCATGATCAAGACCGTTGATAAAAACACGATTATCTTTCGCCCGTAGTGCATGGATAATTTGTGGTTGTGATATTAATAAAAAAGTCCTCATTGGCCCGTAGTGCATTGATGGACGATTTTGGCATGATTATGGCTATGGATTCTCTTCGCCAAGGTGCAAAAATGAATTGTTTTATGGCATGATCGGGACTGGTTGATGAAAACACAATTATCTTTGGCCCGTAGTGCATGGATAATTCGTGGTCGTGATACTAAAGAATATCATTGGCACGAAAGCGGGGATGATTCGATGATGTGGATTATTTATTGAGTTGAGTCTTAGCAATGAAATATTAATTCATGAATGTGATAATAATGAATATCTTTTGGTAGTAGTGCAAAGATGATTTAATGATTACGAAAGGTGAATTGTGATTTGGTATAACCATGATTTTTGATGTTTCAGGTGAAGACAGGTAATGAAAATTATCTTCGTCCTGGGTGCGAAGAGGAATTTAGAATCATAATTGTGATTATGAGTTATTCACATGATCGTGGATGGGAATTGTTGATTGATGTTACAGGGATAAAACATTATTGGTGGACTTTTAACATAGAGAAGATAATAGACCTTATGGTCTATTTGACTCTTCTAATGGATTGCTCGTTCCGCTGCAACTATGGTTGAAAAGTTTTATCATCTACCATATGTTCTAAATCTCTGATTTATTATTGATGAAAGCTATTGATAATTTAATTATCTTTAGTCATGATATTCTTTACTGGGCTAGTTGTGCTCACCCTTTCTACTTCACAATTCCTTTCAGGTAATAAGAGTGTTGCCGTAAGAGTGTTGCCGGGTCGAGCGGGGATAATAGGGGAATAGAACAGTGGTCTCTAGCTGTGGAGGTTCTCCCTAAATAGTATAGAAAAGTGTGTTGTATTCTATACAACATTTAGTAGCTATATTTGGTGAATCAAATAGGGTGAGGTGAACCCAACTTTAGAAGGGTGTTTTGCCAATATCATACAAGATGTCTAATGACATACAACCTCGTGTTATCATAAGACAGGGTTGTGCGCATCCACTTGCTGAGTATATCTACGGGCACTACCTATATGATCTTGGAGTTTATTTGAAATATAATATTCACTTGGAAACAGTGGAGATAGTTATATGTCAAGAGAAGACTCGCCATTGGAAAGAAGATGATAGTAATCTTCTCATTTTTCTTTGGGGTCTATTGGGTCAACCAAGGATAATTCTGTGGCCATATGATATCTATTATAACCTAGACGCATGGCCTCCCATGTACGAAGGTTTCCTTGAGCACTTCCCAAAGATTTTAATTTCTAAAACAGTTTTTGACTATACTTTTATGTAAAGTACCATTGTAAGGTTGTGGTCGAGGCACCAATAGAGTTACATACATTTGTATTAAAACTCACAGTTAACTGTGGTCGTATTCTATATGACAGCTCAACAGTTGTATAAATGAAGTTGTATTTGAATTTTGTACCATGTATCTGGCAACTCAGAATGGGTGATGTATACCTAATTTTAGGGGCGTCACAGAATCTGTAAAACGTACTCAGCTTGCCGCGCTGAAAATATCTTGGGAGAAGTTCCGAGAATTGTTCAATGACAAGTACTTTCCCAAAAGTATTTGTCACATGAAGGAGGTTGAATTCATCAAGTTGAAGCAAAACAATATGACCGTGTCACAGTACGAAGCTAAGTTTGCCAAGTTGTCCCAGTTTGCGTCCCACTTGGTTGATAATGGGGAGAGAATGACGCGGATGTTTCTAAGAGGTTTGAAACCTGAGATACGTCAATACCTAATTTCTCACAAACTTTGTTTGTATTCAGATATTGTAAATAGGGCTCAGTTATTGGAGCGCGATAATGAGTTAACCCAACCAAGAGAGAGCAGCCAGCAAATCGATAATACCAGTGGTAGCAGTCATCGAAGTGGTGACAATAAACGTGCAGGGAATCAACATGCCATAAATGGTAACCACTTCGGTGGTAATCATGGCCAAGATAATAGAAATGAAAATTTCAAGAATAATAAATTCAATAATGATGGAAAGACGTCAGCACCAGCACATGTTGTTAAGGAAGGAGAACGACCACCGGTTGTATGTTACAAATGCGGAGGGGAGGGAAACATCAGTCCAAACTATACGAAGCAGTCCAAAACATGTTACAATTATGGAAGAGAAGGTCACCTAGCTCGATTTTATCGTGCAGTAAAGTCAAGTCCAGTTGGGATGGAGGCACCAAAGGCCATCCTAGAGAAGTCAAAGCCGGTAGTTTAAGTGAGAGCGTTTATCGAGGAACCCGAACGAATTTATAACGGGTAAGTTAATCATAAACGCTTACGAAGTCTATACCTTATTCGATACGGTTCTACCCACTCTTTTATTTCTCTTACTTGCGCTCAACGTTTGAACTCGACTCCGGAGAAATTAGACTTTAACTTATCTGTTGAAACTCCGTTGGGAGAAACCTTCATTACACCCACTATTTATAAGTCTTGTTTGATCCAAATCGGCACTCACACATTACCTGTCGACCTTATTTCTTTGAAAATACTTGCATTTGATGTGATTTTAGGGATTGATTGGTTAACAACTCATCATGCAAAAAAAAATTGATATTTTCTTAAGGTTGTTAGCTTTCATATTCCTAACCAACCTATTATGCGAATTCAAGCAACCAAACCACTAAAGTCAATCACTGTCATATCAAGCCATAAAGTTAGTCATTTATTAAAAAACGGATGTCAAACTTTCTTTGCCTATGTCACAGATTTAAACAAAAATACGTCATATTTGAATGATATTACTATTGTTAATAAATTTCATGACGTATTTCCCGAAGAACTTCCTAGCCTGCCCCCAGAGCGTGAAATCAAAATTTGTATCTACCTTGAACCCGGTACAAAATCCTCAAATATTTCTTCACCTAGAACGAACGTAACATGCACGAAAGACGTTGGCTCGAGCTGTTGAAAGATTACGATCATACCATTCAATACCATCCTAGAAAAGCGAACATGGTGAAATGACGTTGAGTGGAAGATCGTGATATGCGTACTGAAAAGCGATATTGTTAAACACAAAGACTCATTTCGTACGACTTACAAAAGATAGAGATAAAGTTAAAGACTCTAGGGACCCACGTGATGATATCAAATATACGAGTAGAATCGACTTTAATCGATAAAGTTAAAGCCACTCAAGATATAGACTCCAAGATGATGAAAGTAAAGGAGAAGGTTCAAGAAGGCGTTATTCTAGGAGCAAGAGTCGATGAAGCGAGGAAAGCTCAAACCCTCAATTTATTGGTCCGTTTGAAATCCTTGATCGAGTAGGAACTATGGCTTAAAGACTCGCCTTACCGCCAAGTATGTCTCGTGTTCATAACGTTTTTCATATATCTATGTTACGTAAATATGTGGACGACCTGAACCACATTATTGAATTAGAATTAGACGAGATAACAGAAGATTTAACGTACGAGGAGGTACCAGTCGAGATTTTGGATAAGAAGGAGCATGTCCTATGCACAAAGGTTATACCACAAGTCAAAGTTTTGTGGAGGAACTATGTTGTTGAAGAAATGACCTGGGAGTTGCAATTGGAACTTAAAGCGAGTTATCCTCACCTCTTCGACATACCAGGTACGTACGTAAATTTTGATGGCAAAATTTCATGAGGGGAGATTGTAAGACCCCAAATTTTATGAAATGAAAGTATTCAATTTTTTTATAATTATTATTTTTTTTAGTAAATGGTTAAATTGATAAAAAGGTTAAAGTTAAGGGTGATATGTGAAATTTTTTCAAAGTAAGCAAGTTGATATAAAATATTCGTTGTGTCGGGGAATATTCGATTTAACAGGAATATTTGTTTTAACAAGAATATTCGTACAACGACGTCACAATCATTGGTGGACCCCTATTAACGGAATAAGCGCCTTGAGTTAGAAAACCATGTAATTATCTTTTTTATAAAATAACGGCGAAAGTTTTACCGTTAAACTGTTGAAATATACCGTAGTAAAAAAAAAGCGAATCTGGCGTGGTTGCATAATAGCACACGGTATTGATTGTTGATGTTTACGTGAGAAGTCACTCAGTTATACTCAATTATTACTACAGTAATTGTTACATAGTATCTCACATTATTTGATTCAATTATTATCACAGTATCATCTGCATAATATTTTATATTATTTAATCAATAATTGAGACGACAAAGTTATTCATATTATTATTTGCAATATTAATGATGTCTAGAAAGTTCTGTCGATGAGAGGTTTGGTCACCTAATTGCGCGTCAATAGAGAAAAATCCTTATCGGAATGCCCTTTCTTTCCTGAAAATGATCTGGTTGTTAAATATTGTGAGTTATAAGATTAATGATGAATAATTGTTAATATATTAAAAATGTGTTTATTAAAGATAAGTAATTTGTGGAAAATATTTATTCAATTTTTAATATAAATAGAGAGGTTTGTTATGAGGTATTTGTTATAAGTTTGACTTATTATTCTATGAAGAGATGTGCTAATTTTTCAGACCGTTGGTTGAAGATATAATAGTAAATCAATATGGACCGCTGGTGGAAAGTTATAATAGTAAATCAATATGGATCGCTGGTTTAAAATTTTAATAGTAAATCATTATGGACCGTTGCTTTAAGTTTTAATAGTAAATCAATATAGACCATCCGTTTAAAAGTGAATTAATCTGGGCCGTTCATGAATTAGTTACTATTCAATCATTTTTCCTATAAATAGAAGCTCATTCCTTCATTATTTCTTACGAATTCACTGAAACTCTAGAGAGAGAAACTATAGAGAGCAAGAAGAAGAGTATTCTGCTACTACCCTACTTCAGTATTCACTCTTCTATTAAGGTAAGGGGTGTTATTTATTTCATATCCGCTTATGATATTATTTTTCGTATTTGTAAGAAATATTATCTTCGTTCAATATTCGTAATGGATATTATTTGTTGTATTCGTAAGTGTGACGCCCCCAAAATAGGTATACATCACCCATCTTAAGTCGCCAAATACATGGAATAAAATTCAAATACAACTGTCGTGTGACATACGACAAAACATAAACTGAGAGTTTTAATACGAATTTGTCTTCTAGATAGTATTCAACTCAAATGGAGTCCTCAATACATTTATTATCACACTATTTCATAGAATAGTGAGGACTACTAATGCTATCATCTGGACCGTCACTCCATTCCCCGACTAGTCCTCTTACGTTCTCATTTTCAAGAGGACAATGAAAGCAAAAGGGTGAGCTCAACTAGCCCAGTAAGAAATATTATGACTAAGATAATGCAGAATAATTTATCATTAGCCTTCAACAGTGTTAAATTGATAAAATATAACAAACATCAAGTTTAATTGCAATGGAATAATCAATCCATTAAAAGAGTCAAGTAGAGAATAAAATCTACTATCTTCTATGATTTAAAAGGTTTTTCATCACTTTTATCGCTGAGACTCAGCTTAATAAATAATCCACATCATCCCTACACTACGACCAATGATATTCATTAGTATCACGACCACAAATTATCCATGCACTACGGGCCAAGGATATTCGTGTTTTCATCAATGGTCATGATCATGCAAACAATCATCCATCAACGCACTACAGCCAATGAGGACTTTTACCACATCATTTATAACATTACTACCATGATTATCTGAATAATCCTTAGTCATAATCATACCAAGTCCATCTACGCACTCAAAAGCCATGTAGATGACTTTCAACATATTATAAACATGAAGATGATGACAATGATATAAGAATTCAATAAAACAAGTTCAAGGATAAATTTTTAAAGATTTATAATATAATTTATCCAGAAATCAATAACGTCCAAATTGTCAACATGATACTGCTTTGTGGAGTAAAATTTAAGAATACTATTGTATCAAAAATGATTTGGACCAAAAAGTAATCAATTTTGCATGAATGAATAGTACCAATGTGAATAATAACCGAGTGAATAGTAACCGGAATAGTAACCAAGTGAATACTACCCCAAGCATGAAAAAGTTAAAACTTATCAAGAATGCTCAGAATAATATTTTCATGAAAAGATACTGGATGAAGCGCAAATATTAAGGATATTCTACTAATTTCATGGAGTATAGAAGCCAAAACTTAACAAAACGAGTATAGAATTTGAAATCTGAAACGAAATAATATTACTTACATACTACAGAGTATGAAAAAAAATATTATTTTATACGAATACTGAACAAAAACAATATCCCTTACCTCGAAAGAATAGTACTTCTAGCTGGAATATCAGATATAACGCTGAAAGGAACTTGCACCGTAGAGAAACACTCAAAGTATCAAAATACTCTCAAGAATACGCTTGATAATATAGAGAGAGAAGATTTTAGTTTCTGGTGTGATTTTCAATTCTAACCTAAGCACCCTATTTATAGGAAAATGCTTAGAACACCAAAGCAGAAAATTTAATAAAATATTAATATATTTTTTTATAAATTCCTACGCACACTTCCTTTAATCTAAAACATTAGCCACACAAGTGCCCCCCCCCCCCCCCACCAAAATAAAAAAAAATGTTTTTCTTAAAAAAATAATTAAAACTTCAAAAATCAATTATTTCGGAACTTCAATAATTCATAATAAATATCCTTTTTATCAGAAAAATTTGAATCTTATGTCCATTCTATAGGAAATTCAATTCTTTAACTTTGTAGCTTTAAGTTTTTCCAAATTCCAAACAAAAATTGACCGAAATTCACATACGGACGATTTTACAGGCTATAATCAAATTTCAGTCAAAAAATGGGGCCCACCAACACACAAAACATGTGTTAAACAATTTTTGTAATAAAAATACTCTTCCTCCTCATTTACTCATATATCACATATTCATTGTAAAAATATCACTATTAGTATATTATTATAATATAATAATATATGTAAATGAATTGTTTTATTAGAAAAGATAAAATATTAATTTTTAACAATTGTCAATTTTCTAAAAATTCCTCCATTTATATCCACATAAAATAAATAATTTTCTTATCATATAAATCAATAATTAATTATTCACAAATAATATTACAGAATCACAATCATCGACAATCGGTAGTTCTCGGGAAAGGGGCTTTCAATAAGGATTTCTCTTCTTGCTGGCGCAATTAAGTGACCAAACCTCTTCTTAGACAGAACTTTCTAGACAATGTCAATAATGCTATCTAATAATATTATTCCAATAATATGAATTATTGATCTGATAATGAAAAATATTGTGTAGTGATAATTATTGAAACAACAATAATATAAAATATCAACGCATGACAATTATTGAATCAATAAAATAAAATATTGAAGCGATAATTACCGTGTAACAATTATTGAGTAGTGCCTTCACGTAAGAATCAATAATTGGTGCAATAATCTGCAGTAGTGCTTCTTGTTTTTAACCACCATCGGGTATTCCAACAGCGATAATCTGGTAACAACTTCTGCCAATTATTTATAAACAACTTATATTTGTCGTTTTCTTCATCCAATCGCTTTAAGTTATGGGGCCCATCAAAGGCTATTGTAAAGACGAATATTCCCGATTAAGCATATTCACGACAAACGAATATTTAAAAACAACAATGAATATTTTATAACCATTAGCTTATTTAAGATATTTGCGAATTTTACCCATAACTAACCACATTAATTAAATCAACCCTTACTATTTCAAAATAATAAATAGAGAAAATTCAATTTCATTTATAATAAGTTGGGGTCTTACAGTAAGGGGTGTTATTTATTTCATATTCGATTACGATAGTATTTTTCGTATTCGTAAAGAATATTATCTTCTGTAAGACCCCAACTTATTATAAATAAAATCGAATTTCCTCTGACTATTATTGTGAATAATAAGGTGTTAAATTGATATAATATTTTGGTTATGGGTGAAATATGCAAATTTTGCAAAATAAGCAAGTGGTTATTAAATAATCATTGTTGTCGGGGAATATTCGTTTGGTCGTGGAATATTCTTGTTGTCGGGAAATATTTGTACGACGGCGCAGTCATTTGTGGGCCCCATAACAGAATAATTATCGAATGAAGAAAATGATAAGTTTAAGTTTTTATAAATAATCAGATAGTATATACTGATTAACATCGTTGAATACCCGGTGGTTAAAATACTGATACGCGTGGATGCATGTGATTTTTGAATTATTGATTCTTACGTAAGAAGGCACTACTCAATAATTTTTACAAAGAATTACCGCTCAATATTTTATTTTATTGATTCAATAATTGCTCGTTGATAATTTTATATTATTGTGTTTCAATAAATGTCACCTGACAATTATTTCCCATTATCAGATCAATAATTCATATTATTTGAATAATATTATTAGATAGCATTATTGGCAATGTCTAGAAAGTTACATCAAGGAGAGGTTTGGTCACCTAATTGCTTGCTATAGTAAGGAGAAATTCTTATTGAAAGCCCCTCTTCCCAGGAATGGCTTGGTTGTCATAAATGTGATTTTGTAATATTATTTATGAATAATTAATTATTGATTCATATGATAAGGAAATATTTATTTTATGTGGATATAAATGTTGGATATATTTATTGTGGTTAAAAATAAAGGAGTTAATGTTGAGGTGTTTTATCAGTATTTTTGTCGGAATGGAGGTATTAAAAATTAAACCAGTGTTTTTGAGATATATTGCGTGAGTTATAATTTTTAATCTGACCGTTGGATCGTTGGGATTTTTGGATATGTTATACATATATAAGTTGAGTATATGTCCACAAATTTTGAACCGTTAAAAATTAACGTATAATTTGTTATGAATTTTAAGAGGTGACTGGTTCAGAAATTATTGAAGTATCCGAATTTAGCATTTTGGTGGAAAATTCTAGAATTGGTGGGCCCCACTTTTGGTTGATGAGAAATGTGCTGGAATTTTTATTCAAATATGGTGGGTGGGAATAGTAGCAGGTAAAGCCATCAGGTTGCAGGTCAAGTCTGCTTCGGCGTGCTAACATTTTCCTATAAATAGAGGGCTAAGTTAGAATTAAAAATCACACCAGAAACATTAGCTTTTTCTCTTTCTCTCTCTATATTATTGAGTGTATTTTGTGAGTATTTAGATACTTTGTGAGTTTCTATTTATCAGTGCAAGTTTCCTTTAGCCTTATACCGATATTCCGATCAGAAGTACTGTTATTTTGAGGTAAGGGATATTATTTTCTTCATATATGATATTATTTCTTCAATATCATTATGCCGAAGTATTGATCTGAACTTTTTATCAAATTTGAAACTTTTTATGTCGGGGTTACTATTCACATATACGACACTATTCACGTATACGGCACTATTCACGAATACGACACTATTCACCAAAAAATGAAATTTTCTTCTTTTTGTCCAAGATGTGTATTATGGTTACTATCTTTGATTGTATCGATGTTTTGATCTTTATTCTTGAATTTTGCTTCAAAATTAGTTATTATGGAGTATTATTGATCTTGGATAAACTGTTATAAGAATCCCTACTATTTGTCCTTCTGTTTTACTGGATTCGTTTTCTTTAAAATATTTTTCATCATCCTCAGTCCTAAATGATGATATTACTAAATATCTTTGACCTGTAGTGCAAAGATAAAAGATTAACTGATGAATATCTTTGGCCCGTAGTGCAAAGATGAACAGGTGTTGAGATGAACATAACCAACTGGTGATACAAATGAATATCTTTGGCCTGTAGTGCAAAGATGAATATTTGATTCAAGATGTATATTGATTGATGTTACAGGAATAAAATATTGATGATGGACTTTTAAATCTTAGAAGATAGTGGAATTCTTTTCTACTTGACTCTTCTAATGGATTCTCGCTTCAAGATTGCAGATTGTTGATCTAAAACTTGTTGTCTATTATATTTTATCAGATTTTTTCCTGTTGAAGACTAATGATAATTTTTTGTATATTATCTTAGTCATAATATTCTTTACTAGGCTAGTTGAGCTCACCCTTTTTCTCTTTGTTCCATTTTTCTTCTCAGGAGGTGAGAACATAGCAGGATCTAGTCGGGGTATGGAGTGATGGTTCTAGAAAGATGTTTTAGCATTCCTCACTATTTCTGTAAAATAGTGTTTGAATAATTATAATGAGGACTTATTTGAGTGTGGATATTGTCTAAAAGACAATATTTGTATTTAAACTCACAATTTGTGTTGTCGTATTTTGCACGACAATTGTATTATTAAAGTTGTAGTTTGCTTTATGTACCATGTATTTGGCGACTCAGAATGGGTGTTGTATACCTATTTTGGGGGCGTCACATCTTCATTCAATATTCGTAAGAGATATTATTTGTTGTATTCGTAAGGGGTATTATTTCTTTCGTATTAATAAATAGAGTTATTTTCTTTCAATACTCGTAAGGGTTGTTATTCCATTCTTTATTATTCTGTGGGAATAACCTGTCTACGCAGACTACCGCATGTATGGTGAAATCTTTTGTTATTCCATTCTTTATTATTCTGTGGGAATAACTTGTCTACGCGGACTACCACATGCATGGTGAAATATTTTGTTATTCTATTCTTTATTATTCGTAGGAATAACTTTGTCTCACGCGGATCACCGCATTTATGATGTAAAAATCCATTGTAGTTTCAGTATATTATTTCTTTTCATATTCTTAAATCTAAACTTACTATGGTAAGTATTGCTTCTATAATTCACGAAATTAGTGGAATATCCTTGAGTTTTCAAGGCTTCATCGAAGATCGTTTCATTGAAATATTGATCTGAACTTTCTTATTAAATATCAATATTTTCACTCGGGGTACTATTCACGGGTTACTATTCACTCGACTACTATTCACCCGAGGATTCGGGATACTTTTCATATTGAGTTACTACTCACTCGGTTACTATTCACTCGAATATTATTCACCCGAGGATTCGGGGTACTTTTTATACCAAGTTATTATTCACGGGTTACTATTCACTCGGGTACTAATCACTCGGGTATTCAGGGTTCATGTTGGGGTACTATTCACGTGGTACTATTCCCGAAGTACTATTTACGATAAAAATTGATTTCTTTTTTGTCCAAGATTATTTTTGATACATGAATATAATTCTTGAATTTTACTCCACAGAGTAGTATCATGTTGATAATTTGGATATTTTTAAACTCTGGATAAATTTAAAGTCTTTAATATTTATCCTTGATCTCGTTTGATTGAATTCTTATATCATTGTCATCGTTCTCATGTTTATATTGTGATAAAAGTCATATGTGGCTTACGTGCATAGATGTACTATTGATTGGTATGATTATAACCATGGATTATTCGGTATAATCATGACCGTAATATTACAAATGATGTGGTAAAAGTCATCATTGGCCCGTAGTGCATTGATGGACAGTTGTTGGTATGATCATGACAATTGATGATTACATGAATATCATTGGCCCGTAGTGCAAGGATGATTCGATGATGTGGTTTATTTATTAAGCTGAGTCTCAGCGATAAAGTTGATGAAAAACTTTTTAAATCATAGAAGATAGTAGATATCATGCTCTATTTGACTCTTCTAATTGATTGATTGTTCCGCTGCAGTTAAACTTGATGTTTATTATATTTTTATCAGTTTAACATTGTTGAAGGCTAACGATAATTTATTCTGCATTATCTTAGTCATAATATTTTTTACTGGGCTAGTTGAGCTCACCCTTTTGCTTTCGTTGTTCTCTTTAGGAAATGAGAACGTAGCCGGGACTAGTCGGGGAACAAAGTGACGGTCCGAGATGGTGGCTATAGTAGTCCTCACTATTTTATGAAATATTGTGAAAATAAATGTAATAAGGACTTCATTTGAGTTTGAATACTGTCTATGAGACAATATTCATGTAAAAACTCTAAGATACGTTGTTGTCGTATTATATAAAGGAAGTTTGTATTTGATTTATGTACCATGTATTTGACGATTCAGAATGGATGATGTATACCTATTTTGGGGGCGTCACAGCAAAAGCAGACTAAATTAATAAAATATTAATATTTTTTAAATTTTCCTACGCACACTTTCTTGACCAAATTATCAACCACCACTAGTGGGGCCCACCAAAATTCAATATTTTCCACACCAACCAAAAGTGGGGCCCACCATATTTTTAAAAAAAATATTTATTTTTGAAACTTCAATAATTTATAATAAATAGCCCTTTTATCAAAAAAAATACGAATTTTATGTCCATTCCATAGAAAATTTAATTCTCTACAACTTTGTAGAAGAAATTTTTTTAAAATTCTAATCAAAAAATATCTGAAATTCACATACGGATGATTTTTAATACCTCAATTCTGACAAAATATTGATAAAATACCTCAACATTAATTCTTTCATTTATATCCACATAAAAATAAATATTTTCTTATCATATAAATCAATAATTAATTATTCACAAATAATATTACATAATTACAATAATCACAACCAGGTCGTTCACAAAAAGAGGGGACTTTCTAATAAGGATTTATTCTTACTGGTGCGCAATTAGGTGACCAAATCTCTGTCCTAGATAGAACTTCCTTAGATATTGCCAATAATGATATCTAATAATATTATTCAAATAATATGAATTATTGATCTGATAATGAAAAATATCGTGCGTTGACAATTATTGAAATAACAATAATATAAAAATATCGTCATGTAAGCGCAATTATTGAATCAATAAAATAAAATATTGAGCATTAATTATCGTAACAATTATTGAGTAGTGCCTTCACTTTACGTAAATCAATAATTCAAAAATATTATGCAATACTGGTGCTTCTTTAATGCAAACCACGCGTATTATTGTATTTTAACCACCGTGTATTCCAATAGTGTTAACGGTAATAATTACGCCGTTATTTATAAAAACTCAAACTTGTCGTTTTCTTCATCCGACCGTTTTCCGTTATGAGACCTACAAATGGTTGCGCCATCGTACGAATATTTCCCGACAGCAAGAATATTCCACGACCAAACAAATATTCCCCGACAACAATGAATATTTTATAACCACTTGCTTATTTTGCAAAATTTGCATCTTTCACCCATAACCAAGGCATTATATCAAATTAACACCTTATTATTCAAAATAATAATTTAGAGAAAATTTAATTTTATTTATAAAAAGTTGGGGTCTTACACTTTTATTGTGAGATTCTAACTTCAACTCCTCATGGAGATTACAGCGTAAGAAAATCATAGTATTACCTTGTTTTGACTAGATGTTACATTATCATCTTTAATGGTGTCTTCAAGACCCGTGACATCAAGATGAATTTCGGCATCAAGATGAATTTCAACATCAAGGATCCATGACAAATAATTCTTACCCATAATATCAAGTGTCACGAACTCAAGTTTGGTAAGGTTTGTCATTGTAACTTCATAAAAAAATATAAAAAATTATTAAAAATAAATATTGAATAAAAATTTGGTCAAATGTTGAATGTATCATTGTTACACTTGAGAATGATCTTAAGATTTGTATCACATGTTTCCGGCCTATATACTTGATTTAATAAAAAAAACAGAATATAAAAAATACAATAACAATAGAAAAACACAAATTTATGATGTAACCTTCATTGACCATAAAAATGGTGTGCTCTAGCCTTAAGCTTAACAATTAGTTGGTCATATTTAATACGGAGTACAAAGTTTTAAAATATTAATTTGTCAGACATTTTTTCTAGAGAAGAAATCTCATGGATACTAAAATGTAATTGTAACGTAAAAAGTTTACTTTATGTTTACTTTATATATATATTTTTAATTTCGCTAATTTATTATCATACTGCTTTCAACATGAGGAAATTTTGGTTAATGATATTTATTTTTTTCACATAACATATGCTCCATGCAAATAGCAAGTGGTTTTACTTTTAATTAAACTCATCTGTATATGCAGGAGAATATATATATATATATATATATAGTCCGCTTCTCCAGCGAATTGGAGAGAGCAATCTAAGAACGAACCGACTATATCGACGATTTTTTTATCGCTATAATATAGAAAATTGAATTTTTATAATATATCGACGATTTTTTTATCGCTATAGCGGATTTAGATTCTTATTTCATTTTTGAGAAAAGCGATATATATATATATATATATATATATATATATATATATATATATATATATATATATATCTTCTCGCTTTTATCAACAAACCAAATAAGATTATCTCGCCTGTGATTTAAAGTGAGGAGAAACTCATGCTGATAACGTATTATAAAAAGTATACTAAGGGAGTGTTTGCTAAAAACTGAATAAATCTGAATCTAAATGAGTTGAATCTGAATCTGAATGAAAAAAATTGTTTGATAATTGACATGTCTGAAACATCTGAATGACAAAACTTTATTATTTTACCCCCATCTAAAAAAATTCAAAATTATTATAAATTTATTTAATATTACTTAATATAATAGTTAATATATTTTTTAAATTTTTAAAATTTTTTTTTACTTCATTCAGCTCAAAAAAATTGACTTAGCCATTCAACTCGTCTATCTTACCGATTCAAATACCATTCGGACTAAAAACAAACAATTGACCGACCGATTCATTTAGATTTAGATTCAGCTCCATTCAGCTCTAAACAAACACCCCCTAAATAATAAGAACAATAAGAAAGGAGAGAACAGTTTTATTTCATATAATCTTATAATTGTGTATTTATATTTGTATGTACATTTATTCTCTTGACAAAACTTCTATTTATAAGTTTATGTGCATAAATACTTGTAAGTTCTAGGAAGATGTAGAATTAAATGAACATGGAGATTCAAATGAATTTGAGAATGATGAATGAACATAATAATGAAAATCAAGTGTGAAATGCATCTAAACATTTGTACGATTTTATAACATTAATTTTTTTGTTTGAAGCTCCAGTTTTTTGGAGATCACAATATATTTTGAAGTAGAAAATTGATAAATTTACAACACAAAATAATATTTTAACATAAAAATTGTTGCTATAGATCTTATAGCGACGAATTTTACCGTCGTTATACATCTATAGCGATAATTTTCATTTGAAAATATAAAAAAGTGTTGTAAAAATATTAAGTGTAAAATATTTAAATACATATATCCGTCCTAACCATAAAAATATTGCTATACCTTTATCACGATACTATTCACCAACCAAATAAAGAGCACTATTGGCTGATGACTCAACCGAAATTCAAAATTTGGACAGTTGTTCTTCGTCATCAATGTAAAATTAAGCCCCGGTGTCCCATTTTCATGGATGAAATCGAAATTGGTTTTTCAGAAACTGAGCTCTCACGTTCCCTATTGGGTTTCTTCTTTTATGTCTCCCTTCCATACCACTGTAAACTCTTTTGAAAAATTTGTACTCAACCATGTCGACATTAGCTTCCTACTCTCTATTTGTGGAAGAGAAGGCCGTCTCCATCTGGGTTCTTCAATACATGCCTCAATCATCAAGAACCCCGAGTCTTATCCCGTACCTACTAATCATATCAATCAACGCACTGCTCTTGTTGTTTGGAATTCTCTCCTTTTTATGTACTCCAAATGTGGGAAACTATATGATGCAGCCAAGCTGTTTGATAGTATGACTGTGAGAGATACAATTTCTTGGAACTCGATAATATCGGGGTTTTTGGGAAGTGGGGAATTGGAGATGGGATTTGGGTATTTCAAACGGACGTGTGAATCGGGTGTTTGTTGTTTTGATCAAGCAACACTGACCACCATTTTGTCTGAATGTAATGGGCATGATTTTATTTATGTTAGTAAGATGATGCATGGACTTGTGATTTTGAGTGGGTATGAGTTGGGAGTTCCTGTGGGGAATGCTTTGATAACTTCATATTTCAATTGTGGGTGTTTTAGTTCTGGAAGGCGGGTTTTTGATGAGATGATTGAGAAGAATGTTGTTAGTTGGACAGCTGTGATTTCGGGACTTGCACAAAATCAGTTTTATGAGGAAAGTTTGAATTTGTTTGTGGAGATGCGTTGTGGAAGTGTCGATCCTAATTCTTTGACGTATTTGAGCTCGCTGTTGGCTTGCTCTGGTTTACAGGCGTATAAGGAAGGATGTCAAATTCACGGCCTTGTATGGAAGTTGGGTATTCAATCAGATTTACGCATTGAAAGTGCATTAATGGACATGTATTCAAAATGTGGAAGCATGGAAGATGCTTTGCAAATATTTGAGTCTGCTGAAGTGCTTGATGAGGTTTCCATGACAGTGATTCTTGTGGGTTTTGCACAAAATGGATTTGAGGATCAAGCTATCCATATTTTTGTGAAAATGGTGAAGGCTGGAATCGAGATTGACCCGAACATGGTCTCTGCAGTTCTTGGGGTATTTGGCATTGATACTTCGTTGGCTCTTGGTAAGCAAATTCACTCCTTAATCATCAAGAAGAACTTTTGTGCTAATATCTTTGCGAACAATGGGCTAATCAACATGTACTCCAAGTGTGGTGATTTGGTGGAGTCAATTAAAGTCTTTGATAGGATTCCTTGTAGGAATTCAATCACATGGAACTCCATGATAGCTGCTTTTGCTCGTCATGGTAATTGCTCTAGAGCACTTCAGTTATATGAAGAAATGAGATTAGAAGGTGTCGAACCAACAGATATTACATTTCTATCTTTGCTTCATGCTTGCAGTCATGTAGGGTTAGTAGAGAAGGGCATGGAGTTCTTAGAATCCATGGAGAGGTTCTATAGAATTATTCCAAGGATGGAGCACTATGCTTGTATTATTGTCGACCTGTTGGGCAGAGCAGGCGTCTAAATGAAGCTAAGAACTTTATTGAAGGGTTACCTGTGAAACCTAGTGTACTAGTTTGGCAAGCATTGCTTGGTGCTTGTAGTATTTATGGTGACTCGGAAATGGGAAAATACGCAGCTGATCAGTTGTTTTTGGCAGCGCCTGATAATCCAGCACCATACATTTTACTGGCCAATATTTATTCCTCTAGCGGGAGATGGAAAGAGAGAGCCAAGACTATTAAAAAGATGAAGGAAATTGGAGTAGCAAAAGAAACAGGAATTAGTTGGATTGAAATTGAGAAGAAAGTCCACAGTTTTGTCGTCTATGACCAAATGCATCCTCAAGGTGAGTTAGTTTATGGCATTTTGTTAGAGTTGTTTAAACATATGAAAGATGAAGGGTATGTGCCTGATAAAAGATATATCCTACACTATTTGGATGACAATGAAAAGGAACAGGCTGTGGTTTGACTAACCACTTCTACTCTAATGTAGATTATAATATTTCTCCCAACATAAAAGGTAATTGATTACAAAGTATGTTTTTTCTATTTTCTTCAATAATGTTTTGTTCTGATCTTGATTTCTCTCCCCAGTAGTGACGTTCTTTTGTGTAGCTTATATCCTAAAAGTGACAAACATTGTTCTAATGGAAAGTATGACATTCTGCAGCAACAGGCAAATCAGAATAGCAACAAACTATTTAGCACAAAATTAAAAAGGGTGTGCGGGTGTCAGGCTAAGCTTGGCCTTGACTTCGAACCACAGAGATAAGATAGAGAGAGTTGGGAGAAGAGAGAGATAGACTGATAGAATTCAGTAGGAGGGAGGTACAAGGAGGGAGATAGGGTTGAGAGCAAATGCTACTCATTTTCATATATTTCAATTCTTGCAAATGTAAAAGCTAGTACAACTATTTATAAGAAGAGATTACTTGCAGAAAAATAAAGCTAATCCTACACCATTCTCTTATCCTGCACTCAAAATACCTAACTTATGACATGTGCTCACATGGACTACAATACTACTAGAATCTACTATTATATTTTATTCTCTAGAATGCCCTTAGCCTAACATTCCCTTTCCCTTAAAAGAATCCATGTCCTCATGGATGATGCATCTTGTTGTAGCTTCTTCATGTTTTCTGGACAGACTATTTGCTGCTGTATTTTCCTTTCCCTTTTATAGCTTATGACATAATCATATCTCAGTAGCTTACTCATCCACCTCTGCTGCAAACAAGATGCTACCTTTTGTTCTAGGAAATATTTTAAGGACTGATGGTCTGTCGTCCTTATGATAATTGCCTTTATCCCAAGTTGGAGGACCATCTTTTGACAGCTTCTGCTACTGCCATTAATTCTTTGTCATAGGTGGAATAAGTCTGAGCTTTTGGTCCCAAAGCTTTACTAAAATAGGCAAGGGGTCTCCCTTCCTGCATCAAAACTGCTCCAATCCCAGTCCCTGGGCCATCTGTTTCAATCTCAAAGTATCTTCTTGGTCATCTTAGTCCACCACAAGTCCACCCAAAAGGTCATTGACTTGAAGATACTATTGGTAGTAACTTATTTCCTTATACACTTTCGATGTGGGATTGGGGTATAATACCGGTCAGAACCGATCACACATACGGTCTACATATCTTTGCCTCTCTAGCCATTGTGGGATAATACTGGCTGGTTTCGTGTTCCCACCTCCGGATATCCATCTCTCCATTGTGGGATAATACCACCAGCCTTCGTGTCTCCACTTCCGACAACCCGATCGGATGACCCGACCACGAGTGGGCCTAAAAGGCCCGCTCGAGCTAACCTGGCCATTCTATCTTGTCCAATTGGCCTAATCTAGCATACCATTGAATTGAACCATCATGATCATTTTCAACAAGTAAAGAATAATAATCACTACTATTATGTTGGAATAATAGTATCCAAAATCATAAAACCATGTCCAAAAACATTCGTCCCATGCAAAATTATTACAAAATTATTCTCAAAACTAACAGAATAGCCTAAACGAAGTACTGATAAAACAAAAAAAATTCTCCCGGACATCTGGCATATAAAGTACATCATAAAGGAACAATGTTGAGCATCCTTGCATTTCCAGTTTGTAAGTGCCACCTAGCACGTCCACATTGGAATCGTTCCCCATATATACTTTTCTGCCAGCCGGAACGTGACGGTATTCCACGAATCCACTCCGATCTCTAGCTATGTGGTCCGTTGCTCCAGAGTCTACAATCCACATATGGAGAGAATGAGCAACAAAAATAGTACTTGATACTAAGCACATAGATAGATTAGGACTAGTAATTACCTTCTTCGGCGAAGTGTCCTGCCTTGCCACAACTGAAGCATGTCATCTTGGTTTTGTCCTTCTTACCAGAACCTTGTTTGTCTCTTTTTTTGACAACACCCCCACTCGCAGCCCATTTAGGCGCAACAGGATGAGCAGGTTTCTTCCCCTTCTTTGACTCGAACCCTCTACAAGAGTTTGATTCAACCACATATGCCCTGGAGGTCTTGACAACATCAAGGCGCTCAACCTCGAGCTCCAAGTGACGATGAATATCATCAAAGGTCTTGATATTCTCGTTATGAGTCATGTTGACCCGCATATGTTCCCAATTATCGGGAATGGAGCGAACCACCGCTGAAATCTGATGTCAATTGAGTACCTCCGAATTTCAACTCTCGGATCATATTAGCCATTATTCGAAGGTGTTGTTTCATAGTGTGGTTATCTTTCTTTTTGTAACCATCGAACCTTATGGTTAGTTCCCTCATCCTTATCAACGAGGTGCCACCAAACTTAGTTTTGAGAACCTTCCACATATCGTGTGTAGTAGAGTATTATTCATACTCAAACAGAAAGTCATTGTTAATGCAGCTTAGCAACGTTATGCGCGAGAGATACGATCCTTTTTTGCGCCAACTTTTAAAGGCAGCAATCTTGATCGGATCCTTTGCATTTTCACCCTCTGGTTTAGCCATTTTGGACAGCAGGGTTTCTTCAACCTCTTGCTCTTCCAAAACCATCCTGAATTTTTGGTGTCACACGCCATAGTTATATCCGTCTAGTTTATTTCCTTGGTTAAGGTCTGTGATAATATGTTTTGAAGCCATTTTCTACTTTTATATGAGAAGTATTAGAGATATTTAATGTTCACCACAGTATATAAGATATCTTTGCCGCATGAACCAAATTAACATAAAAAATAATGAGACATAAATATGGAAGGGAGACCTGGCTAAACTTAGGAATCACAATCCATAAATGTCTAATTATTTAAATTTAACTTTCCAGCGCACAAAACATTGTAATTTAGGGAATAATTTAATTAAATTATTACAACCTAAATGACTCCCACTAGGAATAGGAGTATTTATGTAATTACAACATAGTAATTTAATTCCAAGCACCAATAATTAATATCTAATAAATATTAACAAAGGAATTAAATAATAGGCTATATTACTCAATTAATATACTAGGTATGATATAAAAACATTAAAAAGCATCCAAAAAAATTTCAATAGTATATTAACATCACAAAACATTACTGTAATTTTCTAGAATTTATTTTGATAATTTTGCTAATTATCACAATTAATTAATCAATGCATAAATAGTTGAAAATTAACCAAAGATATCCAAATCTGTTAATTTCTTCCAAATTTTTTTGTAACAGTAGCTTATCATCATTAAAATGTTACTGTATTTTTCTGGAATTTTCTGATAATCAAGCTAATTATCGTAATTAATAAATTATCGCATAATTAATTGGCAATTAATCAAAATTATCCAAAACAGTTATTTTCCCTCTGAAAAATTCACAACAATAACTTAATATCATAAAATAGTCACTGTAATGTTCCTGGAATTTTTGTGATATGTTTGCTAATTTTTATAATTAATAATCCATTACACAATTAATTAGAAATTAACCAAAAATATTATAAACATATATATTTCCTCTGGAAAAATTACAACAGTAACTTAGCATCATAATATAGTCGATAGAAAATTAACCAAAAATATCAAAAAGTGTTAATATTTCAAAATTCCAGTACAAATATTAATTATATACCAATAATTAATTATATAAAATTAATATTCTAAGTTTATCTTTGGCTACATCTTTATACAAGATATGGGAAGCAAGGAACATGAAGACTCGTAGGGATATCCTCATTCCCCCAAGACAGCTTGCTAATGATGTTGTTAATATTATAAAATCTAGATAACCAAGGCAACTTGCTAAATCTTTTGTAAAAGCCACTAACCATTGCATTTTCTATTGTAACCGACTTGTGTAATTTTGAGTCTCCTCTTGTTCTATAGTTATCTCATCTTTTGGCTTGTCTCTAAATGACCTAATTATATATATATTTCTGGGGTATACCCTTTAGTCATTGTATTTATGGTTCTATTTTATACAAATGACCAAAATTAGCAAAAAAAGAAAAAAGAAAAAAAAGAAAAGAAAACCATAAGCATATTTTATGACCCATAAACAAACCAATTTTTTTTTTGTCAGGTTAAGACATAAATAATTGACTCGATATTGAGTCATGACCAATTAAAAGGACCGGGTAAAATTATAAAATTATTGCATAAAATCTCTTAGTACCTTATTATTTATAGTTATTGATTATTGATGTAAAATCTGTGGTAGGTGGGTGATAAATAACTAAGTTT
This sequence comes from Panax ginseng, assembly GCA_020205605.1. Lineage (NCBI taxonomy): Eukaryota > Viridiplantae > Streptophyta > Magnoliopsida > Apiales > Araliaceae > Panax > Panax ginseng. Next base: position 83,845,372 of record CM035141.1, read on the forward strand.
AGAGGGTACGTACAAGCGGTCAATATCAGACGCTACATGCATGGCCTCCATTGACTCTTCACACTTAGGCTTATCATGAAAATAAATAAATAAATAAAAAAGAACTCATCATGTACGGAAGAGTTCTAACTCAGGAACATTCTCTAATTACCACATGTCCAAAAAGATAAAATATTATATGGGAACGTTCTAAGTTTGTGAGCACGAGGTAACTTCATATGGTAGTTGTACAAAACTATGCTCGAGGGATTTCCTATATAAAGACCAGATCTAAAGTATATGTAAATCACACAATCTTTGAGTTATCAAATTAACACATTTACCAGATACCCTAAAACACAAAATGTTTGCATGGGCATTAACTCTTGTCTTCCTTCTCCTTGGAGCACTCTGGTGGATCATCACCACCTCAAAACGCCACCGTAAAGTACTACCACCAGGTCCTCGAGGCTTCCCAATTATCGGTAGCCTCCCGATGTTAGGTAACCTCCCACACCGCACCCTCCACCAGTTAGCCAAGCAGTACGGTCCTATCATGTCCATGCGTTTAGGTTCCGTCCCAACTATCGTAGTCTCCTCCCCTCAAGCTGCCGAGCTTTTTCTCAAGACTCATGACATTCATTTTGCTAACCGCCCCAAGTTTCAGGCCGCGGAATATATGGCATATGGTAATAAGGGCATCACCTTCACCGACGGTCCATACTGGCGCAATGTAAGAAAGTTTGTTGTACAAGAGCTTCTTGCTCCTTCAAAGATTAATTCTTTTGTTGGGATGAGAAAGGAGGAGCTTGGGTTATTGGTGAAGGAGCTTAAGGATGCCGCCGCTAAATGTGAGGTGGTGGATATTAGTGCAAAGGTGGCTGATCTTATTGAGAACATGACTTATAGGTTGCTTTTGGACGACGAAAGCAAGATGATAGGTTTGATCTCGAGGAAGGTATTATGAATGAGGCGCTTCCTGTTACTTGGAAAGTTCAATCTTCAAGTTGATTTTGTCGCTTTCCCTGGCTTCCACTTGACCTTTGCGTAATTAATATATATCTCTAGCTTTAAAAAGAAAGTTTATTTTGTTTATATATATTTTTAATATTTTAATAACCACAAAACATGCATCTCAATATATATTTCCTCTATATAGGGATTGACTCGAAGCTTTAAGGAAGCCGGCAAGAAACTTGACAAAATGTTGGAGCTAATTATTGATGAGCATGAACAAAACGCAAGTAATGGACTTCAAAAGGAAAATACCGACTTTGTTGATGAAATGCTATCATTGATGAAAAATTCCACAAGCACCCATCACAGGTCGGGTATTAAATCTATCATGGTAGACATTATCACAGCAGCGATCGATACTACATATACCTCCATCGAATGGATACTAGCAGAACTCATAAGGCATCCAAGGGTGATGAAAAAGTGTCAAGAGGAAGTAAATAGCATTGTAGGACTTGATCGAATGGTGGAGGAGACTGATCTGCCAAAGTTAGAATACCTATATATGGTGGTTAAAGAAGGTTTAAGACTGCATCCTATTGCACCATTATTGGGTCCTCATGAGTCTAGGGAGGATATTGTGATCGACGGGTATTACATACCTAAGAAATCACGAGTAATCGTAAATGCTTGGGCCCTAGGACGAGATCCTAATGTGTGGTCTAAAGACGTTGAAGAATTCCTTCCTGAGAGGTTTACTAGGAGCAAAGTAGATCTTCGAGGACGTGATTTCCAGCTCTTACCATTTGGGTCAGGTAGAAGAGGGTGCCCCGGAATGCAGCTAGGATTGATCAACATTCAATTTGTGTTGGCTCAGTTGTTGCATTGCTTTGATTGGGAGCTATCGAGTGGGATTTCAACTGGTGACTTGGATATGACTGAGAAATCTGGGTTAACAATTCCACGAATCCAACACTTGCTTCTTGTGCCTAAAATCCGTATATAAACAAGTTCTTATACAAACAAAAAACACAATGCCCGTCATTTTTACAAGAGTATATATGACTAGATTATTGTAACAAATAAGGGAAGTCATATTGACACTCCATATTATTTAATTTTTTTATTGATTTATTCAATTCCCGCTTTATTCCTTCGTATTCAGAAGGATATCTAGTCGGACATTGTATTTTACATATTCATTTTATGAAATAAAGTTTTATATATATTATTGTATTGGTCACAGACATTGAAAAAAAAAATAGACAAATGCAATACTGAACCGTATTTTATTTTATTTTTTGGTAGAAGGCAACATGTAGTACAAATCTGGTCAAGGATTTTACAATTTCCTTGAAATATGTAACTGTAGAGCTTTTCGAAGGATGACATTTGTATCAGAGGACTTTACAAATTCATACAGGCTTCTCTTCTTCCGTTGAGTTATTTTTGAATGTAATTTGATGCCAATAATTTTCGGATAAAGGCAATTTATTCTTTGAGATTGAATAATCAGTTTATTCTTAGTGCAATCGGCATTATCCTTATCATTCTTGCAAGGAAAATTGTCCTTTGTGTATAAAACGTTGATTCATATATAGCCAAATCTTTGAGAGTGATAAGCACTATATAAACCAAATTGATCCTAAACTTTAAAGTGCTATATTTATTTTGATCATTGGTTTATTTATCATAAATCTTACTTGCAAGATCTTAACTTTCATTGTTGCTAGTCTATATCTTATAAAATGATATACTTGACATATATGTGCTCAAACTTTGTTAATGTGTTTGTATAAGAAGCAAAACATAACTATAATGAACAAATTTAAACTAATTAACATTTTAAGGCAATACAAAAAGGACATTATTGGCTTCTAATTTGGACCGTAAGAAGTATATACATTCAATTACTAGGGCAAACAAAATTAATATTGTACTTAACCTATTTTTTAGGTAAATTGAAATGTAACTTACTGAAATGGTGCCCCTTTGTTTGCTTGTTAATATTTGCAGTGTCACCACCCCCCACCACAGTACTCTTCATTAGAGAAAATAAAATGAAGCATTTAATTTTTGGTTGTTATTTAAGTGGGAATGGAAAATAAAATAAAATAAAATGGATCCTATCTAGTGTTAAAGGGGAAAAGAAGCACCACCGCTGCGTTATGCCACCACCACCACCAATGCGCACTACGCCGTTGATCTGTTAAAGGGGACGAGGAGGATCGGAGGACCGAAATTGAGGGAGACAGCGGGAAGGAGGTGAGATTTAATAGCCACGTGAGGGAGGAGCGAGGAAAGAGAGAGAAATGTTTACAAATGGCATGCAGCGGAGAGAAAACTATAATGCCCCCAAAATTTGAGTACTCGCTACAACAAACTTGGTGTTCACTATTCATCATCATCCTCAACATCTATCAATATTTTTTTATTTAACTAGTCTATTTATACATTATATCACATACTTTATCGCGGTATCGCAACTTAGGAAAATTGAAATGTAACTTACTGAAATGAAGCCCCTTTGTTTGCTTGTTATTTGCAGTGTCACCACCCCCTCCACAGTACTGTTCATTAGAGAAAATAAAATGAAAGCATTTAATTTTTGGTTGTTATTTAAGTGGGAATAGAAAATAAAATAAAATAAAATGGATTCTATCCAGTGTTAAAGGGGAAAAGAAGCACCACCGCTGCGTTATGCCACCACCACCACCAATGCACACTACGCCGTTGATCTGTTAAAGGGGACGAAGAGGATCGGAGGAGTAAAATTGAGAGAAACGACGGGAAGGAGGTGAGATTTGAGAGCCACGTGAGGGAGGAGCGAGGAAAGAGAGAAATGTTTACAGCGGCGGCAGAGGAGAAAATTATAATGCCCCCAAAATCTGAGTACTCGCTACAACAAACTTGGTGTTCATTATTCATCATCATCCTTAACATCTATCAATATTTTTTTTATTTAACTAGTCTATTTATACATTATATCACATACTTCATCGCGGTATCGCAACTTAGGTCTTATTCTTTTTACCTGATACCAACCTGTAACTTTTATATGATTTTAATCTTCCATTCTATAGTTTAAATCTGACCTTTCTAGTCCTATCATTATTTTCTACCTGCACCAAGTTAATGTTTGGCAAGAGTTATCATCAAATATGCTCAATAAGTATAAAATTGAAATGAAACAATTTAATGAATAAACATGAATCAATAATTTAATATTTCTAAATTGTAAGGATTATCAACTTTAGTTACTTGAATGGTCGACTTAAAGGAAAGAGAGTTATGTTGAATCGTACTATATGTGATCAACGTAATAACACTTTGAATATGACATATAACATGTTACCTTACTATATGTAGTAGTACACGGTGACTTGTCGAGAATAACTTAACAAGTGAATAAATATACTTTGAAAAATTGAATAGCTCGTTAAAGAGGCTTTTCAATATGTGAACCAAATAATTAATAAATGAAATTTAATTTTCTCTAATTATTATTTTGAAATAGTAAGGGTTGATTTGATTAATGTGGATAGTTATGGGTAAAATACGCAAGTATTTCAAAATAAGCAAATGGTTATAAAATATTCATTATTGCTTGGGAATATTATTTCTGAAGGTCGTGGAATATTCGTGATCGCTTCGTGGGAATATTCGATTTACTAATTATTATTTTGCAGTAAGGGTTGATTTGATTAATGTGTGTGGGCCCCATAACATTATTAATGTGAAAAGCGATTGGAGGAGGAAGAAAACGACAAATATAAGTTGTTTAAAAATAATCTACAGAAGAAGTTGTTACTGCAGGTACATCGTTGGAATACCCCTAGTGGTTAAAACACAAGAATAATGCATTGTTGCACAAGAAGATACCAGTATTGCACCAATTATCGACTTTACGTAAGAAGGCACTACTCAATAATGGTTACAAGAATTATCGCTCAAAGATTTTATTGATTTAATAATTGTTGCGTTGATATTTTATATTGTCGTTGTTTCAATAATTATCATTACACAAGATTTTTCATTATCGAAGCAATAATTCATATTATCCTAATAATATTATTAGATAACATTATTGGCAATGTCTAGAAAGTTTTCGTCTAAGGAGAGGTTTGGTCACCTAATCAAGCGCCGCCAAGAAGGAGAAATTTTTATCGAAAGCCCTCTTCCCTGAACCGCCTCGTCTGTCAATATTGTGATTCTCGTAATATTATTTGTGAATAATTAATTATTGATTTATATGATGAGGAAAATATTGATTTTATGTGGATATAGATGGAGAAAATTTTTTAATGTGACAATTGTTGAAAATTAAAATTTTATCTTTTTCTCGATAAAATAATTCATTTAAATATATTATTATATTTTTAATAATATAATAATGGTGATATTTTTACAATGAATGTGTGATATATGAGTATATGAGGAGAAAGAGTATTTTTGTTGCAATAAATGTTTAAAACATGTTAAACATGTTGGTGGGACCCCATTTTCGATCGAAATTTGATTATACCGTAAAATCGCCTGCTTGTGGATTTTTGGTCAATTTTATTTGGAATTTGGAAAAATTTTCTTCTCGCAAAGTTGTAGAGAATTGAATTTCCTATAAAAACTCGCGAGATTCAATTTTCTGATAAAAGGGCTATTTATTATGAATTATTGAAGTTCAAGTTCAAATAATTGATTTTTGGAAGTTTAAAATATTTTTAATATGAAAACGTTTTTGGTGATTTGAGTGTGGGTCTTGTATGTGTTTTAATGGTGAATTCAGTTGGTATGCGTAGAAGTTGTAGAAATAATAATAATAATATTAAATTAAATTTTCTACTTTGGTGTTCTAAGCATTTTCCTATAAAAATAGGTGCTTAGGTTAGAATTGAAAATTACACCGTAAATCAAGTTTTCTCTCTATATTATCGAGTTTATTCTTGTGAGTATTTTGAGTATACTTTGAGTATTGCTATATACAAGTGCAAGTTCAAGTCATAGTCAATATCCGACGCTTCAACTGTAAGTATCGCCTTTTCGAGGTAAAGATATTTTTTTTAAAATGATATTATTTATTCTAATATCATTATGTCAAGTATTGATCTCGAACTTTTAATCAAATTTGGAACTTTTAGTGTCTGGGTTACTATTCACGATACTAAGATTATTCACGATATATAGATTATTCACTTAATACTAAGACTATTCATCTAAAAAAAAAAAATTTTCTTTTCGCTCAAAATATCTATTCCGGATACTAGCTTTGATTGTATCCATGTTTTGATCATTCTTGAATTTTACACCACACTATGATTATTTTTGAGGTATTTTTGACGTGGATAAAACAAAGTACTAATCCTTAATCCTTAATCCTTGTCATTTTGATTCAATCGGATTCGCTTTTTTTAAAAAATATTTTTCATCATCCTCGCCTTAAATGATGATATTATGGAATATCTTTGGCCTCAGAAAGCAAAAGATGAATGATTTTCGATGAATATCTTTGGCCCAGAGTAAAAGATGAACATGTGTTTAGATGAACATGACTAATCGATGAATATCTTTGGCCTCAGAAAAGCAAAGATGAATATTTGATTCCAGATATATATCGATTGATGTTACAGGATAAAAGATAGATTTATTTAACTTTAAAATTCATACATGTAAGATAGTAGTTTGCATTCTCTACTTAACTCTTCTAATGAATTATTTTTTTCATGTAATATTGATTTAAAACTTGTTGTCTATTGTATTCTATTAGATTTTTTCCTCGTTGAAGACTAACGATAATTTTGTTGTATATTATCTTAGTCATAATATTCTTTATCGGGCTAGTTGAGCTCACCCTTTTCCTTTTTGTTCCATTTTTCTTCTCGAGGAGGCTAGAAGAATGTAAGTAGTATTTAGCTCTGGGGTATGGAATGATGGTTATAGAGAGAGTTGTTTAGTAGTCCTCACCATTTTTGTAAAATAATGTATCAATAAATGTGATGAGGATTTATTTGGGTATAGATATTGTCTGTAAGATAATATTTGTATTCAAACTCACAGCTTTTACTATTGTAATAATAAAGTTGTAGTTGTTTCGCATGTATTGACAACTCGTAATGGGTGATGTATACCTATTTTGGGGGCGCCACAGCTGGTATCGTAGCTTAGGATATGATCTCCAAGTGAGATCTGGGAATAGAACTAGAGGGGAGAGACGAGTAAATCCTTCGCTAAAGGTGTCCTACCTAAGCTTATTTGTTAGTTGGTCAAGATATAGGATATTATGTGATATATTGATTTGCTTAATTAACCCTTGTTTTATGACAAGATTTGAGAATGTCGATCGAGAATATTAATAAAGTGGAAATGAGACCGTGGAGACGCTCTGACTCACCAACGAGGAGAACGTGCAACAGGCTGGCAATGTTCCTCCTGTGAACAACACCACTGAGCAGATGATGAACGAGGGGATGTTTAGAAGCTTTTTGCGCTCATGCAAAATCGCAACGAGGAGACTCGTGTTCAAAATACAAGAGGAAATGATAGCAATTCACGGGTTGTCACAGCCAAGCAGTTCAAAGAGTTGGGACCACCATAATTTAAGGGAAAGCCAGATCCGATCATGGCGGAAACATGGGTCAAGCAAATTACCAAGATATTCGATGTCTTGGGATGCACGGAGGAACAGAAGGTTCCATTCGCCACCTTTATGTTCCGTGGTGAGGCAGATTACTGGTGGGAGTCTGTGAAGCGCACTCCATCCAACAAGACTCAAAGATGTCTTGGGAGACATTTCAGAACTATTTAATGACAAATACTTTCCCGAAAGTGTTCGCTATATGAAGGAAGTGGAGTTCATCGATTAGAGCAAAACAACATGATTTGTCTCAAAGACGAGGCAAAAGTTTGCAGAGTTATCCGTGTTTGCACCTCATTTGGTGGAGAATGAGGAACGATGACGCGGATGTTTCTTAGAGGTTTGAAACCCCAGATACGCCAAGATCTCATTTCTCATAAATTTTTCTCTACTCGACATGTTGTAAATGTGGCTCAATTATTAGAGCGAGATAACGAGTAGTACGGCCAACTCGAGGGACCACAACCAGGATCATACCGAGATGGAAGTCAACAAAACAACGATAAACAAATGGAGAAAGAAAAAAGACGGACAAAATGGTAACCACTCGGTGGTAATCATGGCCATGAAAATAGAAGAAGCGAGTCAGAGGAGATTTTAAAAGAGGAGATTTAACAACCACTATGTGAAGACGACAAAGGTTTAAGCAAAGAATCGTTCTAAGGGAGGAGAACGACCACCCATCATATGCTACAAATGCGGAAAAGAGGGACATATCAGTCCAAACTGCCCACAACAGCTCAAGGTATGCTATAATTGTGGAAAGGAAGGACATATCGCTTGGGATTGTACGGCAGAATAAACCTAGTTCAATGGGGACGGTGACTCAAAAGATTGTCCCGTAAAAGTCAAAGTCAACTGTTCTCGGAAGAGCGCTTTGTTCAGATCGGTCAAAATGCGAGGAACCCAAACGAGGTGATCACATGTAAGCTAATCATAAATTCTTGTGAAGTTTATACTTTACTAGATACCTGCATGCATACCCATTCATTTATCTCTCCTACTTGTGCTCAACGCTTAAATTTGACTCCGGAAAAAATTAGACTTTGACCTATCTCGTGGAAACTCCGTTAGAGAAACTTTCATCACATCCATCGCTTATAAATCTTGTTTGATTCAAGTTGGCACCATCACCTTACCGCTGACCTTATCTCTTTAAAGATACTTGCTTTTGATGTGATTTAGGGATTGATTGGTTAACTACTCATCATGCCAAAATTGATTGTTTTCGTAGGTTGTTAGCTTTCATATTCCTAAACAAACCCGTTGTATTTAATTCAAGCAACTAAACCATTAAAATCAATCACCGCCATATCTAATCATAAAGCTATTCGCTTATTAAAAAACGGATGTCAAGCTTTCTTAGCCCATGTTATGGATTTGAATAAAGACACGCCAAATTTGAATAATATTCCCGTTGTTATCGACTTTCCCGACGATTTCAAGAAACTTCCTGGCCTACCCCGTAACGTGAAGTTGAATTTTTATTGATCTTGAACCCGGTACAAAGCCCATTTCTAAAACCCCATATCGAATGGCTCCTATTGAACTTCAGAGTTAAAGGTCCAACTACGTGAGTTGTTGGACATCGGTTTCATTCTGGCCCCAAGACATCTCCTTGGGGTGCTCCTGCTTTTTTATTCAGAAAGAAGAAAGACGGAGTATGCGATTTTGTATCGACTATCGGAATTGAACCATGTCACCATCAAGAATAGGTATCCTCACCTCGTATTGATGACTTGTTTGACCAGCTTGCAAGGAGCACAATTCTTTTCAAAAATCGATCTTCGCTCGATATCATCAAACCAAGATTAGAACCGAGGATATTCCAAAGATCGCTTTTAGAACTCCCCAGACGGCATTATGAATTCTTAGTCATGTCTTTTGATTGACTAATGCTCCCGCGGCTTTCATGGATATGATGAACCGAGTATTCAAGGAATATTTGGATGGCATTCGTTGTTGTCTTTATTGATGACATCCTCATATATTCCAAAAGCCGTGAAGATCATGAGCACCATTTGAAGTCGGTACTCCAAAGGCTTCGTGGAAAACAAGCTTTATGCCAAGTTAAAGAAATGCGAAGTTTCGCTTCGAGGAAGAAGTAGCATTCCTTGGGCACGTGGTGTCAAACATGGAGTATCCGCTGATCCGCCAAGATTGAAGCAATACAAAGTTGGGAGCAACCAAGTCTGGTGATCAAGCACGCAGCTCGGGCTTAGCCGGTTATTATCTGAGATTCGTGGAAGGATTTTTCTAATCGCTACTCCATTAACTCAACCGACTTTTTAAAGATATAAAATTCAGATGGAGCGAGGAATGCGAGAAGAGTTTCCAAGAGCTTAAGAGGAGACTTATTTTTAAGACTGTTTCTAACAATACCATCCGGTACGGATGGATTTGTTATCTACAAACGATGCTTCGTGCAAAGGGTTAGGATGTGTTCTCATGCAACGTGGGAAAAGTCATAGCCTATGCCTCGCGACAACTTAAAGAATATGAGAGGAATTATCCTACTCATGATCTAGAGTTGGCAAGCAGCTTGTTTTCGCGCTTAAAGATATGGAGGCACTATCTATATGGGGAGAAAGTGGAGATATATTCGCACCATAAAAGCCTCAAATATTTCTTCACTTAAAAGGAACTCAACATGCGGCAACGACGCTGGCTCGAGAGTTGTTGAAAGATTACGACCACACTATTCAATACCATCCCGAAAAGTTTAACGGTAGCCGACGCGCGTTGAGTAGAAGATCATATGTGAACGAAAAGCGATGATGTCAAGTATACGACAGAGCCAACTTTAATAGAAAAAGTTAAGGTTGCTTCAAGCCACCGAATCTTGAGAGTTGATGCGTATATGAAGAAGAAAGTACAAGAAGGTGCTATTCCTAAGTTTAGAATCGATGATGAAGGAATACTTGAGTCCACCTGCACTTTGTGTTCCTAACGACTCAATTGAAGTACAAGATCATGATGGAGGCACACAATACACCGCTTGCAATCCATCTCGAAGTACCAAAATGTATCGTGATCTTCTACATACATTTTGGTGGAACAATATGAAGAGAGAGATTGCAAAGTTTATCTCGATGTGTTTAACTTGTCAACGTAAAGGCGGAGCATCTAGTACCTAAGGGTCCGCTTGCAACCACTTGAGATTCCAAATGGAAGTGGGAACACATTACCATGGATTTCGTTATTGGTCTTCCTACGGCTTCTCAAGGCATCAATGCTATTTGGGTTATTGTTGATAGATTAACCAAGTCTCGCTTCATTTCTTGCCGACACGGAGACTTATTCCCTTGAACGCCTTGCTAGTATATATATGTAAATGAGATTGTGAGGTTGCATGGCATGCCAAGATCCATAGTTTCGGATCGTGACCCAAGATTCACTTCAAGATTTTGGGTTAGCTTGCAAAAAGCTATGGGCACGGATTTATTTATCTGGGCTTTCGCATACCATCCTCAAACGGACGGACAATCGAGAGGACTATTCAAACTCTTGAAGATCTATTAAGACTCTGTGTCCTAGACTTCAAGGGCTGTTGGGATAAGTATTTACCATTGGTGGAATTCTCCCACAACAACAGCTTATCGTGCAAGTATAGGTGTGGCTCCATTTGAAGCATTATATGGACGAAAGTGTCGCTCTCCAATATGTTGGGATGAGGTGGGTGAAGCAACATTGTTGGGACCCGAAAGTTAGTACGTATGATCACCGAAAAGATCCAAATGATTCGACAACGATACAAACCAAGCACAAGATCGACATAAAAGAGTTATGCGGATCTTCATCGAAAGGACGTGGAATTTAGTATGGGGATCATGTATTGTCATGAAGTTGCTCCATGGAAGGGAGTTACAAGATTTGGGAAGAGAGGAAAGCTCAATCCATGATTTATTGGTCCATTTCAAATTTTGACCGAGTAGGAAATGTAGCCTATAGACTCGCAAGCATTACCTCCAAGTATGTCTCGTGTTCATAATGTGTTTCATATATCTGCATTTCAGAAATATGTGAAAGACCCAACCACGTTATCGAAGTTAGAACCGACGAGATAGCCAAGACTTAACGTATGAGGAGGGTACCGTCAAGATCTTGGATAGAAGGAGCATGTCCTACGACGAAGGTCATACCACAAGTTAAAGTTTTGTGGAGGAACCATGCTATAGAGGAAATGACCGGGAATTGGAAACGAAAATGAAAGCGAGGTATCCTCACCTTTTCAAACACTGTGTATATGTCAATTTCGAGGACTTAAATTTCATAAGGAGGGAGGTTGTAAGACCCCAAATAATTAATAAATGAAATTTAATTTTCTAATTATTATTTTGAAATAGTAAGGGTTGATTTGATTAATGTGGATAGTTATGGGTAAAATACGCAAGTATTTCAAAATAAGCAAATGGTTATAAAATATTCATTATTGTTTGGGAATATTCGCTTGGTCGTGGAATATTCAGATCGCTTGGGAATATTCGCATTTACGACAGCAGCCCATGTGTGGGCCCCATAATGGAAAGCGATTGGAGGAAGAAAACGACAAATATAAGTTGTTTAAAAATAACTACAGAAGTTGTTACCGCGGTACATCGTTGGAATACCCTATGGTTAAAACACAAGAATACGCTATTGTCAGCACAAAGAAGATACCAGATTGCACCAATTATCGACTTTACGTAAGAAGGCACTACTCAATAATGGTTACAGAATTATCGCTCAAAGATTTTATTGATTTAATAATTTTGCGTTGATATTTTATATTGTCGTTGTTTCAATAATTATCATTACACAAGATTTTTCATTATCGGCAATAATTCATATTATCCTAATAATATTATTAGATAACATTATTGGCAATGTCTAGAAAGTTCGCTCTAAGGAGAGGTTTGGTCACCTAATCATGCGCGCCAAGAAGGAGAAATTTTATTGGAAAGCCCCTCTTCCTCGGGAACCGCCTCGTTGTCAATATCAGGATTTCGTAATATTATTTGTGAATAATTAATTATTGATTTATATGATGAGGAAAATATTGATTTTATGTGGATATAGATGGAGAAAATTTTTTAATGTGACAATTGTTGAAAATTAAAATTTTATCTTTTTCTCGATAAAATAATTATTTAAATATATTATTATATTTTTAATAATATAATAATGGTGATATTTTTACAATGAATGTGTGATATATGAGTATACGAGGAGAAAGAGTATTTTTGTTGCAATAAATGTTTAAAACATGTTAAATATGTTGGTGGACCCCATTTCTCGATCGAAATTTGATTATACCGTGTAAAATCGCTTCGCTTGTGGATTTTTGGTCAATTTTTGTTTGGAATTTGGAAAAATTTTTTTTCGCAAAGTTGTAGAGAATTGAATTTCCTATAAAAACTCGCGAGATTCAAATTTTCTGATAAAAGGGCTATTTATGAATGAATTGAAGTTCAAGTTCAAATAATTGATTTTTGGAAGTTTAAAATATTTTTAATATGAAAAACGTTTTTTTGGTGATTTGAGTGTGGGTCTTGTATGTGTTTTAATGGGTGAATTCAGTTGGTATGCGAGAAGTTGTAGAAATAATAATAATATTATTAAATTAAATTTTCTACTTTGGTGTTCTAAGCATTTTCCTATAAATAGGTGCTTAGGTTAGAATTGAAAATTACACCGTAAATCAAGTTTTCTCTCTATATTATCGAGTTTATTCTTGTGAGTATTTTGAGTATACTTTGAGTATTGCTATACTTGCAAGTTCAAGTCATAGTCAATATCCCGACGCTTCAACTAGAAGTAATCGCCTTTCGAGGTAAGTGGATATTTTTTTTTAAAATGATATTATTTATTCTAATATCATTATGTCAAGTATCGATCGAACTTTTTAATCAAATTTGGAACTTTTTAGTGTTCTGGTTACTATTCACGATACGGCAGATTATTCACGATACTAAGATTATTCACTTAATATTTACACTATTCATCGAAAAATAAAAATTTTTCTTTTCGCTCAAAATATATATTCGATACTAGCTTTGATCAGTATCCATGTTTTGATCATTCTTGAATTTTACACCACTATGATTATTTTTGAGGTATTTTTGACGTGGATAAAACAAAGTACTAATCCTTAATCCTTAATCCTTGTCATTTTGATTCATCGGATTCGCTTTAAAAAAAATTATTTTTTCATCATCCTCGCCTTAAATGATGATATTATGGAATATCTTTGGCCCAGTAGTGTAAAAGATGAATGATTTTTTCGATGAATATCTTTGGCCCAGTAGTGCAAAAGATGAATGTGTGTTTAGATGAACATGACTAATCGATGAATATCTTTGGCTCAGAGAAAAAAGATGAATATTTGATTCCAGATATATATTGATTGATGTTACAGGATAAAAGATAGATTTATTTAACTTTAAAATTCATACATGTAAGATAGTAGTTTGCATTCTCTACTTAACTCTTCTAATGAATTATTATTTCACCATGTAATATTGATTTAAAACTTGTTGTCTATTGTATTCTATTAGATTTTTCCCCGTTGAAGACTAACGATAATTTTGTTGTATATTATCTTAGTCATAATATTCTTTATCGGGCTAGTTGAGCTCACCTTTTCCTTTTTGTTCCATTTTTCTTCTCAGAGGCTAGAATGTAAATGAGTATTTAGCCTGGGTATGGAATGATGGTTATAGAGAGAGTTGTTTAGTAGTCCTCACCATTTTTGTAAAATAATGTATCAATAAATGTGATGAGGATTTATTTGGGTATAGATATTGTTGTAAGATAATATTTGTATTCAAACTCACAGCTTTACTATTGTAATAATAAAGTCAAAAAGTAGAAAAGATTGGGTGTTACTTTTTCAAGTTATGCACTTTTTGTATTCGACAACTCGTAATGGGTGATGTATACCTATTTTGGGGGCGCCATTTAATGATTTTTAAAAAAAAATTCTATTTTTACTAAAAATAAAGTTGTATTTTGTTGTTTTATTTTTTAATCTATATTTTATAAAACTTTACTCATTTTTTAAATATAAAAATTTTCTAATTTTTTTCTTGAAAATAATAATTTTTTTAAAAACTTTTAATTTGTTTTTTTTAAAATGAATCAGTTTTTTATTTATCTTTTAATGTTTTTTGTATTTTAATTTCTATTTTTAGTTTTTGTTTTAAAAATTATAATATTAAGAATACATATAATAATGGTAAAGACAAAACCATTTTTTTCCTTCTAAAAATAAAGTGTTACATTAAAAATGAAAAAAAATCTATTTCTTTGAAAATAAAGTTTTATTTTCTTATTTAATTTTTTTAATATTTATTTTATGAAACTTTACTCATTTTATGAAAAATAAAAGCTTCTAATATTTTTTCCACGAAAATAATAATTATTTTTAAGAATATTTAAAATAATTATTATTATTAATATTTTAAAATAAAATATTATTTTCAAAATATTAATTACTTTTATAATAATTTAAAACTTTTAGTTTTTTTATAAAAAAAAATAATTGGTGAAATTGGGATTGGGTTAAACTAGGTCGGGTGGAACAAAATTTGGTCAAAATGGGTAGGGTTCAAATCGGGTAAAAGAATGGAAATGTCAAAAAAATGTCCCTTTAAAGATTTAATTGGTGAAAAATAAACTTTAGGGAAGACTTTAAAAGTGGGTGGCAACTTGGAGAGTTGTCATTCTGACTAATCAAAAAAACCCATCTATGTATTATCTCTCTTTCTATTTCGATCTCTATATAATTCTAGGTGTAAGTCGCATTATAAGTCGTCTGCCAAAATGCCTTGGGAATTTTTTTTTTGCTACCCTCTGATCTTGTGTTATTATTCCACTACTTTTTTTAACCTTCTCAGTTCCTATTCTTGTCATTTTAGCTTTGTTTTCAATTTGGTACAAGTATTTCTTTTATATTTTATATTTATTGTTATATGTTTTTTATATTTCCTATTGTATTTCCTTCTTCATATCTTTTAGATTTGGGAAAAAAATAGCATAAAATTTGAGTTGTAGGTTGCTTCATGTTCATTTTTTCTGGCTTAATAGCTCCTTCAGAATATTATAAAAAATTTGAGAGAAAATATGTTCAAAAAAATAAGAATGAGAAATTGAACGAATATTATAAAAAATTAATATATTAAGTAATTTACTTCATTTGGTCATAATAATATTACGCAAGTTTTAAATTTAAAAAATGAGTTGACCTATATTGGACACATAATCATTTGGTTGCAACTGATTCAACTCATTAAAAACAAGTTGTTTGTTTTGAATTAGTTCTTAGAAAGAACCATAGTCATATTTTATAATCCATAAACAAACCAATAATTTTTATTTCCAATTCTAGTCATAAATAATTGACTCGTGATCAACTAAAAGACTCATAAAATTATTTCATAAAATCTATTAATGCCTTATTATATATAGTTATTGATTATTGATGTAAAATATGTGGTAGGTGGGTGATGAATAACTAAGTTTAGAGGGTACGTACAAGCGGTCAATATCAGAGGCTACATGCATGGCCTCCATTGACTCTTAACACTTAGGCCTATCTTGAAAATAAATAAAATATTATATGGGAACGTTCTAAGTTTGTGAGCACGGGGTAACTTGATATAGTAGTTGTACAAAACTATGCTCGAGGGATTTCCTATATAAAGACCAGATCTAAAGTATATGTAAATCACACAATCTTTGAGTTATCAAATTAACACATTTACCAGATACCCTAAAACACAAAATGTTTGCATGGGCATTAACTCTTGTCTTCCTTCTCCTTGGAGCACTCTGGTGGATCATCACCACCTCAAAACGCCACCGTAAAGTACTACCACCAGGTCCTCGAGGCCTCCCAATTATCAGTAGCCTCCCGATGTTAGGTAACCTCCCCACCGCACCCTCCACCAGTTAGCCAAGCAGTACGGTCCTATCATGTCCATGCGTTTAGGTTCCGTCCCAACTATCGTAGTCTCCTCCCCTCAAGCTGCCGAGCTTTTTCTCAAGACTCATGACATTCATTTTGCTAACCGCCCCAAGTTTCAGGCCGCGGAATATATGGCATATGGTAATAAGGGCATCACCTTCACCGACGGTCCATACTGGCGCAATGTAAGAAAGTTTGTTGTACAAGAGCTTCTTGCTCCTTCAAAGATTAATTCTTTTGTTGGGATGAGAAAGGAGGAGCTTGGGTTATTGGTGAAGGAGCTTAAGGATGCCGCCGCTAAATGTGAGGTGGTGGATATTAGTGCAAAGGTGGCTGATCTTATTGAGAACATGACTTATAGGTTGCTTTTGGGACGTAGCAAAGATGATAGGTTTGATCTCAGGGTATTATGAATGAGGCTCGCGCATTGCTGGTTTGGAAAGTTCAATCTTGCAGATTTTGTGCGCTTTCCTAAAATTGCACTTGACCTTCGTGAATGTAATTAATATATATCTCAGCTTTTAAAGAAAGTTTATTTTGTTTATATATATTTTTAACATTTTAATAACCACAAAACATGCATCTCAATATATATTTCCTCTATATAGGGATTGACTCGTAGCTTTAAGGAAGCCGGCAAGAAACTTGACAAAATGTTGGAGCTAATTATTGATGAGCATGAACAAAACGCAAGTAATGGACTTTCAAAAGGAAAATACCGACTTTGTTGATGAAATGCTATCATTGATGAAAAATTCCACAAGCACCCATCACGAGTTAGCTAAAGCAATTGACAGGTCGGGTATTAAATCTATCATGGTAGACATTATCACAGCAGCAATCGATACTTCGTATACCTCCATCGAATGGATACTAGCAGAACTCATAAGGTATCCAAGGGTGATGAAAAAGTGTCAAGAGGAAGTAAATACCATTGTAGGACTTGATCGAATGGTGGAGGAGACTGATCTGCCAAAGTTAGAATACCTATATATGGTGGTTAAAGAAGGTTTAAGACTGCATCCTATTGCACCATTATTGGGTCCTCATGAGTCTAGGGAGGATATTGTGATCGACGGGTATTACATACCTAAGAAATCACGAGTAATCGTAAATGCTTGGGCCCTAGGACGAGATCCTAATGTGTGGTCTGAAGACGTTGAAGAATTCCTTCCTGAGAGGTTTACTAGGAGCAAAATAGATCTTCGAGGACGTGATTTCCAGCTCTTACCATTTGGGTCAGGTAGAAGAGGGTGCCCTGGAATGCAACTAGGATTGATCAACATTCAATTTGTGTTGGCTCAGTTGTTGCATTGCTTTGATTGGGAGCTACCGAGTGGGATTTCAACTGGTGACTTGGATATGACTGAGAAATCTGGGTTAACAATTCCACGAATCCAAAACTTGCTTCTTGTGCCTAAAATCCGTATATAAACAAGTTCTTATAAAACAAAAAACACAATGCCCGTCATTTTTACAAGAGTATATATGACTAGATTATTGTAACAAATAAGGGAAGTCATATTGACACTCCATATTGTTTAATTTTTTTATTGATTTATTCAATTCCCGCTTTATTTCTTCGTATTCAGAAGGATATCTAGTCGGACATTGTATTTTACGTATTCATTTTATGAAATAAAGTTTTATATATATTATTGTATTGGTCACAGACATTGAAAAAAAAATAGACAAATGCAATACTGAACCGTATTTTATTTTATTTTTTGGTAGAAGGCAACATGTAGTACAAATCTGGTCAAGGATTTTACAATTTCTTTGAAATATGTAACTGTAGAGCTTTTCGAAGGATGACATATGTATCCGAGGACTTTACAAATTCATACAGGTTTCTCTTCTTCCGTTGAGTTATTTTTGAATGTAAATTTGATGCCAATAATTTTCGGATAAAGGCAATTTATTCTTTGAGATTGAATAATCAGTTTATTCAATCTTGCAAGGAAAATTGTCCTTTGTGTATAAAACGTTGATTCATATATACCCAAATCTTTGAGAGTGATAAGCACTATATAAACCAAATTGAAAGTGCTATATTTATTTTGATATATCATTGGTTTATTTATCATAAATCTTACTTGCAAGATCTTAACTTTCATTGTTGTTATTGATCTATATCTTATAAAATGATATACTTGACATATATGTGCTCAAACTTTGTTAATGTGTTTGTGTAAGAATCAAAACATAACTATAATAAACAAATTTAAACTAATTAACATTTTAAGGCAATACAAAGAGGACATTATTGGCTTCTAATTATTTGGACCGTAAGAAGTACATACATTCAATTACTAGGGCAAACAAAATTAATATTGTACTTAACCTATTTTTTAGGCAAATTGAAATGTAACTTACTGAAATGGAGCCCCTTTGTTTGCTTGTTATTATTTGCAGTGTCACCACCCCCCACCACAGTACTCTTCATTAGAGAAAATAAAATGAAACATTTAATTTTTGGTTGTTATTTAAGTGAGAATGGAAAATAAAATAAAATAAAATGGATCCTATCCAGTGTTAAAGGGAAAAAGAAGCACCACCGCTGCGTTATGCCACCACCACCACCAAAGCGCACTACGTCGTTGATCTGTTAAAGGGGACGAGGAGGATCGGAGGATCGAAATTGAGGGAGACGGCGGGAAGGAGGTGAGATTTGAGAGCCACGTGAGGGAGGAGCGAGGAAAGAGAGAAATGTTTACAGCGACGGCAGATGAGAAAACTATAATGCCCCCAAAATCTGAGTACTCGCTACAACAGACTTTGTGTTCACTATTCTATTTATACATTATATCACATACTTCATCGCGGTATCGCAACTTAGGTCTTATTCTTTTTACCTGATACCAACCTGTAACCTTTATATGATTTTAATCTTTCATTCTATAGTTTAAATCTGACCATTTTGGTCCTATCATTATTTTCTACATGCACCAAGTTAATGTTTGGCAAGAGTTAGCATCAAATATGCTCAATAAGTATAAAATTGAAATGAAACTATTTAATGAATAAACATGAATCAATAATTTAATATTTCTAAATTGTAAGGATTATCAACTTTAGTTACTTGAATGGTCGACTTAAAGGAAAGAGAGTTATGTTGAATCGTACTATATGTGATCAACGTAACAACACTGAATATGACATGTAACATGTTACCTTACTATATGTAGTACACAGTGACTTGTCAGAATAACTTAACAGTTAATAAATATACTTTGAAAAAATGAATAGCTCGTTAAAGAGGCTTTTCAGCATGTGAAGCTTCAGAAATGTGTGACAACACAAAGTAAATAAGTAGTATAAGAACTTCAATATCATAGCCTTTTTCTTTAGATTATTACTGAGGGGTCGTTAACCATTAACTCTTTAATTTTTCAAAAACATTTCTTTGATAGAGCGCAACCTAACAACCTGACAAGCTAAAGCCTCACCATGACAATATATGGCCTGGCTATATAATCTCCAAGTCGGCATTATATGGACAATAATTATTTAACAGTCAACTAAAAACTTTTACCAATGGTTTTGAGGACCATGAACTCATCATACAGATTTCAACAGTCATAATTGCTTTGATTGTTATACATGGTCATGAGGACCATGAACACATCATACATAATTCAAAAGTCATAATTGCTCTTAATTCTATACATGGTCATGAGAAATTGAACTCTTTTATAAAAGTTAATAGCCACAAAAATTGTCAAATCTTTTAATTATGCCAAAACTAAAAGAGTTAAGTCGACACTATATGGCCCAAAAGTCCCCACAATTATATAAACTGTCGACTCCATAAGTGGTTAATAGTCACATAGACTTAAAAACTTTCCATAAATGTGGCCTTATATTATGAGGTTGTTCTTCCTTAGTCTTAACTACTTTCACAAGAGAGTAGCCGAAACAAATGACATTCACTCTTAAATAATATTCATGATCAACATATTGAATAGTTTGATATTACATAACAACGAACATAAGTTTAGCTAATAAAAAAAATTCAAATGCACGTAGTGCCGAAACTTGCACAATTATTAAAAAAATTCGTAAGTTTAGAACTTGCAATAATAAACAATCTTACTACAAGTTAAAGAAATTGCTCAAAGTGAAGAAACTTGCAAAAATTTAAGGAAACTAGCACACAATAATCAATTTGTACAAGTTAGGGAAACTTGTCTCCGTCCATAGTTCATCATCTACATTATTCACATTCAATAATTCTTTCTTCCATACTCAATTATGATTCTTCTACAACATTAAATATAAAATATTTTCTGTCAACAAAATAACTTCCTCAGAATAATATTTACTTTTATTAATTTACTTCCCATAATTATATTTTAACATTCCTGTTAACTTCTCCAATAATCTTATAATTCAAAATTAAATTCAAACATTCTAAATTTTAAGAAAATTTCTTCGTTACGACAAAATAAGTTATTATACGTCAAAATATATATTTTTTTCAAAATTCATCTCAAGCCAAGTTATAACACTCGTTTTCCTAATTTTACTTTAACAAAACACTATTTTTGTTTGTATCATAACTCTTTCGTTACTTATCCATTTTTGTTCATTCTTGAGTCATATTAAAATTATATATAGTGATAAATTTGAACTTAGAAGTTGTCTTTCTGTGACACCCCCAAAATAGGTCTACATCCCCCATTCTGAGTTGTCAATACACGGTACAGAAACAACTACAACTTTATTATTACAATAGTAAAACTGTGAGTTTAAATACAGATATTGCCATCTAGACAATATCCACATACAAATAAATCCTCATCATAATTATTGGTACATTATTTTACAACAATGGTGAGGACTACTAAACAACTCTCCCTAGAACTTTCATTCCATACCCCAGGCTCAAATTTTCGCTTATATTCTCGCCTCACGAGAAGAAAAATGGAACAAAAAGAAAAAGGTGAGCTCGACTAGCCCAAGATAAAGAATATTATGACTAAGATAATATACAACAAAATTATCGTTAGTCTTCAACAGGGAAAAATATAATAGAATACAATAGACAACAAGTTTTAAATCAATATTCGCAGCGGAAATAATAATTCATTAGAAGAGTTAAGTAGAGAATGCAAACTACTATCTTCTATGTATGAATTTTAAAGTTCATCGTCTTTTTTTATCCCTGTAACATCAATCAATATATATCTGGGATCAAATATTCATCCTTGCACTACAGGCCAAGGACATTCACCAGTTGGTCATGTTCATCTAAACACTTGTTCATCTTTGCACTACGGGCCAAAGATATTCATCAGAAATCATTCATCTTTGCACTACAGGCCAAAGATATTCATCAGAAATCATTCATCTTATTCATCTTTGCACTACTGGCCAAAGATATTCATCATAAATCATTCATCTTTGCACTACAGGCCAAAGATATTCAATAATATCATCATTTAAGACTGAGGATGATGAAAAATATATTATTTTTTTTAAAAGAAACGAATCCAGTGAAACAAAATGACAAGGATTAAGGATTAAGGATTCGTACTTCGTTTTATCCACGTCCAAAAATACCTCAAAAATAATCATAGTGGTGTAAAATTCAAGAATGATCAAAACATGGATACAATCAAAGCTAGTATCCACAATAGATATTTTGGACGAAAAGAAAAATTTTCATTTTTCGATGAATAGTCTGCGTCAGATATTCGTGAATAAGATCAGTATCACGTGAATAAGACCAGATACGTGAATAGTAACTCAGACACCAAAAGTTCCAAATTTGATAAAAACTTCAGATCAATATTTCAAAGATAATGATATTGAAGAAATAATATCATTACGGAAAAAAAAAATATCCTTACCTCGAAGATCGATTATTTAAGCTGGAATACTGGATATAGGCTATATCTTGAACTTTCACCGTATAGCAATACTCAAAGTATACTCAAAATACTCACAAGAATACGCTCGATAATATAGAGAGAAAACTTCAGTTTCTGGTGTGATTTTCAATTCTAACCTAAGCACCTATTTATAGGAAATTGCTTAGAACACCAAAGCAGAAAATTTATTATAATAATAATATATATAAAAATTTTCTACGCCCATTCTTAGAATCTGCAAATCTGAATACAAACCACATGCTCCCTTCTAGAAGAAGTAAAAAAACGTTTTCATAAAATAAATAATTAAAACTTCCAAAAATCAATTATTTCGGAACTTCAGAACTTCAATAATTCATAATAAATAGCCTTTTGTCAGAAAATTCGAATCTCGCGAGTTTTTATAGGAAATTCAATTCTCTACAACTTTGCAGAAGAAAGGTTTTCCAAATTCCAAACAGAAATTGACCGAAATCCACAAACAGGCGATTTTAGAGGCTATAATCAAATTTCAGTCAATAAATGGGGTCCACCGACATGTTTAACATGTTTTAAACATTTATTGCAACAAAATACTCTTCCTCCTCGTATACTCATATATTCCACATTCGTTGTAAAAATATCACCATTATTATATTATTAAAATATAATATTATATATATTTAAATGAATTATTTTATCAGAAAAAGATAAAATTTCAATTTTCAACAATTGTCACATTAAAAATTTTCTCCATCTATATCCACATAAAATCAATATTTTCCTCATCATATGAATCAATAATTAATTATTCACAAATAATATTACGAGAATCTGATAATATGATGACGAGGCGGTTTCAGGAAAGAGGGGACTTTCAATAAAATTTCTCTTCTTGGCGTAAGATTAGGTGACCAAACCTCTCCTTAGACAGAACTTTCTAGACATTGCCAATAATGTTATCTAATAATATTATTCGGATAATATGAATTATTGCTTCGATAATGAAAAATATTGTATAATGACAATTATTAAAACAATGACAATATAAATATCATCGCATGACAATTATTGAATCAATAAAATAAAACCTTTTGAGCGATAATTCTTTGTAACCATTATTGAGTAGTGCCTTCTTATGTAAGAGTCAATAATTGGTGCAATATCTGGTGTCTTCTTATGCAACAACAGCGTATTCTTGTGTTTTAACCATAAGAATTATTCAACGATTATAGCTTGGTAACAACTACGCTGTAATTATTTTTAAACGACATATATTTGTCATTTTCTTCCTCCAATCGCTTTTTTCGTTATGGGGCCCACACATGGGCGCTTCGTAAATGCGAATATTAATATTCACGATTAAAGACGAATATTCCACGACCAAACGAATATTCCCCGACAACAATGAATATTTTATAACCACTTGCTTATTTTGAAATATTTGCGTATTTTACCCATAACTATCCACATTAATCACATCAACCCTTACTATTTCAAAATAATAATTAGAGGAAATTAAATTTCATTTATTAATTATTTGGGATCTTACACTTTCCATATCCATTAGTTCCCAAACTATGTCAAACATGTATGCATATATATATATATATATATATATATATATATATATATATATTGTAAGACTCCGAATTTTATGAAATAAAAGTATTCAATTTTTCTATTTAGTAAATGGTTAAATTGATAAAAAGTTAAAGTTAAAGGTGATATATGAATTTTTTCAAAATACGCAAGTGGTTATAAAATATTCGTTTGGTCGTGAAATATTCTTTATGTCGGGGAATATTAAATGCGGCCTGCCATGATCATTTGTGAGCCCCATAACGAATAAGCTGTTGGATGAAGAAAAGCGACAAAAATGAGTTTTTATAAATAAGCAGGCGAAGTTGTTACCGCTGCTAACACGTTGAATACCCGATGGTTAAAATACAAAGAATACGCGTGTTCGCATAAAGAAGACAAGGTTTTACATGATATTTTGAATTATTGATCCTTACGTAAGAAGGCACTATTCAATAATTGTTACGATAATTCTTTGCTCAATATTTTATTTTATTAATTCAATAATTGTTGCGTTGATATTTTATATTATTGTTGTTTCAATAATTGTCACACGCACAATATTTCCATTATCGGATCAATAATTCATATTATTTGAATAATATTATTAGATAGCATTATTGGCAATGTCTAAAAAGTTACATCAAGAAGAGGTTTGGTCACCTAATTGCGCGCCAGTAAGGGGGAAATCCTTATCGGAAAGCCCCTCTTTCTGGGAACCGCCCTGGCTAACATTATTGGTGATTCGTAATATTATTTATGAATAATTAATTATTGATTTATATGATAATGAAATATTTATTTGATGTGGATATAAATGATTGATTTATTTATGTGGTTATAAATGAAAGAATTAATGTTGAGGTATTTATCAGTATTTTGTCGGATTGGAGGTATTAAAAGATCAAATCAGTGTTCTTACAGCTTTATTGTGTGACTTATAATTTTTAATCTGACCGTTGGATCGTTGTAATTTTTGGATATGTTATACATATATAAATTGAGTATATGTTCACAAATTTTGAACCGTTAAAAATGAACGAATGATTTGTTATGAATTTTAAGAGGTGACTGATTCGGAAATTAGGTTTATAAATGATTTTGGTGGAAAATTCTAGAAATAGGGTGGGCCCCACTTTTGGTTGTTGGGGAAGATGGCTGATTTTTGGTGGGTGGAATAGTAGCGAGTAAAGCCATCGGTGTAAAGAGTCAAGTCTCGCCTTGGCGTCTTTAACATTTTCCTATAAATAGAGGCTAAGTTAGAATTGAAAATCACACCAGAATTCATAAGTTTTCTCTCTTTTTCTCTCTAGATTATCGAGTGTATTTTATGAGTATTTAGATACTTGGTGAGTTGCTATTCATCAGTGCAAGTTTCCTTCAGTGTCATATCCGATATCCAGTCAGAAGTGCTGCTTTTTTGAGGTAAGGGATAATAAGGGATTTTAAGGGTTGTTATGTTTTTCAGTTTTGTAATTTTTCTAACCTTCAAAAATTCCGGAAAAATTTAAAATGATAATTTGATGAGTTTTCTAGATTGTGTCCAAAAATGACGATTTTTGGATGTATAGATTAGGAGTTATGAATTTTATGAGAAAAGACTATTTTAAAAATAAACCCTTATAACTCCTTGTGGTTAACTCAATAATTTGTGAAATTTTTATTGGGAGTACATGTATATGATAGAAGTATACTCTGTAAATTTAGGAATCTTTGGATAAAAGTAAAATTTTTGATAAATATCTAAATATTCGGCTGTTTTGGCCATATGAAAAATAGTAAATGATTTTTAAAAATTCTGAGAAAAATATATGTTTAATATGGGACTATATTCTACTAAATCTCAGAAAAAAAAATTTGTTTGTACTGATTTGGTATTTTTCATGAAAATGGACTAGTTATGAGTAAATGAATTAAATATGTTATGTGAAGTAAGAAAATTGGAAAATAGGATTTTATGGCTTGAGAATCCTATATGAGGTATATGCAGATTTTTTATGAGGGTTTTGGTTATTGGTGATGAAATCTTATGAGTTTGGAATTTTAGGATGATTAAATGCATTATTTAGTAAAGTGTAAATAATTAAAATAAATTGTTTATAAGTTTAAGAAATGTTATTTCAATATCATTATACCGAAATATTGGTATGGATTTTATTGTAGAATTTCTACCTTTTTGTGTCGGGTTTACTATTCATGAGTTACTATTCACGAGTTACTATTCATGAGTTACTATTCATAAAGTTACTATTCATGGGTTACTATTCATGAGTTACTATTCATGACAAAATTGGTTTCTTTTTCTAACCAAATTATAGTTGATTTATGAATATTACTCTTGAGATTAAATCTAGATGTTTTGATTATATTGATTTTACTATTATATATAACATTTTTATAACCCTAATGATGATATTTCTCTTTGACTTGAGTGTAAAGATGGGTAGATTTTTGGTAAGATCATGACTATGGGTTCTCTTTTGGCGATGAGTGCAAAGTTGAATTGTTGGTTGGTATGATCATGACCATTGAATTTATAATTGAATATCTTTAGCTTAAGTGCAAAGGTGAAATGATCAACATGGTTATAATTATTGTTTATATAAATTCTGAAATGATTATATATTTCTTTGAGATATTAATATATATGGCCTGTAGTGCAAATATGAACAATTGATGAATATATTTGGCCTGTAGTGCAAATATGAACTGTTGAGGAATATCTTTGGCCCGTAGTGCAAAGATGACCTATTGTTGAATATCTTTGGCTTGTAGTGCAAAGATGGTTTGTTGATGAATATCTTTGGTCGTAGTACAAAGATGAAATTGTTAGTATGATTATAAACAGGAACTGTGATTTGGTATAACCATGATCTTTGATGTTTCAGGTAAAGACATGTAATGAAAATTATCTTCGTCCTGAATGCGAAGAGGAATTTAGAATTACAATTATGATTATGAGTTATTCATATAATTGTGGAAAGGAACAGTTGATTAATGTTACAGGGATAAAACATTGTTGGTGGACTTTTAATGTGGAGAAGATAATAGACTTTATGGTCTATTTGACTCTTCTAATGGATTGTTCGTTCCGCTGCAACTATGGTTGAAATTTTTTATCATCTACCATATGTTCTAAATCTCTGATTTATTACTGTTGAAGACTATTGATAGTTTATTTATCTTTAGTCATGATATTCTTTACTGAGCTAGTTGTGCTCATCCTTCTGTTTCAAAATTCCTTTCAGGTAATACGAGTGTAGCTGGGTCGAGCGGGGGTAACAGGAGAATAGAACGGTGGTCATCATTTAGTAGTTATATTTGATGAATCCAATAGGGTGAGGCGAACTCAACGTTGGAAGGGTGTTTTGCCACTATCATACAAGATGTCTAATGTCATACAACCTCATGTCATTATAAGACAGGGTTGTGCACATCCACTTGCTGAGTATATTTATGAGCACTACCTATATTGTAAGACCCCAACTTTTGTGAATAAAGATGAATTTTTTATAAATATTATTTTTGAATATTATAGAATGAATTTGATATAATGTTATAGTTATGGGTAATATTTATAAATTTTGCAAAGTACGCAAGTTGTTATATAATATTCGATTGGTCGGGGAATATTCGTTTTAGCGGGGAATATTAGACAACCAAGCACAATCATTGGTGGACCCTAGCGGAATTATTGTCGGATTGAAAAAACGACAAAAATATTTTATGAAAATAACGGCGGAAGTTTTACTGTTAAGCTGTTAAAACACGGTGTTAAAAGTCTGATAATATGCGTAGTTGCAAGAGATGGCACTACGGTTTTGATTATTGATGCTTACGTGAGAAGTCACTCGGTTTTGTTCAATTATTGCTACGATAATTCTTTGCATAGTATCTCACGTTATTTGATTCAATTATTGTCAAAACTGCTTCGGTAAAAGTTGTTTCATTTATATATATATATATATATATATATATATATATATACATCGTATTATATATATATAATTTTTGTCACATGTTGTGAAATGGTGGGGGTGGGGTGGGGGGGGTTCACAGAAATCAAAGAAAAAAGGAGTTGGATTATGCGGTGGAAAAATGTATTATTGAGACTTATATATATATATATATATATATATATATATATATATATATATAGAGAGAGAGAGAGAGAGAGAGAGAGATTGAATTGATATTGGATTCATGGGATGAATCTGTGACATTTTTAAAAAACACATGTTATAAAATATATATATATATATATATATATATATATATATATATATAATATAATATATTATATTTTATTTAAAAAATTTTGCTTTAAATATGGACCGTCAGATTAAAGTAAATCAATCTCTAAATTGTTCATGAGTTAATTCTTATGCGATCCATTTTCTATAAATAGAAGCTCATTCCCTCATTATTTCTTACTTAATTCACTTTGAAACTCTAGAGAGAGAAATTATAGAAGCTATAGAAAAGTATTCTTAAAGTCCGTCCCTACTCTTATATTCGGTTTCTTTTTACGGTAAGGGGTATTATTTTTTTTTTGTATTCATGAAGAGAACTTACATTATTCCATTCTTTATTATTCTGCTTTGGAATAACCAAAGATATCGGACTACCCTATACTTGGTGACATTCTTCTAATATTAGGTCTTTATTATTATTACATTTGGAATATCACATGCATGCGTTCTGGTGGGACTGGTTTAAAATCTTTATTATTATTACATTGGAATATCCGGTCACGTGTTTGTTTACCTTGGGACCGGTTCCGCTTTTTTTATTATTACATTGGAACATCACCGCCGGTGCGAATTTTGCACGACTGGTTAGTTATTTATTAATCTGTTGGAATAACCCATCTCATGCAAAGTATCGCATGCATGGTGATTTCTTTTGTTATTCCATTAGTTATTATACTCAGTTGGTTAAAGTTTTGACTTCTATACTCCATGAAATTAGTGGAATATCCTTGATATTTGCGCTTCATCCGATATCTTTTCATAGAAATATTCTTACGAGCATTCTTGAATTTTACTCTACAAAGCGATGATCATGTTGACAATTTGGACGTTATCGGTTCTGGATAAATTAATTCTTGAACTTGTTTTATTGAATTCTTATATCATTGTCATCATCCTCATGTTTATATTATGTTGAAAGTCATCTGTGGCCTGTAGTGCATAGATGGACTTGGTATGATTATGACCAGGGATTATTCGGTGTAATCATGACCGTAATGTTACAAATGATGTACACGAATGTCCTTGGTTGTAGTGCATGGATAATTTATGGTCGTGATACTAAAGAATATCCTTGGCCGTAGTGCATGGGTGATTCGATGATGTGGATTATTTATTGTCGAGTCTCGTGATAAAAGTCATGAAAAACCTTTTAAACCATAGAAGATAGTAGATTTTATTCTCTACTTGACTCTTCTAATGGATTGCTTGTTCCGCTGCAGTTAAATTTGATGTTTGTTATATTTTATCAGTTTAACACTGTTGAAGGCTAATGATAATTTATTATGCATTATCTTAGTCATAATATTTCTTACTGGGCTAGTTGAGCTCACCCTTTCTTTCACTGTTCTCTTCAGGAAATGAGAATATAGCTGGGACGAGTCGGGGAATGGAGTGATGGACCAGATGATAGTATTAGTAGTCCTCACTATTCTGTTAAATAGTGTGACAATAATTGTAATGAGGACTTCTTTTGAGTTTGTATACTCTCTAGTAGACAATATTTGTATTCAAACTCACAGTTTATATTTTGTCGTATTGTACACGACAGTTGTATTATTAAGTTGTATTTGAATTCTGTACCATGTGTCTGGCGACTCAAGATGGGTGATGTATACCTAATCTTGGGGGCGTCACATATATAATCTTGGTGTTTATTTGAAGTATAATTCTCAATTAGTGACAGTGGAGATAATTATATGTCAAGAAAAGACTCACCATTGGAAAGAATATCATAGTAATCTTCTCATTTTTCTTTGGGGTCTATTGGGTCAACCAAGGATAATTCTGTGGCCATATGATATCTATCATAACCTAGACGCATGGCCTCCCATGTACGAAGGTTTCCTTGAGCACTTTCCAAAGATTTTAATTTCTAAAATAGTTTTTGACTATACCTTTATGTAAGATGTCATGGTGACGTGCTACCCAAGTTGGTGTCAAGAGTCACAGTTGATATATATATTTGTATCAAAACTCACAAGTTGTTGTATTTTGCACGACAATTGTTGTAATAAAGTTGTAGTTGTTTTCTATACCATGTATTTGGCGACTCAGAATGGGTTGGATGAAATTGACCTATTTTGGGGTTGTCACATATATATACACACACACACACAATTATTTTTTATATTTCATGGGATACGAATTGTTTAATTTTTTCATTGTATAGAAATTATATAATCTTGAATATGCCTGACAATTTGGCTTACAAATTGGTAGCCCAATCCAAATTAACTTGGACCCTATGAATTGGTTAATAACTACTTTAAATTATCTAAGTTGGTTAAAATTTAGACCCGTATTTCTTAAAAGATAAACAAACACGAACCAATTAACTGATTTCAACCTATTTTTTAATTTGTTCCGAACTAAAATAAAAAGAATCCAGTTCTCTCCTCTCACACATCGTCTTCTCCGTCTCCTTCTTCATAATCGAAAGATTGAATGTTATTTTTGTCCCTCCAAGTTATGTCACTCACTTTTAAAGTCTTCTCTAAAATTCATTTTTCGCTAATTAGGTCCTTAAAACGATATGTTTTGACCTTTTCGTTCCTTTTACCAAATTTGACCCCAATCCGATCCATTTAGACCAAATTTTTACCCAATCAAGATGCCCAGTTTGACCCGAACCCAATTTACCAATTAATTATTTTCAAATTATTATTTTAAATATTTAAAAATAAAATATTATTTTTAAAATAATAATTTTTTTAATATTTTAAAATATTAATTAATTATAATATTTTAAAATAATTAATTATATATTCTCTCTCTTTCTATTTCGATCTCTATATAATTCTAGGTGTAAGTCGCATTATGAGTCGTCTGCCAAAAGAAAACAGATTCTATGTCCCCAATTCTCCTGTCTCCCTTGTGTCCCTCCACTTATATTTTGACACATATCCTTTTATTTAATTTTAGAGTTAATTGGTGTTAAGTAAGAGATTATGTGTCAAAATGTAAGTGGGGGGACACAAGGAAACATGAGAATTGGGAACAGAGGATCTGCTCTCCTGCCAAAAGGCCTTGGGAATTTTTTTTTGCTACCCTCTGATCATGTGTTATTATTCCACTACTTTTTTTAACCTTCTCAATTCCTATTCTTGTCATTTTAGCTTTGTTTTGAATTTGGTACAAGTATTTCTTTTATATTTTATATTTATTTTTATATGTTTTTTATATTTCCTATTGTTTTTTCTTCTTTCTCTCTATAGTTTCTCTCTCTAGAGTTTCAGTGAATTCGTAAGAAATAATGAATGAATGAGTTTCTATTTATAGAAGAATGGACTGCATAATAACTAATTCATGAAGCGGTCCGTATTGATTTACTTTAAGCAGACGATCCATATTTAAAGCAAAATCTTTTAAATAAAACATAATATATTCTATTTATAATCTAATAAAGCGAATAACTTTATAAAAGTATTACTGCTTTTATATAAAAAGATTTTACTATGCAAAATACTATGCAACACTATGCATAATAAAATATAATATATTCTATTTGTAGAATAACTTTATAAAAGTATTCTGTTTTATATAAAAAGATTTTACTATGCAAAACACTATGCATAATAGAATATAATATATTCTATTTATAGAATAACTTTATAAAAGTATTCTATTTTATATAAAAAGCTTTTCTATGTTATTACATTAATAATACCAATAAAACAAAACTGAGTGACTTATCACATAAGCATCAATAATCAATACCGTGTGCTACTATAAAACCACGCGTATTACTGTACTTTTACTATCGAGTAGTTCAACAGTATTAATGGTAAAACTTCCGCCGTTATTTTTAATAAAATATTTTTGTTGTTTTCTCAATCCGACAATAATTCCGTTGTGGGGTCCACCAATGATTGTACCGTCGTACGGATATTCCCCGACAAAAAGAATATTCTCCGACTAATCGAATATTCCCCGACACAACGAATATTTTATATCAACTTGCTTACTTTGCAAAAAAAAAAAAATTCACATATTACCCTTAACTTTAAACTTTTATCAATTTAACTATTTGTCAAAATAGAAAAATTGAATAATTTTATTTCATAAAATTCGGGGTCTCACACATTGTATCTAAAAAATATAGTCTTGAATAGGCCTGACAATTTGGCTTACAAATTGGTAGCCCAATCCAAATTAACTTGGACCATATGAATTGGTTAATAAGTACTTTAAATTATCTAAGTAGGTTAAAATTTAGACCCGTATTTCTTAAAAGATAAACAAACACGAACCAGTTAACTGATTTCAACTTATTTTTTAATTTATTCCAAACTAAAATCAAAAGAATCCAATTCTCTCCTCTCACACATCGACTTCTCTGTCTCCTTCTTCATAATCGAAAGATTGAATGTTACTTTTGTCCCTCCAAGTTATGTCACTCACTTTTAAAGTCTTCCCTAAAATTCATTTTTCGCTAATTAGGTCCTTAAAACGATATGTTTTGACATTTTCGTTCCTTTTATCAAATTTGACCCCAATCCGACCCATTTAGACCAAATGTTTACCCAATCAAGATGTCCAGTTTGACCCGAACCCAATTTTACCAATTAATTATTTTCAAATTATTATTTTAAATATTTAAAAATAAAATATTATTTTTAAAATAATAATTTTTTTAATATTTTTAAATATTAATTAATTATAATATTTTAAAATAAAATAATATTTTTCAAAAATAATAATTTATTTTAATATTATAAAATAAAATATGATTTTTAATATAATATTTATTTTTATATTTTAAAATAAAATTAAAATTTTAAAAAGATTTATTAATTTTAGAAAAAATATTAGAAACTTTTATTTTTTTCCTAAATTGAGTGAAGTTTCATAAAATATAGATCAAAAAAAATTCAAGTTTAAAATTTCTAATTCATTATTAATTTTAGGAAAATATACACATCGTTTAAAAAATATAAAAATTATATTTTTAATGAAAATAAAGTTTTCTAATTTTATTTTTTTTAATCTATATTTTATGAAATTTACTAATTTTTTTAAAAAATATTTCTATTTTTACTAAAAATAAAGTTGTATTTTGTTGTTTTATTTTTTTAATCTATATTTTATAAAACTTTACTCATTTTTAAATATAAAAAATTTTCTAATTTTTTCTTGAAAATAATAATTTTTAAAAAACTTTTTAATTTGGTTTTTTTAAAAATGAATCAGCTTTTTTATTTATCTTTTAATGTTTTTGTATTTTAATTTCTATTTTTAGTTTTTGTTTTTAAAAACTCTAATATTAAGAATACATATAATAATGGTAAAGGCAAAAACCAATTTTTCCTTCTAAAATAAATTGTTACATAAAAAATGAAAAAAATCTATTTCTTTGAAAATAAAGTTTTATTTTCTTATTTAATTTTTTGAATCTTTATTTTATGAAACTTTACTCATTTTATGAAAAACATAAAAGCTTCTAATATTTTTTTTTCTGAAAATAATAATTATTTTTAAGAATATTTAAAATAATAATTATTATTAATATTTTAAAATAAAATATTATTTTCAAAATATCATTTACTTTTATAATAATTTAAAACTTTTTAGTTTTTTTAAAAAAAAAAATAATTGGTGAAATTGGCATTGGGTTAAACTAGGTCGGGTGAAACAAAATTTGGTCAAAATGGGTAGGGTTCAAATCGGGTAAAAGAACTGAAATGTCAAAAAATGTACCTTTAAAGATTTAATTGGTGAAAAATAAATTTTAGAGACGGCTTTAAAAGTGGGTGGCAAGTTGGAGAGCTGCCATTCTAACTAATAAAAAAAACCAATCTATGTATTCTCTCTCTTTCTATTTCGATCTCTATATAATTCTAGGTGTAAGTTGGATTATAAGTCGTCTGCCAAAAGGCCTTGGAATTTTTTTTTGCTACCCTCTGATCATGTGTTAATATTCCACTACTTTTTTTAACCTTCTCAGTTCCTATTCTTGTCATTGTAGCTTTGTTTTCAATTTGGTACAAGTATTTCTTTTATATTTTATATTTATTTTTATATGTTTTTTATATTTCCTATTGTCTTTCCTTCTTCATATCTTCTAGATTTGGGAAAAAATAACATAAAATTTGAGTTGTAGGTTGCTTC
This sequence comes from Panax ginseng, assembly GCA_020205605.1. NCBI lineage: Eukaryota > Viridiplantae > Streptophyta > Magnoliopsida > Apiales > Araliaceae > Panax > Panax ginseng. Next base: position 83,879,680 of record CM035141.1, read on the forward strand.
ATGTTCATTTTTTCTGGCTTAATAGCTCCTTCACTTTTGTCAATTTATTTATTTATTTTTTTAGCAAAAGACAAATGTAATAAGTTAATAACTAAGAAATATAACCAAGTGATCGCGTCACATTGTCCCGGAGTCGGAATTTTTTTAGAGAGAAAATATGTTCAAAAAAATTAGAAAGAGAAATTGAACGAATATTGTAAAAAATTAATATATTAAGTAATTTACTTCATTTGGTCATAATAATAGTACGTAAGTTTTAAATTTAAAAAATGAGTTGACCTATATTGGACACATAATCATTTGGTTGCAACTAATTCAACTCATAAAAAACAAGTTGTATGTTTTTAATTAATTCTTAGAAAGAACCATAATCATATTTTATAATCCATAAACAAACCAAAAATATTTTATAATTGACTCGTGATCAACTAAAAGACTCATAAAATTATTTCATAAAATCTATTAATGCCTTATTATATATAGTTATTGATTATTGATGTAAAATCTGTGGTGGGTGGGTGATGAATAACTAAGTTTAGAGGGTACGTACAAGCGGTCAATATCAGAGGCTACATGCATGGCCTCCATTGACTCTTAACACTTAGGCCTATCTTGAAAATAAATAAATAAGAACTCATGATGTTGGGAAGAGTTCTAACTCAGGAACATTCTCTTACACATGTCCAAAAGATAAAATATTATATGGGAACGTTCTAAGTTTGTGAGCACGGGGTAACTTGATATAGTAGTTGTACAAAACTATGCTCGAGGGATTTCCTATATAAAGACCAGATCTGAAGTATATGTAAATCACACAATCTTTGAGTTATCAAATTAACACATTTACCAGATACACTAAAACACAAAATGTTTGCATGGGCATTAACTCTTGTCTTCCTTCTCCTTGGAGCACTCTGGTGGATCATCACCACCTCAAAACGCCACCGTAAAGTACTACCACCAGGTCCTCGAGGCTTCCCAATTATCGGTAGCCTCCCGATGTTAGGTAACCTCCCCACCGCACCCTCCACCAGTTAGCCAAGCAGTACGGTCCTATCATGTCCATGCGTTTAGGTTCCGTCCCAACTATCGTAGTCTCCTCCCCTCAAGCTGCCGAGCTTTTCTCAAGACTCATGACATTCATTTTGCTAACCGCCCCAAGTTTCAGGCCGCGGAATATATGGCATATGGTAATAAGGGCATCACCTTCACCGACGGTCCATACTGGCGCAATGTAAGAAAGTTTGTTGTACAAGAGCTTCTTGCTCCTTCAAAGATTAATTCTTTTGTTGGGATGAGAAAGGAGGAGCTTGGGTTATTGGTGAAGGAGCTTAAGGATGCCGCCGCTAAATGTGAGGTGGTGGATATTAGTGCAAAAGGTGGCTGATCTTATTGAGAACATGACTTATAGGTTGCTTTTTGGGACGTAAAGAAAGATGATAGGTTTGATCTCAAGGGTATTATGAATGAGGCCTTCCTGTTGGCTGGAAAGTTCAATCTTGCAGATTTTGTGCCTTTCCTAGCCCCACTTGACCTTCAGGTAATTAATATATATCTCTAGCTTTAAAGAAAGTTTATTTTGTTTATATATATTTTTAACATTTTAATAACCACAAAACATGCATCTCAATATATATTTCCTCTATATAGGGATTGACTCGTAGCTTTAAGGAAGCCGGCAAGAAACTTGACAAAATGTTGGAGCTAATTATTGATGAGCATGAACAAAACGCAAGTAATGGACTTCAAAAGGAAAATACCGACTTTGTTGATGAAATGCTATCATTGATGAAAAATTCCACAAGCACCCATCACGAGTTAGCTAAAGCAATTGACAGGTCGGGTATTAAATCTATCATGGTAGACATTATCACAGCAGCAATCGATACTTCGTATACCTCCATCGAATGGATACTAGCAGAACTCATAAGGCATCCAAGGGTGATGAAAAAGTGTCAAGAGGAAGTAAATACCATTGTAGGACTTGATCGAATGGTGGAGGAGACTGATCTGCCAAAGTTAGAATACCTATATATGGTGGTTAAAGAAGGTTTAAGACTGCATCCTATTGCACCATTATTGGGTCCTCATGAGTCTAGGGAGGATATTGTGATCGACGGTATTACATACCTAAGAAATCACGAGTAATCGTAAATGCTTGGGCCCTAGGACGAGATCCTAATGTGTGGTCTGAAGACGTTGAAGAATTCCTTCCTGAGAGGTTTACTAGGAGCAAAATAGATCTTCGAGGACGTGATTTCCAGCTCTTACCATTTGGGTCAGGTAGAAGAGGGTGCCCCGGAATGCAGCTAGGATTGATCAACATTCAATTTGTGTTGGCTCAGTTGTTGCATTGCTTTGATTGGGAGCTACCGAGTGGGATTTCAACTGGTGACTTGGATATGACTGAGAAATCTGGGTTAACAATTCCACGAATCCAACACTTGCTTCTTGTGCCTAAAATCCGTATATAAACAAGTTCTTATACAAACAAAAAACACAATGCCCGTCATTTTTATAAGAGTATATATGACTAGATTATTGTAACAAATAAGGGAAATCATATTGACACTCCATATTGTTTAATTTTTTATTGATTTATTCAATTCCCGCTTTATTCCTTCGTATTCAGAAGGATATCTAGTCGGGCATTGTATTTTACGTATTCATTTTATGAAATAAAGTTTTATATATATTATTGTATTGGTCACAAACATTGAAAAAAAATAGACAAATGCAATACTGAACCGTATTTTATTTTATTTTTTGGTAGAAGGCAACATGTAGTACAAATCTGGTCAAGGATTTTACAATTTCCTTGAAATATGTAACTGTAGAGCTTTTCGAATGATGACATTTGTATCAGAGGACTTTACAAATTCATACAGGTTTCTCTTCTTCCGTTGAGTTATTTTTGAATGTAAATTTGATGCCAATAATTTTCGGATAAAGGCAATTTATTCTTTGAGATTGAATAATCAATTTTGTAAGACCCCGAATTTTATGAAATAAAAGTATTCAATTTTTCTTATAATTACAATTCAGTAAATGATTAAATTGATAAAAATTTAAAGTTAAGGGTGATATATATAAATTTTTCAAAATACGCAAGTGGTTATAGAATATTCTTGTTGTCGGGGGAATATTAAATGCGAAAGAATGACCATTTGTGGGCCCAAAACGAATAAGTCGGATGAAGAAAATGACAAAATTTGAGTTTTTATAAATACTTGGCGTAGTTATTTACAGTATTAACCTGCTTGTTGGAATACACGGTGGTTAAAATACATTAATACTGGTGTTTGCCACGATGAGCACACGATTTTACATGATATTTTTGAATTATTGATCTTACGTAAGTGAAGCACTACTCAATAATTATTACTGATAATTCTTATTCAATATTTTATTTTATTGATTCAATAATTCTTTGCATTGATATTTTATATTATTATTGTTTCAATAATTGTCCTTTGACTGATATCTCTATTGTCATATCAATAATTCATATTATTTGAATAATATTATTAGATAGCATTATTGACAATGTCTAGAAAGTTCTGTCAAGGAGAGGTTTGGTCACCTAATTGCGCGCCAGTAAGGAGAAATTCTTATCGGAAAGCCCCCTCTTTCTTGGGAACTGCCTGGTTGTCATTATTGTGATTCTGTAATATTATTTGTGAATAATTAATTATTGATTTATATGATAAGGAAATATTTATTTTATATGTATATAAATTATGGATATATTTATTTTTATGTGGATAAAAATGAAGAAATTAATGCTGAGGTGTTTTATCAGTATTTTGTCGGTGTGGAGGTATTAAAAATCATCCGTTTGTGGATTTCGGATATTTTTGGTTTGGAATTTGGAAAAACTCAAAGTTACAAAGTTGTAGAGAATTCGATTTCAGGCAGAATGGACATAAAATTCGTATTTTTTTGATAAATGGTCTATTTTCTATGAATTGTTGAAGTTTCGGAAAATAAAATGATTTTTATTAATTTATGGGTGGGACCCACTTGGTTATCAACACATGGGCTGCTATCTTTTGGTTCAAAGATGGCTGGTGGCTGGCTTGACAAATTGAGGTGGCATGGAAGAAGAAAAAGAAATAATATATTTTATTATTTTAGTCTCCTATGGCGTTCTAGCATTTTCCTATAAATAGGTGTTTATGTTAGAATTGAAAATCACACCAGAAACATAAGTTTTCTCTCTCTATATTATCAAGCAAATTTTCTTAGTATTTAGATATCTTGAGTGTTGCTATACGACGCAAGTTCGTTCAGCGTTATATCCGATATTCAAGTCAGAAATATTGCTCTTTTGAGGTAAGGGATTTTAAGGGTTGTTATGTTTTTCAAAAATTCTAAAAAATTTTAAAATGATATTTTGATGAGTTTTATTGATTGTTTTCAAAAATGGTTATTTTTGGATGTATAGATTAAGAGTTATGCATTTTATGAGAAAAAACTATTTTAAAAGTAACCGCTTATAACTCCTTGTGGTTAACTCCAAAACTGATAAAAATTTTATTGGAAGTATATCTATATAATATCAATATACTCTGCGAATTTCGGAATTTTTGGATAAAATTAAAATTTATGATAAATGTTTAAATATTTGGCGTTTTTGGTCATATGAAAAATAGTAAATGAATTTTAAAAATTCTGAGAGAAAATATATGTTCAATATGGGACTATATTCTGCTAAATCCCAAAAAAGAAATATTTTTGGAACTGATTTGGTATTTTTCATGAAAATGGAGTAGTTATGAGTAAATGAATAAAATATGTTATGTAATGTAAGAAAATTAGAAAATAGAATTTTATGGCTTGAGAATCCTATATGAGATATATACAGATTTTTTATGAGAGTTTTGGTTATTGGTGATGAAATCTTATGAGGTTGGCATTTTAGAATGATTAAATGCATTATTTAGTAAAGTGTTAACAATTAAAATAAATTGTTTATAAGCTTAAGAAATATTATTCTTTCAATATCATTATAAGAAATATTTGTATGAATTTTATTGTGAAATTTCTACCTTTTTCATAATGGGGTTACTATTCACGAGTTACTATTCATGAGTTACTATTCACGAGTTCTTATTACATGAGTCTTATTCACGACAAAATTGATTTCTTTTTCTTACCAAATTATAGTTGATTTATGAATATTACTCTTGAGATTAAAACTATATGTTGATCATATTTTTTTTATTATCATATATAACATTTTTATAACCCTAACGATGATATTTCTCTTTGACTTGAGTGTAAAGATGGGTAGATTTTTGGTATGATCTTGACTATGGGTTCTCTTTGGCCAGTAGTGCAAAGTTGAATTGTTGACTGGTATGATCATGACCATTGATGTGACGCCCCCAAAATAGGTCCATTCCATCCAACCCATTCTGAGTCGCCAAATACATGGTACAGAAATAACTACAACTTTATTATTACAACATATAAACTGTGAGTTTAAATACAGATATTGCTATCTAGACAATATCCACACACAAATAAATTCACATCATAATTATTGATACATTATTTTACAAAAATGGTGAGGACTACTAAACAACTCTCTCTAGAACCTTCATTCCATACCACGACTAGTACTCATTACATTCGCCTCCCGAGAAGAAAAATGGAAACATCGATCTTTATATATTAATTTAAAAGTTCATCGTCGATATTTTATCCTGTAACATCAATCAATATATATACGGAATCAAATATTCATCTTTGCACCTCTGAGCCAAAGATATTCATCGATTAAGTCATGTTCATCTAAACACCTATTCATCTTTGCACTACGGGCTAAAGATATTAATCGATCGGTCGTTCATCTCACACACTGTTCATCTTTGCACTACGGGCCAAAGATATTCATCAAGAAATCATTCATCTTTGCACTTTCTGAGCCAAAGATATTCGATAATATCATCATTTAGGGTGAGGATGATGAAAAATATTTTAAAGGAAGCGAATCCGGTGAAACAAAAGAACAAATATTAAGGATTAGTATTTTAAACAATCAAGTTCAAAAATACTTCATAAGTAATCGAGTGGAGTAAAATTCAAGAATGATCAAAATATGGATACAATCAAATCTAGTATCCATAGTAGATATTTTGGACAAAAAGAAAAAATTTTATTTTTTAAATTGAATAAGTGTCGTATTCGTGAATAGTGTGAGTATCGTGAATAGTGCTTGCGTATCGTGAATAGTAACTCAAACACCAAAAGATAAAAATTTCACAAAAAAAAACATCTTCACGCTTCGTGAATAGTACTCGTGAATAGTAACTCATGAATAGTAACTCGTGAATAGTAACTCATGAATAGTAACTTGTGAATAGTAACTCATAAATAGTAACCCCAACATAAAAAATTCCAAATTTGATAAAAATTCCAACCAATATTTCGGCATAATGATATTGAAGAAATAATATCATTTTTGAAGAAAATAACACCCCTTACCTCAAAAGACAGTACTTCTAGTTGAAACACCAGATATATGCTATGACTTGAACTTGCACCGTATATCAACACTCAAAGTATACTCACAAGAATACGCTCAAAATATTGAGAGAGAAATAGAGAAAACTTGAGTTTACGGTGTGATTTTCAATTCTAACCTAAGCTCCTATTTATAGGAAAATGCTTAGAACACCAAAGTAGAAAATTGAATATAATAATATTATTTATAAACAAAATTCCTTAGCCAACCTTTGAAATCTTATTTCAGCCATAGCACATGTTAAATGAGGTTCACAAACTCACCAAAAACGTTTTCTCAAAATAATTAATTAAAACTCCCAAAAATCAATTATTTGAACTCAAAACTTCAATAATTCATAATAAATAGCCCTTTTATCGGAAAATTGAATCCTGCGTGTTTTTATAGGAAATTCAATTCTCTACAACTTTGCGAGAAGAAAGTTTTTCCAAATTCCAAGCAGAAAATGACCAAGAAATCCATAAGCGCAGGCGATTTTACATTTATAATCAAATTTCGATCAAGAAATGGGGTCCGCAAACACATAAAACATGCTTTAAATATTTTGGTAACAAAAATACTCCTCCACATATACTTATATATCCCATATTCATTATAAAAATATCACAGTTAATATATTATTAAAATAATATATTTAAATGAATTATTTTATCGAGAAAAAGATAAAATATTAATTTTTAACAATTGTCACATTAAAATTTTCTCCATCTATATCCACATAAAATTAATATTTTCCTCATCATATAAATCAATAATTAATTATTCACAAATAATATTACTGAGAATCCAGATCTTGTGACCCGGTAGTTCGAGGAAAGAGGGGCTTTCAATAAGGATCTCTCCTTCTTGGTAGCTTGATTAGGTGACCAAACCTCTCCTTAAGCAGAACTTTCTAGACATTGCCAATAATGTTATCCAATAATATTATTAGGATAATATGAATTATTGCTCCGATAATGGAAAATCTTTGAAAAGTGACAATTATTAAAAAACAAAGTAATATAAAATATCAACGCGACAATTATTGAATCAATAAAATCTTTGAGCGATAACTCTTTGTAACAATTATTGAGTAGTGCCTTCTTACGTAAGAATCAATAATTGGTGCAATACTGGCGTGTCTTCTTTGTGCAACAACGTATTCTTGTGTTTTAACCACACAGTATTCCAGCGGTATTTGACGGTAACAACTACGTAGTTATTTATAAACAACTTATACTTGTCGTTTTCTTCATCCAATCGCTTTCGGGTTATGGGGCTCACACAAGGTTATGCCGTAAATGCGAATATTCCCGAAGCAGTCTGCGAATATTCCACGACAAACGAATATTCCCCGACAACAATGAATATTTTATAACCACATGCTTATTTAAAATATTTGCGCATTTTACCCATAAATTTCCATATTAATCAAATCAACCCTTACTATTTCAACATAATAAATAAAGGAAATTCAATTTTATTTATAAAAAATTCGGGGTCTTACAATCTCCCCTCCTTATGAAATTTCGTCCTCAAAATTGACGTACGTACCTGGTGTTTCGAAAAGGTGAGGATACCTCGCTTTTATTTCCATTTCCAACTCCCATGTCATTTCTTCAATAGCATGGTTCCTCCACAAAAATTTGACTTGTGGTATGATCTTTGTGCGTAGGACATGCTCCTTTCTATCCAAGATCTTGACTGGTACCTCCTCGTATATTAAATCTTTTGCTATCTCATCCGGTTCTAACTCAATGACGTGGTTCGGGTCGTCCACATATTTACGTAACATCGATACGTGAAAAACGTTATGAACACGCGTCATACTTGGCGGTAAAAGAAACGAGTCTATAGCCCACGGTTCTATTCGATCGAGAATTTCAAATGGATTAATAAATCGAAGGTTTAAGCTTTCCTCACCTCACCGATTCTCGCTTTTGAAATAACAACTTCTTGCACCTCTTTCTTCAAATTCATCAGCTCCGGTGTGTAGCTTGAGACGACTTTAACTTTATCGATTAAAAGTCGATTATACTCGTATATCATCACGTGGGTACCTAGAGCTTTTATCTCCATCTCTATTATTTGTAAATTATCTGAAATTAGTCTTTGACAATATGTCATTTTCGTCTCTGTATATGATCTTCTACTCAACACGTCCACTATCACGTTCGCTTTTCTAGGATGGCATGGTCAGAACATGTGCTAAAATGAGTCTCCTCTTGAGTTCTTCGAAGCTTTTCCCACATTCCTTGTTCCATTCGAATTTTTGTATCTCTACGAGTCAGCTGCGTTAATGGAATAACGATTCGAGAATATCCTTCAACGAATCTCAGATAATAACCAACTAAGCCTAGAAAGCTACGTATTTAGATTCTGAACTTAGGTTGTTCTCAATTGTGACTCATATCCCAACCTTGGATATAGCGTTACAATGACACCTATTAGTTTACTATCGCACGAATATGGTGTCCCCTACGGAGATTAAAGCCGATGCATTCCACAAAGGAAGTCACCGGATAAAGGCTCGGTACCAAATTCTATAGTTGAATTTTAAACTCACGAAGTTCAATAGGAGCCATTCGATATGAGATTTTAGAAATGAGTTTTGTCTAGGGTTCAAAGTCGATACAAAATTTAATATCGAGCTTTGGGAGTAAGCCAAGAAATTCTTGAGGAAAGCACGTCGGAAAAAAATCAATAACAATAGGAATATTATTCAAATCGGCGTGTCTTTATTCAAATCCATAACATGCACTAAGAAAACTTGACATCCAGTAATAAACGAATGACTTCATGGCTTGATATGAAAATGTTTGACTACAATGGTTTGATTGCTTGAATTCGAATAACAGGTTGCTTAGGAATATGAAAACTAACAACCTTATGAAAGTAATCAATTTTGGCATGATGAGTAGTTAACCTTAAAATTACATCAAAAACAAATATCTCTATAGAAATAAGGTTAACGAGGTAATGTGATAGTGCCAACTGAATCAAGCAAGATTTCTAAGCAATCGATGTAATAAAAATTTCTCTAACTGAGTCTCCTGAGATAGGTCAAAGTCTAATTTCTCCGTAGTCGAGTTCAAGCGTTGGCGCTTAAATGAAGAGATAAAAGAATGGGTAGAAGGCAGGGTATCTAATAAGGTATAAATTTCGCAAGAATTTATAATTAACTAACGAGTGCTAACTTCGTTCGGGTTCTCGCATTTTAATGAAGTCACGACAAACGCTTCTTCGAGAACCGTTGACTTTGTCTTTTCCAGTATCCGCCTTTGGTGCCATAGTTCAATGAGGACTAAATTTTGCTTTCTGAGGACAAAATCGAGCTATGTGGAAATCTTTTCCACAACTAAAACATACCTTGGAAGGTCATCAGCAGTTTGGACTTATATGTCTATCCTCTCTCGCATCTGTAGCATCTAACGGTGATGCGTTCTCCTCCCACTAGAATTTGTTGTCGGTCTTTGGTCTTTGCTGACGGCGTCTTCCGTCATCGTTAAATCTTCTCTTCTTGAACTTTCCACTTGAATTATTTCTTCTATTATCTTGGCCATGATTACCAAGAAGTGGTTACCATTTCTAAGCATGATAATTTCCTCCACGATGGTTATCATTGTTCCGATGACCGTTGTCATCGGTACGATTATCATCGAGTTGTAGGTCGTTATTCTTCGATTGAACTGACTCATTATCACGCTCCAATAAATGAGCCCTATCCATAACATCTGAATATAAAGAAAATTTATGAGAAATGAGGTATTGATGAATTTCGAGTTTCAAACCTCTCAGAAACATCAGCGTCATACGTTCCTCATTTTCAGTTGTCATTCTTAAATACTGCCATAAACAAGGGTTAATTAAACAAATTAACATACCACATAATATCCCTATACTCTGACCAACTAACAAATAAGCTTAGGTAGGACACACTAGTGAAGGATTTACTCGTCTCTCCCCTCCTAGTTTTATTCCCCGATCTCCGCCGGAGATCATATCCCTAAGCTACGATACCAAGCTGTGGCGCCCCAAAATAGGTCCATTCCATCCAACCCATTACGAGTCGCCAAATACATGAGTGCGAAATAACTACAACTTTATTATTACAACATATAAGCTGTGAGTTTAAATACGAGATATTGCTATCTAGACAATATCCACACGCAAATAAATCCCCATCATAATTATTGATACATTATTTTACAAAAATGGTGAGGACTACTAAACAACTCTCTCTAGAACCTTCATTCCATTTTCCCAGAGCTAGTACTCATTTACATTCTCGCCTCACGAGAAGAAAAATGGAACAACAAGGAAAAGGGTGAGCTCAACTAGCTGATAAAGAATATTATGACTAAGATAATATACAACAAAATTATCGTTAGTCTTCAACGAGGAAAAATATTATAGAATACAATGAAATGACAAGTTTTAAATCAATATTCGACGAGAAAATATTAATTCATAGAAGAGTTACGTGAGAGGATGAAATCTACTATATATCTATGAATTTAACGATCCATCATCAATAATTTTATCCTGTAACATCGATCGATATATATTTGGAATCATATATATTCATCCTTGCACTTTCTGAGGCCAAAGATATTCATCGGGTTGGTCATGTTCATCTAAACACCTGTTCATCTTTGCACTACGGGCCAAAGATATTAATCAGTCGATCATGTTCATCTCAACACCTGTTCATCTTTGCACTACGGGCCAAAGATATTCATCAAGAAATCATTCATCTTTGCACTACTGAGCCGAAGATATTGATAATATCATCATTTAGGGTGAGGATGATGAAAAATATTTTAAAGGAAGCGAATCCGATTGAAACAAAGAACAAATATTAAGGATTAAGTATTTTAAACAATCAAGTTCAAAAATACTTCATAAGTAATCGAGTGGAGTAAAATTCAAGAATGATCAAAATATGGATACAATCAAATCTAGTATCCATAATAGATATTTTGGACAAAAGAAAAAATTTCATTTTTTGATTGAATAGTCTTGCCGTATTAAGTGAATAGTCTGCCGAGTATCGTGAATAGTCTTTGTATATGTGAATAGTAACTCCGACACCAAAAGATAAAAATTTCACAAAATAAAACATCTTCACGCTTCGTGAATAGTACTCGTAAATAGTAACTCATGAATAGTAACTCGTGAATAGTAACTCATAAATAGTAACCCCGACATGAAAAATTCCAAATTTGATAAAAATTCCAACCAATATTTCGGCATAATGATATTGAAGAAATAATATCATTTTTGAAGAAAATAACACCCCTTACCTCGAAAGACAGTACTTCTAGTTGAAACAGGATATATCTTTATGATTTGAACTTGCATAGTATATCAACACTCAAAGTATACTCACAAGAATACGCTCAAAATATCGAGAGAAATAGAGAAAACTTGAGTTTACGGTGTGATTTTCAATTCTAAGCTAAGCTCCTATTTATAGGAAAATGTTTAGAACACGAAGTAGAAAATTGAATATAATAATATTATTTATAAACAAAATTCCTTAGCCCACCTTTGAAATCTGATTTGACCATAGCACATGTTAAATGAGGTTCACAAACTCACCAAAAACGTTTTTTCTCAAAATAATTAATTAAAACTCCCAAAAATCAATTATTTGAACTCAAAACTTGATAATTCATAATAAATAGCCCTTTTATCAGAAAATTCGAATCTTGCGTGTTTTTATAGGAAATTCAATTCTCTACAACTTTGCGAGAAGAAAGTTTTTCCAAATTCCAAGCGAGAAAATGGCCAAGAAATCCATAAGCAGGCGATTTTACATTTATAATCAAATTTCGATCGAGAAATGGGGTCCGCCGACACATAAAACATGCTTTAAATATTTTTGGTAACAAAAATACTCCTCCACATATACTTATATATCCCATATTCATTATAAAAATATCACCGTTAATATATTATTAAAATAATATATTTAAATGAATTATTTTATCAGAAAAAGATAAAATATTAATTTTTAACAATTGTCACATTAAAAATTTTCTCCATCTATATCCACATAAAATTAATATTTTCCTCATCATATAAATCAATAATTAATTATTCACAAATAATATTTACGGAATCACGATCTTTGTGACGGTAGTTCGAGGAAAGAGGGGCTTTCGATAAGGATCTCTCCTTCTTTGGCATGATTAGGTGACCAAACCTCTCCTTAGAGCAGAACTTTCTAGACATTGCCAATAATGTTATCAATAATATTATTAGGATAATATGAATTATTGCTCAGATAATGGAAAATCTTGTGCGGTGACAATTATTAAAACAACGGTAATATAAATATCAATATGACAATTATTGAATCGATAAAATCTTTGAGCGATAACTACTATAATAATTATTGAGTAGTGCCTTCTACGTAGAATCAATAATTGGTGCGATATCAGGTGTCTTCTTATCTGACAGCGATATTCTTGTGTTTTAACCATAGGGTATTCAACGAGTATTAGCCCAGTAACAACTTCTATAGATTATTTATAAACAACTTATACTTGTCGTTTTCTTCATCCGATAAACTTTCGGTTATGGTGCCCACACAAGGTTATCTGCCGTCATACGAATATTCACAAAGCGATCACGAATATTCCACGACTGACGAATATTCTAAGCAACAATGAATATTTTATAACCACATGCTTATTTAAAATATTTGCGCATTTTACCCATAACTTTCCACATTAATCAAATCAACCCTTACTATTTCAACATAATAAATAAAGGAAATTCAATTTTATTTATAAAAATTGAGGTCTTCTGATTGAATTTATAATTGAATATCTTTAGCTTAAGTGCAAAGGTGAATTGATCAACATGGTTATAATTATTGTTTATATAAATTCTGAAATGATTATATATTTTTTTGAGATATTAATTGTAAGACCCCAAATTATTAATAAATGAAATTTAATTCCTATTTATCATTTTGAAATAATAAGGGTTGATTTGATTAATGTAGTTAGTTATATGGGTAAAATATTTTAAATATATTTATAATTGATGTAGAATAGGATTATTGATTCTTGTGTTTATTGATTGATTAAATGCATAACCGCGGTGATTGAATTTATTTAATTGATTATGAATCAATTAGTTATTATATTGTTATTATTGTTGTTTAATAATGTCTTGAAGTTATTTTCTATTATCGTTGCAATATTCATATTATCTCGAATTATTATTAGAAAATATTATTTGTAATATGGGATATATGGGATAATATATGAGATGAAAAGTATTTTGTTGCATTAAATGATTAACACATGTTTTGTGTGTGTGAACCATTTCTTTACCGAATTTGATTATATATAAATCGTCGATTTGTGATTTCAGTCAATTTTGTTGGAATTTGGAAAACTTTCTTACGCAAGTTGTGAGAATTGAATTTCCTATAAAAATCACGAGATTCGATTTTTCGATAAAAAAGCTATTTATTGTGAATTATTAAAGTTTTCGATATATCTAAAGTGAATTGATTTTTGGAGTTTAAATTATTTTGTTAGAAAAACGTTTTTGTATTTTTTGGACATCATTAACATGTGTGGCTGGTTTTTTTGACCAAAAGGTGGGCTAAGGAAAATTTATATAATTATATTAATATTATATTAAATTTTTTGCTTTGGTGTTCTAAGCATTTTTCTATAAATAGGGTTCTTAGGTTAGAATTGAAAATCACACCAGAAACTAAAGTTTTCTCTCTATAATATCGAATGTATTTTGTGAGTATTTTAGTACTTTGAGTATTGCTATACGGTGCAAGTTCTTTCAAAGACCATATCCAAAGATTATTGTAAGACCGTTTTTCATGAGAAAGGATGTTATTTTATTCGAAAATGATATTATTTCTTCAATATCATTATGTCAAATATTGGTTGGAAATTTTATCAAATTTGGAACTTTTTCATGTCTTGGGTTACTTATTCATGAGTTACTATTCACGTAAAGTTACTATTCATGAGTTACTATTCACGAAAGTACTATTCACTTAAGCGTGATGATGTTTTTTTTGAAATTTCTATCTTTTGAGGTCGGTTACTATTCACGATATAATCAGACTATTCACGATACTACCAAGACTATTCACTTAATATTTATTACTATTCACGTAAAAATTAAATTTTCTTTTCGTGTCCAAGATTGTCTCCGTTATGATTCCTATCTTTGATTGGATCTATGTTTTGATCATTCTTGAATTTTACTCCATTGATTATTTATGAAGTATATTTTGAACTTGGATTGTTTAAAGTATTTAACCTTAATATTTGTTCTTTTGTTTCACCGGATTTGTTTTCTTTAAAATATTTTTCATCATCCTCTACCCTAAATGATGATATTATCAATATCTTTTGCCTCAGTAGGCAAAGATGAATGATTTTCTCGATGAATATCTTTGGCCCAGTAGTTAAGATAAACAGTGTGTTTAGATGAACATGACTAATCGATGAATATCTTTGGCCCGAAGCAAAAGATGAATGAATGTTTGATTGAAATATGACCAATCGATGAATATCTGATTCGTAGTGCAAAAGATGACTATTTGATTCAAGATGTATATTGATTGATGTTGTTGAGGATAAAATATCGACGATGGACTTTAAATTCATAGATGATAGTAGATTTCATTCTCTACTTAACTCTTCTAATGAATTGGTGTTTCATTGCATTCGATCTAAAACTTGTTGTCTATTGTATTCTATCGATTTTTCTTTGAAGACTAAGGATAATTTGTTGTACATTATCTTAGTCATAATATTCTTTATGGGCTAGTTGAGCTCACCCTTTCCTTTTTGTTCCATTTTTCTTTTCAGAGACGAGAATATAAATAAACTAGCCTGGGGTGGAGTGATGGTTCAAGATGCTTATTTTAGTAGTCCTCACTATTTTGTAAAATATAGTGTATCAATAATTGTAATGAGGACTTATTTGAGTGTGAATATTGTCTAGAAGATAATATTTGTATTTAAACTCACAGTTTATGTGTTTGTCGTATTTTGCACGACAATTGTATTAATGAAGTTGTAGTTGTTTCTGTACCATGTATTTGGCGACTTAGAATGGGTTGGATGTATTGGACCTATTTTGGGGGCGTCACATTAATATATTTGGCCTGTAGTGCAAATATGAACGGTTGAGGAATATCTTTGGCCTGTAGTGCAAAGATTAATTGTTGATGAATATCTTTGGCCCGTAGAAGTAAAGATTAATTGTTGAGGAATATCTTTGGCCCGTAGTGCAAAGATGACATGTTGAATATCTTTGCCGATGAGTTCAAAGATGAACTGTTGATGAATATCTTTAGCCCGAAAGTATGTAGGAGATGAATTTATTAGTATGATTATGAACAGGCGTGATTTGGTATAACCATGATCTTTGATGTTTTGTGTAAAGACATGATGATGAAAATTATCTTCATCCCGGATGCGAAGAAAATTTAGAATCATAATTATGATTATGAGTTATTCATATGATTGTGGACCGTAAGCTGTTGATTGATGTTGCTGAGGATAAAACATTGTTGGTGGATTTTTAACATAGAGAAGATAATAGACTTTATGGTCTATTTGACTCTTCTAATGGATTGCTCGTTCCGCTGAAACTATGGTTGAAATTTTTATTATCTACCATATGTTCTAAATCTCTGATTTATTATTGATGAAGGCTATTGATAATTTAATTATCTTTAGTCATGATATTCTTTACTGAGCTAGTTGTGCTCACCCTTTTGCTTCATAATTCCTTTCAGGTAATAAGAGTGTAGCTGGGTCGAGCGGGGGTAACAGGGGAATAGAACGGTGGTCATCATTTAGTAGTTATATTTGGTGAATCAACTAGGGTGAGGCGAACCCAACATTGGAAGGGTGTTTTGCCACTATCATACAAGATGTCTAATGACAAATAACCTCGTGTCATCATAAGACAAGGTTGTGCTCATCGACTTGCTGAGTATATTTACGAGCACTACCTATATAATCTTGGTGTTTGTTTGAAGTATAATTCTCAATTAGAGACAGTGGAGATAATGATATGTCAAGAGAAGACTCATCATTGGGAAGAATATGATAGTAATCTTCTCATTTTTCTTTGGGATCTATTGGGTCAACCAAGGATAATTTGTAGGGCCATATGATATCTATCATAACCTGAAGCATGGCCTCCCATGTAACGGAAGGTTTCTTGAGCACTTCCCAAAGATTCTAATTTCTAAAACAGTTTGACTATACCTTTATGTAAGGTGTCATTGTGACGTGCTATCCAAGGTTGGGATGAGAGTCACAGTTGGTATATATTTGTATCCAAACTCACAGCATATGTGTTGTTGTATTTTGCACGATAATTGTTGTAATAAAATTGTAGTTGTTTTCTGTACCATGTATTTGGCGACTCAGAATAGGTTGGATGGAATGGACCTGTTTTGGGGTTGTCACATTTGGTACAAGAATATATGTTCGACGGACACAGTCCCTCAAAAATAACATTTATTCCGACGGAGTATTCAGTCGAAGATACGTCAGTCGACAATACTTTAATTTCGACTGATGTTCGTCGAACATTTATGTATCCCATTGGCACCAATGTTCCCGCCAGCGCGAATATTAGTTTCGACGGAATATGATGTAGTCCGACGGAAGAGTCAGTCGAAGATACCTTATGTACGACGAATGTGACGCCCCCAAAATAGGTATACAACACCCATTCTGAGTCGCCAAAATACATGGTATAGAAAGCAAACTACAACTTTGATAATACAGATGTCGTGTAGAATACGACAATACAACTGTGAGTTTAAATACAATTATTGTCTTCTAGACAATATACACACCCAAATAAATCCTCATTAATTATCCATACACTATTTTACAGAAATAGTGAGGGATGCCTAAAACATCTTCCTAGAACCATCACTCCATACCCCGACTCGATCTCTGCTATGTTCTCACCTCCCGAGAAGAAAAATGGAACAAAAAGGAAAAGGGTGAGCTCAACTAGCCCGAAGAAAGAACATTATGACTAAGATAATATACAACAAATTATCGTTAGTCTTCAACAGGAAAAAATCGATAAATTATAATAGACAACAAGTTTTAGATCAACAATTGCAATGGAAACAACAATCCATTAAGAGTCACATAGAGAAAGAATTCTACCGTCTTCTAAGGTTTAAAAGTCCATCATCAATAGTTTATCCCGTAATAACAATCAATATACATCTTTAATCATCTTTGCACCACAAAGCCAAAGATATTCATTTTATATCACCAGTTGGTCATGTTCATCTCAACACTGTTCATCTTTGCACTACATGTGCCAAAGATATTCATCGATTAATCGCTCATCTTGCACTACTGGCCAAAGATATTCATTTGTATCACCATTTAGGACCGAGGATGATGAAAACATTTTTAAAGAAACAAACCAAAGTGAAACAAAATGACAAGGATTAAGGATTAAGGATTCGTACTTTTGTTTTACCCATGTCCAAAAATACTTGAAAATAATCATATTGGTGTAAAATTCAAGAATGATCAAAACATGGATACAATCAAAGCTAGTATCCGAATAGATATTTTGGACAAAAAGAAAATTTTTATTTTTAAATTGAATAAAGGTCGTATTCGTGAATAGTGTCGATATCGTGAATAGTCTTTGTATCGTGAATAGTAACCCTAGACACAACAAGTTCCAAATTTGATAAAAAGGTTCACCAATACTTTGGCATAATGATATTGAAGAAAAATATCATTTAAGAAGAAAATAATACCCCTTACCTCAAAAAATAACCGTATTTCCGATTGAATTTTAGTATAGTCTCGATGTAAACCCGCACCAGTATAGCAACACTCAAAGTATACTCACAAGAATACGCCGATAATTTAGAGAGAAGAGAGAAAACTTTGTTTCGGGGTGTGATTTTCAATTCTAACTTAGCCCTCATTTATAGGAAAATGTTTAACGCCTAAAAAGGAGACTAAATTAATAAATATTATTTTTTATTTACCAATTCTCTAGTATGCTCATTAAGACCAAGACCAGCCACCATCTTGGAAAAATTTCCGTTGACCCACATGCTAATTCCACCAACCAAAAAGTGGGTCCCACCCATAAATTAATAAAAATCATTTTATTTTCTGAAACTTCAACAATTCGTAGTAAATAGCTCGGTTATCAGAAAAATTCAAAACTCACGACTTTCCATGGGAAATTCCATTCTCTACAACTTTGCAGAAGAAAGTTTTTCCAAATTCCAAACAGAAATTGACCGAAATCCATAAACGGGCGATTTTATAGTCTATAATCAATTTTCGGTCAAGAATTGTGTCCACCGACACACAAAACATATGTTAAACATTTAATGCCACAAAATACTCTACCTCCTCATATACTCATATATCCCACATTCATTATAAAAATATCACCGTTAATATATTATTAAAATAATATATTTAAATGAATTATTTTATCGGAAAAAGATAAAATATTAATTTTCAACAATTGTCACATTAAAATTTTTTTTCCATCTATATCCACATAAAATAAATATTTTCTTTATCATAATAATCAATAATTACTTATTTAAAATAATATTACGTAATCACAAAGATCGACAACTGCAATCGCTCCTGTGAAAGAGGGGCTTTTCAATAAGGATTTCTCCTTACTAATGCGTGCAATTAGGTGACCAAACCTCTCCTTAGATGTAACTTTCTAGACATTGCCAATAATGTTATCTCGATAATATTATTCAAATAATATGAATTATTGATTTGATAAAGGAAAATCTTGTGTAATGACAATTATTGAAACAACAACAATACAAAATATCAACGCAACAATTATTGAATCAATAAAATATAATATTGAACAAGAATTCATCGTAATAATTATTGAGTAAAGGCCTTCTACGTAAGGATCAATAATTCAATAATCATCGCGGTAACATTGTGCTATCTTGTGTTACCAACGCCAGACATCTTGATTTTAACCACGTGTAACCCAACAAAGTTGTTAATAAGAATAATTTACGCCGTTATTTATAAAACTCAATCTTTGTCCGTTTTCTTTCATCCAACCGCTTTTCCGTTATGGGGTCCACCAATGATCATACATCATACGGAGATTCAAACAAAAAGAATATTCCACCACCAAACGAATATTCCCAAACAATAATGAATATTTTATAACCACTTGCTTATTTTGTAAACTTTGCACATTTCACCCATAACCAAAGAATTATATCAAATTAACCCTTATTAATTTAGAATAATGAATAAAGGAAAATTCAATTTTATTTATAATAAGTTGGGGTCTTACAACCTCCCTCCTTATGAAATTTCGTCCTCGAAATTGGACGTGACGCACTCGGTATATCGAAAAGGTGAGGTACCTCGCTTTCATCTCCGATTCCAACTCCCATGTCATTTCCTCAATTGCATGGTTTCTCCACAAAACCTTAACTTGTGGTATAACCTTCGTATGTAAGACATGCTCTTTCCTATCCAAAATCTCAACAGTATCTCCTCGTAGGTTAAATCTTCACTATCTAAATTCGGTTCTAATGCAATAATGTGGTTCGGGTCTTTCACATATATGAAGCATAGATATGTGGAATACATTTTGAACACGAGACATACTTGGAGGTAACGCAAGTCTATAGGCTACGCTTCCTATTCGGTCAAGAATCTCTCAAATGGACCAACAAACCTTGGATTGAGCTTTCCTCTTTTCCCAAATCTTGTAACTCCTTTCCATGGAGCAATACGTAACAATACATGATCTCCAATATTAAACTCCACGTCCTTTCTATGAAGATCAACATAACTCTTTTGTCGATCTTGTGAAGTTTGAATACGTTGTCGAATCATTTGGATCTTTTCTGTAGTCATGCGTACTAATTCTGGTCCCAACAATGTTGCTTCTCCCACCTCGCCCCAAAGATCTTTGGAGAACGACATTTTCGTCCATACAACGCCTCAAATGGAGCCATGCCTATACTTGCTTGATAACTGTTGTTGTAGGAGAATTCCACTAGTGGTAGGTACTTATCCCAACTTCCTTTGAAATCTAGGACACAGAGTCTTAATAGATCTTCAAGGGTTTGAATAGTCCTCTCTGATTGTCCGTCCGTTTGAGGATGGTATCTCGAATCAATCAGAATCCGTGCCATAGCTTTCTCGCAAGCTAACCCAAAATCTTGAAGTGAATCTCGGTCACGATCCGAAACTATGGATCTTGGCATGCCATGCAATCGCATAATCTCATTCACGTACATACGAGCAAGATGTTCAAGGAATAAGTCTCAGATCGGTAAGAAATGGGCAGACTTGGTTAATCTATCAACAATAACCCAAATTGCATCTATGCCTGTAACAAAATCCATAGTAATGTGTTCCCATTTCCATTCCGGAATCTCAAGTGGTTGTAATGGACATTTTGGCACTTGATGCTCACTTTACACGCCGACAAAGTTAAACATCTTGAGATAAACTCCGCAATCTCTCTCTTCATATTGTTCCACCAAAATGTATGTCGAATATCATGATACATTTTGGTACTCCCAGGATGGATTGCAAACGGTGTGTTGTGTGCCTCCATCATGATTCTATGCTTCAAATCAGAGTCGTCAGGAACGCAAAGTCTGGAGTTGAATCTAAGTATTCCTTCTTCATCAATTCTTGCTTCCGGAATAGCTCCTTCTTGCACTTTCTTCTTCATACGCATCAGCCCCAGGTCCGTAGCTTGAGCAGCTTTAACTTTATCGATTAAAGTCGGTTCTACTCGTACATTCGCCATCATTATGTGGGTCCCTGGAGTCTTTAATTCTACCTCCATCCTTTGCAAGTCATACAAAATGGGCCTTTGCGTTGACAATATCGTGACTCAGATTGCATATGATCTTCTACTTAATGCGCCACTACTACGCTCGCTTTTCCGTGATGATATTGAATAGTGTGATCGTAATCTTTAATCAGCTCCACCAACGTCGTTGCCGCATGTTGAGTTCTTTTGGGTGAAGAAATATTTGAGGCTTTTATGATCTCAGATAAATCTCTACTTTCTCCACGCACAAGTAGTGTCTCCATATCTTCAACATAAACACGACTTCGCTAACTCCGCATCATGAGTAGGATAATTCCTCTCATATTCTTTGAGTTGTCGTGAGGCATAGGCTATGACTTTCCCATGTTGCATGAGAACACATCCTAACCCCTTGCCGTAAGATCATCGTAGATAACAAATCCATCCGAACCAGATGGTATTGTCGTAACAGTCGTAAATGAGTCTCCTCTTGAGCTCTTGGAAGCTCTTCTCGCATTCCTCGCTCCATAAGAATTTTGCATCCTTCCGAGTCACCGAAAGTTAATCGGAGTAGTGATTCGAGAAAATCCTTCCACAAATCTCCAATAATAACCAAATTTAAGCCCGTAAAGCTGCGTTCTTGATCACCGACTTCGTTGCTCTAACTTTGTATTGCTTCAATCTTCGCCGTCAACAGATACTCCTTGTTTTGACACCACGTGCCCAAGGAATACTACTTCCTCAAGCCGAACTCGTGATTTCTTCAAATTTTGGCATAAAGCTTGTGTTCACGAAGTCCTCAGTAGTAAATTTTCAAATGGTGCTCATGATCTTCACGACTTTTGGAATAGATGAGGATGTCATCAATAAAGACAACAACGAATCGATCCAAATATTCCTTAAATACACGGTTCATCATATCCATGAAAGCAAAGAGGAGCATTAGTCAATCCCAAAGACATGACCAAGAATTCATAATGCCCGATCGAGTCCCGAATGCCGCCTTTGGAATATCCTCGTTTTAATCTTGGTGATGATATCCGTAATCTAAGATCGATCTTTGAAAAGAATTGCGCTTCCTTGTAATCGGTCGAACAGTCATCAATGCGAGGTAGCGGATACCTATTCTTGATGGTGACATGGTTCAATTCTCGATAGTCAATACAAAGTCGCATACTCCCGTCTTTTTCTTCTTTACTTAATAAAATAGAAGCACCCCAAGGAGACGCGATTTGGGACGAATGAAACCGATGTCTAATAACTCTTGTAGTTGGACTTTTAACTCCACAAGTTCAATAGAGCCATTCGATATGGGGTTTTAGAAATGGGCTTTGTACGGTTCAAGGTCAATAAAGAATTCAACATCACGTTACGGGGGTAGACAGGAAGCTCTTCAGAAATACATCGGGAATTCTCTAACCACGTAAATATTATTCAAATCGATTTGTCTTTATTCAAATCCATAACATGGGCTAAGAAAGCTTGACATCCGTTTTTCAATAAACGAATAGCTTTGTGGCTTGATATGACAAAAGGATCGATTTTAGTGGTTTAGTGGTTTGAATTAAGTATGACAAAGTCAAGTTAGGAATATGAAAACTAACAACCTTACGAAAACAATCAATTTTGGCATGATGAGTGGTTAACCAATCAATTCCTAAAATCACATCAAAAGCAAGTATCTTTAAAGAGATAAGATCAACGGGTAATGTGATAGTGCCAACTTGGATCATGCAAGATTTATAAACCGTAGATGTAACGAAGGTTTCACCCAACTGAGTTTCAACAGATAAATCAAAATCTAATTTCTCCGGGAATCAAGTTTAAACGTTGAGCACAAGCGAGAGAGATAAAAGAATGGGTAGAACCCAGTATCTAGTAAGGTATAAACTTCGCAAGAATTCAAGATTAGCTTACCGTGATCACCTCGTTCGGGTTCCTCACGTTTTGCCGACCACGACAAAAGCTCTTCCAGAACCGCCGATTTCGACTTATCCGAGATGACCCTTGGAATCATCATTCCCTGAACTTGGTTTCACTATAGTACAATCTCGAGCGATGTGGCCTTCCTTTCCACAGCTTGTAACATACCTTGGATTGTTGTGGACGGTTTAATGATATGTCCCTCCTTCCCGCATTTGTAATATCTAAACGGCGGTCGTTCTCCTCCCCAGCATTTGTTGTTGGTCCGGTGTCATTGTTGATATCTTCCGTCATTGTTGAATCTTCTTTTCCGAAATTTCCACTTGAGTCACCTCTCCTATTATCATGTCCACGATTACCACCGAGTGGTTACCGCTTTGTCCATATTCTTTCCTCCTCATTGGTTATCATCGCTCGATGACTACCACGATTGTGGTCCCTCGGTTGAGTATACTCACCTATCTCGCTCTAATAATCGAGCCCTATTGACAACATCCTGAATATAGAGAAAATTTATGAGAGATAAGGTATTGACGAATCTACGTTTTTAGACCTCTCGAAACATACGCCGCGTCATTCGCTCCTCATTCTCCACCAAATGAGGTGCAAACTCGATAATTCTCGCGAACCTTGCCTTTCAGATCGAGACACCGTCATGTTGTTTCTGCTCGAGTCTAATAAACTCTACCTCCTTCATATGATTTAATACTTTCGGAAAGTACTTGTCATTGAACAGCTTCAAATCTTTCCCAAAACATGTTAAGTGCATCTGGTCGGGTACGCTTCATGATTTCCACCAAGAATCGCTTCACCACGAAACATAAAGGTGGCGAATGGAACCTTCGTTCCTCCGTGCACCCCAAGACATCGAATATCTTGGTAATTTGCTTGACCCACGTTTCTTCCTTGACGGATCCGGCTTTCCATGGAAATCGGTGGTCCCAACTCTTTGAATTGTTTGGCCAGTAATAAACCGCACGTTACTATCATTTCCTCCCGTATTTTGTACACGAGTCTCCCTCGCCTAATTTTGCATGAAACGCAAAAAGCTTCTAAACATCCTTCGCTCATCATTTGCTCGATTGGCGCTTGTTCACAGGAGGAACATTGCCACCACGACTGCACGCGTTCTCCCTCGTTGGTGAGTACCGACGTCTCCACGGTCTTATAAACTCCATTGTTAACGTTCTCACCAGCCCATTCTTAAACATCGCCATAAAACAAGGGTTAATTAAACAAATTAACATATCACATAATATCCTATATTATGACCGACCAACAAATAAGCTTAGGTAGGACACACTAGCGAAGGATTTACTCGCCTCCCCTCCTAGTTCTATTCCCCGATCTCCGCCAGGAGATCATATCCCTAAGCTCGATAATTAACCTGTGATGCCCCCAAAATAGGTATACAACACCCATTCTGAGTCGCCAAAATACATGGTATAGAAAGCAAACTACAACTTTGATAATACAGATGTCGTGTAGAATACGACAATACAACTGTGAGTTTAAATACAATTATTGTCTTCTAGACAATATACACACCCAAATAAGTCCTCATTAATTATTCATACACTATTTTATAGAAATAGTGAGGACAGCTAAAACATCTTCCTAGAACCATCACTCCATACCCCGACTCGATCCTGCTATGTTCTCACCTCCTGAGAAGAAAAATGGAACAAAAAGGAAAAGGGTGAGCTCAACTAGCCCAGTAAAGAACATTATGACTAAGATAATATACAACAAATTATCGTTAGTCTTCAACAGGGAAAAATTTGATAAATTATAATAGACAACAAGTTTTAGATCAACAAATGCAGCGGAAACAACAATCCATTAGAAGAGTCACATAGAGAAAGAATTCTACTGTCTTCTAAGGTTTAAAAGTCCATCATCAATAGTTTATCCCTGTAATAGCAATCAATATACATCTTTAATCATCTTTGCACTACAGGCCAAAGATATTCATTTGTATCACCAGTTGGTCATGTTCATCTCAACACTGCTCATCTTCACTACATGTGCCAAAGATATTCATCGATTAATCGCTCATCTTTGCACTACACGTGCCAAAGATATTCATTTGTATCACCATTTAGGATCGAGGATGATGAAAACATTTTTAAAGAAACGAATCCGGTGAAACAAAATGACAAGGATTAAGGATTAAGGATTCAGTACTTTGTTTTACCCATGTCCAAAAATACTTGAAAATAATCATATTGGTGTAACATTCAAGAATGATCAAAACATGGATACAATCAAAGCTAGTATCCGAATAGATATTTTGGACAAAAGAAAAATTTTATTTTTCATTGAATAGTGGTCGATTCGTGAATAAAGGTCGTATACGTGAATAAGTCTTTGTATCGTGAATAGTAACCCGACACAACAAGTTCCAAATTTGATAAAAGGTTCACCAATACTTGCATAATGATATTGAAGAAAAATATCATTTAAGAAGAAAATAATACCCCTTACCTCAAAATAACCGTACTTACGATGAATTTTGGTATAAGGTCTTGTGAAACTCAGACCAGATATAGCAACACTCAAAGTATACTCACAAGAATAATACCGATAATTTAGAGAGAGAAAGAGAGAAAACTTTGTTTCTGGTGTGATTTTCAATTCTAACTTAGCCCTCTATTTATAGGAAAATGTTAGAACGCCAAAGGAGACTAAATTAATAAATATTATTTTTTATTTACCAATTCTCTACGTATGCTCATTAAGACCAAGACCAGCCACCATCTTGGAAAAATTTCCAGCAGCCCACATGCTAATTCCACCAACCAAAAAGTGGGTCCCACCCATAAATTAATAAAAATCATTTTATTTTTCGAAACTTCAACAATTCGTAGAAAATAGCTCGGTTATCAGAAAAATTCAAAACTCGCGACTTTCCATGGGAAATTCCATTCTCTACAACTTTACAGAAGAAAGTTTTTCCAAATTCCAAACATAAATTGACCGAAATCCATAAACGGGCGATTTTATAGTCTATAATCAATTTTCGGTCAAGAATTGTGTCCACCGACACACAAAACATATGTTAAACATTTAATGCCACAAAATACTCTACCTCCTCATATACTCATATATCCCACATTCATTATAAAAATATCACAGTTAATATATTATTAAAATAATATATTTAAATGAATTATTTTATCAGAAAAAGATAAAATATTAATTTTCAACAATTGTCACATTAAAAATTTTCTCCATCTATATCCACATAAAATAAATATTTTCTTTATCATAATAATCAATAATTACTTATTTAAAAATAATATTACGTAATCACAAAGATCGACAACCAGTAGTTCTCAGAAAAGAGGGCTTTCCAATAAGGATTTCTCTTCCTTCTTGCCTTGACTAGGTGACCAAACCTCTCCTTAGACACGAACTTTCTAGACATTGCCAATAATGTTATCTCGATAATATTATTCAAATAATATGAATTATTGATTTGATAAAGGAAAATACTTATGTAATGACAATTATTGAAACAACAAAGAATACAAAATATCAACGCAACAATTATTGAATCAATAAAATATAATATTGAATAAGAATCATCGTAACAATTATTGAGTAGTGCCTTCTTCACGTAAGGATCAATAATTCAATAATAATGCAATCAGGTGCGTAATTCTTTGCCATCGCGGCAACCACGCCAGACATCTTTGTATTTTAACCACCGTGTAACCCAACAAAGTGTTAATTCAGTAATAATTTACGCCGTTATTTATAAAACTCAATCTTTGTCGTTTTTCTTTCATCCAACCGCTTTTTCCGTTATGGGGCCCACTAATGACAAATGTGTAAATGCATTTGAGATTCCGACAAAAAAGAATATTCCACGACCAAACGAATATTCCCCGACAATAATGAATATTTTATAACCACTTGCTTATTTTGTAAACTTTGCACATTTCACCCATAACCAAAGAATTATATCAAATTAACCCTTATTAATTTAGAATAATGAATAAAGGAAAATTCAATTTTATTTATAATAAGTTGGGGTCTTACAACGAATGTATGTACGACGTACTTTCCGTCGAAGATAATCCTAAAATCTAATTAATCGGTACGTCTTCCTGGCCCCCTCGTTTTTGTAGACCTTAATATAATCTCATTTCTCTCATTCTCTCTTTCTCATTTCTCTAGATCTAGCTCTCAACCACCTCTTCGCCGAGACTTCACTGCTCTCACGCCACCACCATCGCCGCCGCCACCACGTACTGCCACCACCACCACCACCACCGGTTCCACCACGTACACCACCGGTTCCACCACGTACTGCCACCACCACCTTCAATTCCACCACCACCACCACGTACTGCCACCACCACCACCACCAGTAGACGCCACCAACACCGTCGATCGGTTCCACCACCAGTAGACGCCACCAACACCGTCGGTTGAACCACCATCACTGACATCACCAGCAGCCACCACCGTCGGTTAGTTGCACATTAATTCAATTTCAAGGTTAGTTTTCTGCTAAGTATTAGATTTTTAGGGTTAATTTGTTGCAAATTGTGAAATTTGTGGCTTAATTTGTTTTAGGTTTAGTTTAATTTGAGTTTGAATATGAGATTAACCCAATTTGGATAATATGTTGTTGCTGTGAATTTGTTGCTTTGAATTTGTGGACTGCATATTGCTGAAATTAGAATTTTGATTTTGGGTTTGTGGACTGCCTATTATTTAAGTGCATATTATTTAGAATTTGGAAATTGCAGAATATTGATATCAAATTTGGGTTCCTTATCATAATGTAATTGATTTTAGGACTGTTTTTAATCTTGATATATTTGTTATTTACGACTGAATTTATGACAGAAATTCTGTCAGAATTATGAAATTGCAGACTTGTTTGTATTGTCTTAGTAATTAGTTTCCCAATATTAATAAATCATAAACTAAGTGTCATTTACTTAGTTTCTTACTACTAAAATAAAATAAAGTAAATATAATTTAATTTAGTTTATTAAATAAAATAAATTTTAAAAATAAAATAAATAACGTAATATAATACAAAATAAAGTAAAATAAAATAAAAATAAATTAAATTAATTTGAATAAAATAAAAACTTAGATTTAATCTAATAAATAAAATACAATTCAATAAAAAATAAAATTAAATAAAAATAATAAAATAAAATAAAATAAAATAAATTTAATTTAAATAATCTAAATTAAATTAAATTTAATTAAATTAAATTAAATTAATTAAATTAATTTAATAAAAACATTAAAAATTATATAATATATATATATAATACAAAATAAAATAAAAAGTAATAAAAAATTTAATTTAATTTAGTTTAATAAATAAAATAAAATAAAATATATAAGTAGTCTCTATAGATTCCAAATAAAAATTTTCATAAACTAAGTACCACTTACTTAATTTGTCATCATTGGCAAAATAGCAGTTTATAGCTAGAAGTGAATGTCGAACAGTAGTCTCTATAGATTCCAAATAACAATTCTCATTAACTAAGTACCACTTGCTTAGTTTATCATCATTGGCAGAATAAACTAAGAATAGCTAGAAGTGAATGTCGAACAGTAGTCTCTATAGATTCCAAATAATTAACAATTCTCATAAACTAAGTACCACTTACTTAGTTTTATCATTGGCAAAATAAACTAAGTAGCATTTGCTTAGTTTGCCACAATTTTCAATATATATATGTAATAATACTCTCCCTACATATATGTACTCTTTCTTGTATGCGAGTTTCGACATAAAGAATTCAAACTAAATAGTACTCCAAATAGGTTTCTAAGCAACAATTAAAAAAAGGGTCGTAGTTCTGTTTGTGTCTATACTCGAATAATAAAGGTAATTGAATTCTGCAGACATTCATCGTTTCCATCATAATGGATGACAACATCCGGAAGTAGTGCTAGTAAGTTGTTGAACTTTGTTCAATAGCGTAATTGAACTCCTTCGGGATGTTGTCATCTCATATGATGGAACAAATGAGGAATGTTTTGAAGAATTGAATTAACTTTATTATTCGATATAGACACAACAGAACTACGACCCTTTTTTTGCCCGCTTCTTCACTCAAGTAGAGATTCCACATAAATTCTCATAAACTATATGTACTATACTTTGAAACTTAGAAACCCGTTTGATATACACTCAATGGGGTGAATGTCTAAACACCTCAGTTTGGGACTGTTATTGAATGTTATGTCTCTCACTTAGGCCGATGCAAATACGAAACGGTACATTTTTTTATTATTTTGAGGATTAATCGACTGTTATCTCTATATGTTCTCCGAGTGCATACTTAGATAAGTTATCTTAGTCTATTTCGTGTGCTTGGAGACCATGGGGAGGTGCTGCCGAAATTTTCTTGAAACTCATGAAACGTACTCAACGTGTTTGCACTAGTAACGAGACACATCCAATAACGAGATAGAAGCCTTACCCATGTCCTGTAGAGATACTAGGTAAATCTAATTCACGCATGAATATCCAAATTAACTTAATGCGTACTTCTGTGTAGTTAAAAATGTCAGCCGACCAGAGTTGGATGTATCGTAGGATACCCATTGATGGGAGGGGATTAGTCTCAGCTTATCGTATTGGGGTTTTAGATTTTTTGACCAAAGCACTAGAACATACGGATGATCTGCACGGGAAGATGTGATGCCCGTGTGTCAAGTGTAAAAATCTGATTTGGAAGAAAGTCGACGAGATTAAATTCGACTTATTTTCTCGTGGATTTGTAGATGGGTACTTCGTATGGACTCATCACGGAGAATCATAAGTGATTGAAAATATTGTGGAACAACCAATTCCACGGGATTCATACGTCGAAAACTATGATCCAGTTGAGATGTTGGTTGATGCTTATGGCCCTACTACTATTGACTGGGCTGAATATGAACCTTCTTCAAGCAGTGCGAAGCAAGTGCCAAATGCTACAGTTGTTGCCTTTTATAAGTTGCTATCTGAATCTGGGGTCGCGTTGTATCCGGGAAATGATACGAACACCAAGCTTTTTGTAGTGACGAAGCTCTTATACTTCAAGAATGAGCACGACTGTAGTGAGAGAGGTTTCAACGATTTGCTCGCTATAATTGGACAGTTCTTACCCAAGGATCATACTCTTCCTGCGAATTATTACGAAGTGAAGAAGATGGTCAAGGGGTTAAATATGGGGTATCAGAAAATCGATGCTTGTGAGCAGGATTGCATGTTATACTATGGGGAGGACAGAGATAAGGGACAGTGTGATATATGCAGTTTATCGCGCTACAAGGTTACAAAACGTGGGGGGAAGGAGAAACATGTTCCCAGGAAAATCTTACGATACTTTCCACTTGCGCCGAGACTTCAGCGGCTATTCATGTCGTCTTATATGGCTCAACATATGAGTTGGCATCGAACAAGGGATGTCGTGCCTGGTCAGCTAACTCACCCAGCGGATGGAGACGAATGGAAGAGATTTGATGTAAATTATCCCGAGTTTGCAAAAGAAGTTAGGAATGTTAGGCTTGGCATGGGTACTGATGGCTTTTGCCCTTTTAATAATTTTAGCCAGCCGTACTCAGTTTGGCCAGTCATTATGGTCGCTTATAATCTTCCACCCACAATGTGCATGAGGGATCTGTATTTACCCTCTTGGAGGAGGCTTTTCGTCCGCCCCCACCTACTCAGGTATTCTTATTGTTTATGTTTTTCAATTAAGGCTAGTTTGTTAATTCTCACACACATATATATATATATATGGACTAATGATTTATATTTTTGATTCTATCAACAGGGTGGCGATGGCGACCAGGCTGGCGATGATGAGCAGGAGCACGAGTCTGACATCCATACACCAGAGCAGCGTCGTTCACCTCCGCCCGATGATGATCATACTTTTACTAGTTTATAGTTCATTTGTATATATTCATGTTATTGGTAGACCCTTTTGTATATATTGTATTGTCTAATTGCGTCTGTACAACTATTGTAAATTATATTGTTTAACATTTATGGTCAATTAATTATATTTGTAATTGGTTAGCTTATAATACGTTTTGGTGGATATTTGAATGTGAATGTGAATGATAATGAGTTGAAGATTAAGTTTTAGTGCTACGTTGCATATTTGAATGTGAGATACAAGTTTATATTACTGTGTATTGGGTTGTGACAGGTTACAGGTACATTAATGGGTTTAAACACCTGGAAACTGAACTTTTAAAATCTGTATTTAAAAAAAAGGCTAGTTAATTCCGACGGAATAAGATAGTTGCGACGGAATTTCCCTCGGAAATAACAAATAAGTAATTTTTAATAAATACCGAAATATCCTAATTTCAGTCGAGCATACGTTATCTTCGACGCAAATTATCCGTCAGAATATTCCTATCTCCGACGTGAAAGTCCGTCAAGGTAATAATCACCAATTTTAATGTTTGATGGGTTATTCTATTTTTGGTCGGAATAAGGAATTCGAGGAACGATCGTCGAACTTAGTTACTCTTATATTCGACGAACAATTTCGTCCTATATATTCGGTCGAAGATAGATAATGTTCGACGTACATCCGTCGGAGATACGTTCGTCGAAGATATGTAATTTTCGACAGAATTCTTGACGGACGTTATTTTCGACGCGAATATTTACGACCGAATATTAACGGATATTTACGTCTATAATAACGTAATTTCGACTAAATAAGAGCTTAAGCTTTTTTCTTATAGTATCAGAGCCTAGGGATATGGTCTCTGGCGGGATCGGGGAATATAACTAGGAGGGGAGAGATGAGTAAATCCTTCGCTAGTGTGTCCTACCTAAGCTTATTTGTTGGTCAGTTATAATATCGGGATATTATGTGATATGTTAATTTGTTTAATTAACCCTTGTTTTATGGCAGTATTTGAGAATGGCTGCTAAGAATGTTAACAATGGAGTGAATGAGACTGTGGGGATACCTCTAATCACTAACCATGATAATGTGATGTCAGACGAAGAAGGAATTAGAGATATTCTTGTGGTGAGTGAAGAATTGATAGTTGCACCCAAGATAGTCGCAGAGGTAACAGCTGAGAGTGAGGAAGAAGAGGTACCTGAGGAGAATTTATTATAGGTATTATATGATCAAAATGTAGAATTGCAAAATCGTATTCATGAGTTAGAAGAGCAGGCTGAAGAACGGCAGGCGGTTGTGGAGCAAAAGGATGCAACAATTCAAGCTTGTGTTACCCGATATGTGATGCTTGAACAGAAGCATTCTTTGGCAGAGTATAAGATGATAAAGATGGAATCTGAGCTGAAAGAAAAAAAAGCGAACGAGTGAGAATAAGTGATGCATGGGCAAAAGCCATGACGACACGTGGATATTGTGGAAAGAGATGTCCGATCTAAGAAGGCTAAAATAGATGATATGAATTTCTCTTTTTGGAAAGCAATTGGGAGAACCCAACATCGAGTTTTGAATTACCCTGTACAGAGTGGTCAACCTGAATTCGATATGGATCGAAGATTGATGATTCAGATCATGAATTAGGAGTACGACGAGGCAGTTGAAGGAGGAATATGCCCTATAGAAAAGTATATTCCAACGGTAGTGATGACGCCAAATGCTGCCCCAGACAGTCAAAGCCGGGTAGTTCAAGGGAGAGCGGTTGTCATGACTTCCCAACAAGTGAAGAACACAAATGAAGTTATCACGGGAGATGAGCAATGGAGAAGTCATGATGACCCGAGAGATAGAATCTGAAATGAAAGCAAGGTATTCTCAACTTTTTGAAATACCAGGTACGTAAATTTCGGGGACGAAATTTCATAAGGAGGGGAGATTGTAAGACCCCAAATTTTATGAAATAAAAGTATTTAATTTTTCTTATAATTACAATTCAGTAAATGATTAAATTGATAAAAGTTTAAAGTTAAGGGTGATATATATAAATTTTTCAAAATACGCAAGTGTTTATAGAATATTCTTGTTGTCGGGGAATATTCGTTTGGTCGTAGAATATTCTTGTTGTCGGGAAATATTCGTACGAAGGCGCAGCCATTTGTGGGCCCCATAACGAATAACTGTCGGATGAAGAAAATGATAAAAATTGAGTTTTTATAAATAACGGCGTAGTTGTTACCGTTAACACTGTTGGAATACCCGGTGGTTAAAATACAGTAATACGCGTGTTTTGCACAAAGAAGACACGGCTTTTTACAAAGATTTTGAATTATTGATCCTTACGTAAGAAGGCACTACTCAATAATTGTTACAAGAATTATTGCTCAATATTTTATTTTATTGATTCAATAATTGTTTGCGTTGATATTTTATATTATTGTTGTTTCAATAATTGTCACCGCATAAAGATCTCCATTATCGATCAATCATTCATATTATTTGAATAATATTATTAGATAGCATTATTGGCAATGTCTAGAAAGTTCTGTCAATGAGAGGTTTGGTCACCTAATTGCGCGCCAGTAAGGAGAAATCCTTATCGAAAAGCCCCCTCTTTCCTGGGAACTGCCTGATTATCATTATTGTGATTCTGTAATATTATTTGTGAATAATTAATTATTGATTTATATGATAAGAAAATATTTATTTTATATGGATATAAATGATGGATATATTTATTTTTATGTGGATAAAAATGAAGGAATTAATGCTGAGGTATTTTATCAGTATTTTGTCGATGTGGAGGTATTAAAAATCATCCGTTTGTGGATTTTGGATATTTTTGGTTTGGAATTTGGAAAAACTCAAAGCTACAAAGTTGTAGAGAATTCGATTTCAGGCAGAATGGACATAAAATTCGTATTTTCCTGATAAACGGTCTATTTTCTATGAATTGTTGAAGTTTTGGAAAATAAAATGATTTTTATTAATTTATGGGTGGGACTCACTTGGTTATCAACACATGGACTGCTATCTTTTGGTTCAAAGATGGCTGGTGGCTGGCTTGACAAATTGAGGTGGCGTGGAAGAAGAAAAAGAAATAATATATTTTATTATTTTAGTCCTATGGTGTTCTAGCATTTTCCTATAAATAGGTGTTTATGTTAGAATTGAAAATCACACCAGAAATATAAGTTTTCTCTCTATATATTATCAAGCATATTTTTGTTAGTATTTAGATATCTTGAGTGTTGCTATCGACGCAAGTTCGTTCAAATATATATCCGATATTCAAGTTAAAACAACGCTTCTTTTGAGGTAAGGGATTTTAAGGGTTGTTATGTTTTTCATGTTTCGTAACTTTTCAGACCTTCAAAAATTCTGGAAATTTTTGAAATGATAATTTGATGAGTTTTATTGATTGTGTCCAAAAATGGTAATTTTTGGATGTATATATTAAGAGTTAAGAATTTTATGAGAAAAGACTATTTTAAAAGTAACCGCTTATAACTCCTCGTGGTTAACTCCAAAATTGATGAAATTTTTATTGGAAGTATATCTATATAATATCAGTATACTCTGTGAATTTTGGAATTTTTGGATAAAAGTATAATTTATGATAAATGTTTAAATATTCGGCGGTTTTGGTCATATGAAAAATAGTAAATGAATTTTAAAAATTTTGAGAAAAATATATGTTCAATATGGGACTATATTCTGCTAAATCTCAAAAACTAAATATTTGTGGAACTGATTTGGTATTTTTCATGAAAATAGACTAGTTATGAGTAAATGAATTAAATATGTTATGTAAAGTAAGAAAATTAGAAAATAGGATTTTATGGCTTGGGAATCCTACATGAGGTATATGCAGATTTTTTATGAGGGTTTTGGTTATTGGTGATGAAATCTTATGAGGTTGACATTTTAGAATGATTAAATGCATTATTTAGTAAAGTGTAAACAATTAAAATAAATTATTTATAAGCTTAAGAAATATTATTCTTTTAATATCATTATACCGAAATATTTGTATGGATTTTATTGTGGAATTTCTACCTTTTTTATGTCGGGATTACTATTCACGAGTTACTATTCATGAGTTACTATTCACGAGTTACTATTCACGGGTACTATTCACGACAAAATTGGTTTCTTTTTCTTACCAAATTATAGTTGATTTATGAATATTACTCTTGAGATTAAAACTATATGTTGATCATATTTTTTTTATTATCATATATAACATTTTTATAACCCTAACGATGATATTTCTCTTTGACTTGAGTGTAAAGATGGGTAGATTTTTGGTATGATCATGACTATGGGTTCTCTTTGGCAAAGAAAGTGCAAAGTTGAATTGTTGATTTGGTATGATCATGACCATTGAATTTATAATTGAATATCTTTAGCTTAAGTGCAAAGGTGAATTGATCAACATGGTTATAATTATTGTTTATATAAATTCAAATGATTATATATTTCTTTGAGATATTAATATATTTGGCCTGTAGTGTAAATATGAACGGTTGAGGAATATCTTTGGCCACAAAGCAAAGATTAATTGTTGATGAATATCTTTGGCCTGAAAGTGCAAAAGATTAATTGTTGAGGAATATCTTTGCCCAGAAAGTGCAAAGATGACATGTTGTTGAATATCTTTTGCCAAGAGTGCAAAGATGAACTGTTGATGAATATCTTTGGCCCATAGTACAAAGATGAATTTATTAGTATGATTATGAACAGGAACTGTTATTCGGTATAACCATGATCTTTGATGTTTTAGGTAAAGAAATGTGACAAAAATTATCTTCGTCCTGGATGCGAATAAAAATTTAGAATCACAATTATGATTATGAGTTATTCATATGATTGTGGACCAGAACTGTTGATTGATGATACAGGGATAAAACATTGTTGGTTGATTTTTAACATAGAGAAGATAATAGACTTTATGGTCTATTTGACTCTTCTAATGGATCGCTTTCTTACCGCAACTATGGTTGAAAATTTTATCATCTACCATATGTTCTAAATCTCGATTTATTATTGATGAAGGCTATTGATAATTTAATTATCTTTAGTCATGATATTCTTTTATCGAAAGCTAGTTGTGCTCACCCTTTTGCTTCACAATTATTTTCGTGTAATAAGAGTGTAAGCTGGGAAAGCGATGGGGTAACAGGGAAATAGAACGGTGGTCATCATTTAGTAGTTATATTTGGTGAATCAACTAGGGTGAGGCGAACCCAACGTTTGAAGGGTGTTTTGCCACTATCATACAAGATATCTAATGACATACAACCTCGTGTCATCATAAGACAAGGTTGTGCTCATCCACTTGTTGAGTATATTTACGAGCACTACCTATATAATCTTGGTGTTTGTTTGAAGTATAATTCTCAATTAGAGACAGTGGAGATAATGATATGTCAAGAGAAGACTCACCATTGGGAAGAATATGATAGTAATCTTCTCGTTTTTCTTTGGGATCTATTGGGTCAACCAAGGATAATTCCTGTGGCCATATGATATCTATCATAACCTAGTAAGCATGGCCTCCCATGTACGTAAGGTTTCTTTGAGCACTTCCCAAAGATTCTAATTTCTAAAACAGTTTTTGACTATACCTTTATGTAAGGTGTCATTGTGACGTGCTATCCAAGGTTGGGATGAGAGTCACAGTTGGTATATATTTGTATCCAAACTCACAGCATATGTGTTGTTGTATTTTGCTCGACAATTGTTGTAATAAAATTGTAGTTGTTTTCTGTACCATGTATTTAGCGACTCAGAATAGGTTGGATGGAATGAACCTGTTTTGGGGTTGTCACAAGTTTATTCTTAGTGCATTCGGCATTATCCTTATCATTCTTGCAAGGAAAATTGTCCTTTGTGTATAAAACGTTGATTCATATATAGCCAAATCTTTGAGAGTGATAAGCACTATATAAACCAAATTGATCCTAAACTATAAAGTGCTATATTTATTTTGATATATCATTGGTTTATTTATCATAAATCTCTTATTTGCAAGATCTTAACTTTCATTGTTGTTATTCTATATCTTATAAAATGATATACTTGATATATATGTGCTCAAACTTTGTTAATGTGTTTGTGTAAGAAGCAAAATATAACTATAATAAACAAATTTAAACTAATTAACATTTTAAGGCAATACAAAGAGGACATTATTGGCTTCTAATTATTTGGACCGTAAGAAGTATATACATTCAATTACTAGGGCAAACAAAATTAATATTGTACTTAACCTATTTTTTAGGCAAATTGAAATGTAACTTCATTGAAATGGAGCCCCTTTGTTTGCTTGTTATTATTTGCGTAATTGTCACCACCCCCACCACAAGAAGATCTTCATTAGAGAAAATAAAATGAAGCATTTAATTTTTTGGTTGTTATTTAAGTGGGAATGGAAAATAAAATAAAATAAAATGGATTCTATCCAGTGTTAAAAGGGAAAAGAAGCACCACCGCTGCGTTATGCCGCCATCACCACCAATGCGCACTACGTCGTTGATCTGTTAAAGGGCGAGGAGGATCGGAGGACCGAAATTGAGGGAGACGGCGGGAAGGAGGTGAGATTTGAGAGCCACGTGAGGGAGGACCGAGGAAAGAGAGAGAAATGTTTACAGCGATGGCAAATGAGAAAACTATAATGCCCCCAAAATCTGAGTACTCGCTACAACAGACTTTGCGTTCACTATTCATCATCATCCTCAACATCTATCAATATTTTTTTTTATTTAACTAGTCTATTTATACATTATATCACATACTTCATCACGGTATCGCAACTTAGGTCTTATTCTTTTTACCTGATACCAACCTGTAACCTTTATATGATTTTAATCTTCCATTCTATAGTTTAAATCTGACCATTTTGGTCCTATCATTATTTTCTACCTGCACCATGTTAATGTTTGGCAAGAGTTAGCATCAAATATGCTCAATAAGTATAAAATTGAAATGAAACAATTTAATGAATAAACATGAATCAATAATTTAATATTTCTTAATTGTAAGGATTATCAACTTTAGTTACTTGAATGGTCGACTTAAAGGAAAGAGAGTTATGTTGAATCGCATCTATATGTGATCAACGTAATAACACTTGAATATGACATGTAACATGTTACCTTACTATATGTAGTACACAAAGTGATTTGTCGTAATAACTTAACAGCTTAATAAATATACTTTGAAAAAATGAATAGCTTCGTTAAAGAGGCTTTTCAACATGTGAAGCTTCAGAAATGTGTGACAACACAAAGTAAATAAGTAGTACTAGAACTTCAATATCATAGCCTTTTTCTTTAGATTATTACTGAGGGGTCGTTAACCATTAACTCTTTAATTTTTCAAAAACATTTCTTTGATAGAGCGCAACCTAACAACCTGACAATCTAAAGCCTCGCCATAACAATATATGGCCTGGCTATATAATCTCCAAGTCGGCATTATATGAACAATAATTATTTAACAGTCAACTAAAAACTTTTACCAATGGTTTTGAGGACCATGAACTCATCATACAGATTTCAACAGTCATAATTGCTTTGATTGTTATACATGGTCATGAGGACCATGAACACATCATACATAATTCAAAAGTCATAATTACTCTTAATTCTATACATGGTCATGAGAAATTGAACTCTTTTATAAAAGTTAATAGCCACAAAATTGTCAAATCTTTTAATTATGCCAAAACTAAAAGAGTTAAGTCGACACTATATGGCCCAAAAGTCCCCACAGTTATATAAACTGTTGACTCCATAAGTGGTTAATAGTCACATAGACTTAAAAATTTTCCATAAATGTGGCCTTATATTATGAGGTTGTTCTTCCTCAGTCTTAACTACTTTCACAACAGAGTAGCCGAAACAAATGACATTCACTCTTAAAATAATATTCAAGATCAACATATTGAATAGTTTGATATTACATAACAACGAACATAAGTTTAGCTAATAAAAAAAATTCAAATGCACGTAGTGCCGAAACTTGCACAATTATTAAAAAAATTCGTAAGTTTAGAACTTGCAATAATAAACAATCTTACTACAAGTTAAAGAAATTGCTCAAAGTGAAGAAACTTGCAAAAATTTAAGGAAACTAAACATAATAATAATCAATTTGTACAAGTAGTGAAACTTTCTCTCATCCATAGTTCATCATCTACATTATTCACATTCAATAATTCTTTCTTCCATACTCAATTCTGATTCTTCTACAACATTAAATATAAAATATTTTCTGTCAACAAAATAACTTCCTCAGAATAATATTTACTTATAATTATTTACTTCCCATAATTATATTTTAACATTCTTGTTAACTTCTCCAATAATCTTATAATTCAAAATTAAATTCAAACATTCTAAATTTTAAGAAAATCTCTTCGTTACGACAAAATAAGTTATTATACGTCAAAATATATATTTTTTCAAAATTCATCTCAAGCCAAGTTATAACACTCGTTTTCCTAATTTTACTTTAACAAAACACTATTTTTTTTTGTATCATAACTCTTTCGTTACTTATCCCTTTTTGTTCATTCTTGAGTCATATTAAATTTATATATAGTGATAAATTTATATATATATATATATATACACACACACACACAATTATTTTTTATATTTCATGAGATACGAAGAGTTTAATTTTTTCATTGTATCTAGAAAATATATAGTCTTGAATAGGCCTGACAATTTGGCTTACAAATTGGTAGCCCAATCCAAATTAACTTGGACCATATGAATTGGTTAATAACTACTTTAAATTATCTAAGTTGGATAAAATTTAGACCCGTATTTCTTAAAAGATAAATAAACACGAACCAGTTAACTAATTTCAACCTATTTTTTAATTTGTTCCGAACTAAAATCAAAAGAATCCAATTCTCTCCTCTCACACATCGTCTTCTCCGTCTCCTTCTTCATAATCGAAAGATTGAATGTCACTTTTGCCCCCTCCAAGTTGTGTCACTCACTTTTAAAGTCTTCCCTAAAATTTATTTTTCGCTAATTAGGTCCTTAAAACGATATTTTTTGACATTTTCATTCTTTTTACCAAATTTGACCCCAATCTGACCCATTTAGACCAAATTTTTACCCAATCTAGATGCCCAGTTTGACCCGAACCCAATTTTACCAAATAATTATTTTCAAATTATTATTTTAAATATTTAAAAATAAATATTATTTTTAAAATAATAATTTTTAATATTTTAAAATATTAATTAATTATAATATTTTAAAATAAAATAATTATTTTTAACATTTTAAATAAAATATTATTTTTAAAATAATACTTATATTTAATATTTTAAAATAAAATAGTATTTTTCAAAAATAATAATTTATTTTAATATTATAAAATAAAATATTATTTTAAAAATAATATTTATTTTTTATATTTTAAAATAAAATTAAAATTTTAAAAGATTTTAAAATAGTTATTAATTTTAGAGAAAATATTAGAAACTTTTATTTTTCCTAAATTGAGTGAAGTTTCATAAAATATAGATTCAAAAATTTAAAGTTTAAAATTTTAAATTCTTTATTATTTTTATGAAAATATACACATCGTTTTAAAAAATATAAAATTCAATTTTTTAATGAAAATAAAGTTTTCTAATTTTATTTTTTAAATCTATATTTTATGAAATTTACTATTTTTTAAAAATATATTTCTATTTTTTACTAAAAATAAAGTTGTATTTTGTTGTTTTATTTTTTTAATCTATATTTTATAAAACTTTACTCATTTTTTAAATATAAAAATTTTATAATTTTTTTTCTTGAAAATAATAATTTTTAAAAAACTTTTAATTTTTTTTTAAAATGAATCAGTTTTTTATTTATCTTTTAATGTTTTTTGTATTTTAATTTCTATTTTTAGTTTTTGTTTTTAAAATTCTAATATTAAGAATACATATAATAATGGTAAAGACAAAAACCATTTTTTTTCTAAAAATAATGTGTTTACATAAAAAATGAAAAAATCTATTTCTTTGGAAAATAAAGTTTTGTTTTCTTATTTAATTTTTTAAATCTTTATTTTATGAAACTTTACTCATTTTATACAAAAAATAAAAGCTTCTAATATTTTTTTTCCGAAAATAATAATTATTTTTAAGAATATTTAAAATAATAATAATTTTTAATATTTTAAAATAAATTATTATTTTCAAAATATTAATTACTTTTATAATAATTTAAAACTTTTTAGTTTTTTTTATAAAAAATTATTGGTGAAATGGGATTGGGTTAAACTAGGTCGGGTGGAACAAAATTTGGTCAAAATGGGTAGGGTTCAAATCGGGTAAAAGAACGGAAATAT
The DNA here is from genome assembly GCA_020205605.1 of Panax ginseng. Lineage (NCBI taxonomy): Eukaryota > Viridiplantae > Streptophyta > Magnoliopsida > Apiales > Araliaceae > Panax > Panax ginseng. The sequence goes on from CM035141.1 coordinate 83,921,239, forward strand.
CAAAAAATGTCCCTTTAAGGATTTAATTGGTGAAAAATAAACTGTAGGGACAACTTTAAAAGTGGGTGGCAACTTGGAGAGCTGTCATTCTGACTAATCAAAAAAACCCATCTATGTATTCTCTCTCTTTCTATTTCGATCTCTATATAATTCTAGGTGTAAGTTGCATTATGAGTCGTCTGCCAAAAGAAAACAGATTCTATGTTCCCAATTCTCTTGTCTTCCTTTTGTCTCTCCACTTACATTTTGACACATGTCTTTTTATTTAATTTTAGAGTTAATTGGTGTTAAGTAAGAGATTATGTGTCAAAATGTAAGTGGAGGGACACAAGAAAATATGAGAATTGGAAACAGAGGATCTGCTCTCCTGCCAAAAGGCCTTGGGAATTTTTTTTTGCTACCCTCTGATCATGTGTTATTATTCCACTACTTTTTTTAACCTTCTCAGTTCCTATTCTTGTCATTTTAGCTTTGTTTTGAATTTGGTACAAGTATTTCTTTTATATTTTATATTTATTATTATATGTTTTTTATATTTCCTATTGTCTTTCCTTCTTCATATCTTTTAGATTTGGGAAAAAATAACATAAAATTTGAGTTGTAGGTTGCTTCATGTTCATTTTTTCTGGCTTAATAGCTCCTTCAGTTTTGTCAATTTATTTATTTTTTATTTTTAGCAAAAGACAAATGTAATAAGTTAATAACTAAGAAATATAACCAAGTGATCGTGTCACATTGTCCCGGAGTCTGAATTTTTTTTAGAGAGAAAATATGTTCAAAAAAAATTAGAAAGAGAAATTCAACGAATATTATAAAAAATTAATATATTTAGTAATTTACTTCATTTGATCATAATAATAGTACGTAAGTTTTAAATTTAAAACTTGCACAATTATTAAAAAATTTCGTAAGTTTAGAACTTGCAATAATAACAATCTTACTACAAGTTAAAGAAATTGCTCAAAGTGAGGAAACTTGCAAAAATTTAAGGAAACTAGCACACAATAATCAATTTGTACAAGTTGGGGAAACTTGTCTCGGTCCATAGTTCATCATCTACATTATTCACATTCAATAATTCTTTCTTCCATACTCAATTCTGATTCTTCTACAACATTAAATATAAAATATTTTCTGTCAACAAAATAACTTCCTCGGAATAATATTTACTTTTATTAATTTACTTCCCATAATTATATTTTAACATTCCTGTTAACTTCTCCAATAATCTTATAATTCAAAATTAAATTCAAACATTCTAATTTATGAAAATCTCTTCGTTATGACAAAATAAGTTATTATATCGTCAATATATATATATATATATATATATATATATATATATATATATATATATATATTCAAAATTCATCTAAAGCCGAGTTATAACACTCGTTTTCCTAATTTTACTTTAACAAAACACTATTTTTGTTTGTATCATAACTCTTTCGTTACTTATCCCTTTTTGTTCATTCCTGAGTCATATTAAAATTATATATATTGATAAATTTGAACTTAGAATTTGTCTTTCCATATTCATTAGTTCCCAAACTATGTCAAACATGTATGCGTATATATATATATACACACACAGACAATTATTTTTTATATTTCATGGGATACGAAGAGTTTAATTTTTATATTGTGTGGCGCCCCCAAAATTAGGTATACATCACCCATTCTGAGTCGCCAGATACATGGTACAAAATTCAAATACAACTTCATTTATACAACTGTTGAGTTGTCGTATAGAATACGACCACGGTTAACTATGAGTTTTAATACAAATGTATGTAACTCTCATGGTGCTTCGACCACAACCTTACAATGGTACTTTACATAAAAGTATAGTCAAAAACTGTTTTAGAAATTAAAATCTTTGGGAAGTGTTCAAGGAAACCTTCGTACATGGGAGGCCATGCGTCTAGGTTATAATAGATATCATATGGCCGCGTAATTATCCTTGGTTGACCAATAGACCCCAAAGAAAACGAGAAGATTACTATCATCTTCTTTCTAATGGTGAGTCTTCTCTTGACACATAACTATATCTCCACTGTTTCCAAGTGAATATTATATTTCAAATAAACTCCAAGATCATATAGGTAGTATCCGTAGATATACTCAGCAAGTGGATGCGCACAACCCTGACTTATGATAACACGAGGTTGTATGTCATTAGACATCTTGTATGATAGTGGCAAAACACTCTTCCAAAGTTGGGTTCACCTCACCCTATTTGATTCACCAAATATAACTACTAAATGTTGTATAGAATACAACACACGCTTTATATCTTTGTTTAGGAGAACCTCCATGACTAGAGACCACCATTTCTATTTCCCCTGTTATTCTGCTTTCGACTAAGCAACATTCTTATGGCAACACTCTTATTACCTGAAAGGAATTGTACGTGAAGCAGAAAGGGTGAGCACAACTCACAATCACCCCTCCTTATGAAATTTCGCCCTCAAAATTTACGTACGTACCTGATATTCGAAGAGATGAGAATACCTTGCTTTCTTTTTGGATTGTACCTTCCAGGTTATATCCTCTCAGATCATGATTTTCCATTGCTCATCTCCCGTATTTCAGATATCATTCTAGAATATATCTTCAAAACAAAGGTTAATTGACATATCACAATTTGTCAACTTATCATAAACAATTTTCAAGCTTAGGTAAGTCACACACTCAACAAGTATATAACTCGTCTCTCTCCTCCTAGTTCTAGACTCTTATCTCCGCCAGCGACCATATCCCTAAGCTCTGATACCAACTGTGACGCCCCCAAAATTAGATATACATCACCCATTCTGAGTTGTCAGATACATGGTACAAAATTCAAATACAACTTTATTTATACAATTGTTGAGCTGTCGGATAGAATACGACCACAGTTAACTATGAGTTTTAATACAAATGTATGTAACTCTCATGGTGCCTCGACCACAACCTTACAATGGTACTTTACATAAAAGTATAGTCAAAAACTGTTTTAGAAATTAAAATCTTTGGGAAGTACTCAAGGAAACCTTCGTACATGGGAGGCCATGCGTCAAGGTTATAATAGATATCATATGGCCACAGAATTATCCTTGGTTGACCCAATAGACCCCAAAAAAAACGAGAAGATTACTATCATCTTCTTTCCAATGGTGAGTCTTCTCTTGACATATAACTATCTCCACTGTTTCCAAGTGAATATTATATTTCAAATAAACTCCAAGATCATATAGGTAGTGCCCGTAGATATACTCAGCAAGTGGATGCGCACAACCTTGTCTTATGATAACACGAGGTTATATGTCATTAGACATCTTGTATGATAGTGGCAAAACACCCTTCTAAAGTTGGGTTCACCTCACCCTATTTGATTCACCAAATATAACTACTAAATGTTGTATAGAATACAACACACTTTTCTATACTGTTTAGGGAGAACCTCCACAGCTAGAGACCACTGTTCTATTCCCCTGTTATTCCCGCTCGACCTGGCAACATTCTTACAGCAACACTCTTATTACCTGAAAGGAATTGTACGTGAAGCAGAAAGGGTGAGCACAACTAGCCCAGTAAAGAATATCATGACTAAAGATAATTAAATTATCAATAACTTCATCAATAATAAATCAGAGATTTAGAACATATGATAGATGATAAAACTTTTCAACCATAGTTGCAGCGGAACGAGCAATCCATTAGAAGAGTTAAATAGACCATAAGGTCTATTATCTTCTCTATATTAAAAGTCCACCAATAATGTTTTATCCCTGTAAAATAAATCAACAATTCCCGTCCACGATCATGTGAATAACTCATAATCACAATTGTGATTCTAAATTCCTCTTCGCACCTGTGATTTAAGATAATTTTCATCACATGTCTTCACCTGTAGAAAGAAGAGTCTTTGGATATAGAAGTAGTGAAGTAATGTAACACTTTTCTTCTTTCTCTCTATAGTTTCTCTCTCTAGAGTTTCAGTGAATTCGTAAGAAATAATGAATGAATGAGCTTCTATTTATAGAAGAATGGACTGCATAGTAACTAATTCATGAACGGTGCATATTGATTTACTTTAAACGGATGGTCCATATTTAAAGCAAAATCTTTTAAATAAAACATAATATATTCTATTTATAATCTAATAAAATGAATAACTTTATAAAAGTATTCTGTTTTATATAAAAAGATTTTACTATGCAAAACACTATGCAACACTATGCATAATAAAATATAATATATTCTATATATAGAATAACTTTATAAAAGTATTCTGTTTTATATAAAAAGATTTTACTATGCAAAACACTATGCATAAGAGAATATAATATATTCTATTTATAGAATAACTTTATAAAAGTATTCTGTTTTATATAAAAAGCTTTTCTATTTTATTACATTAATAATATCAATAAAACAAAACTGAGTGACTTATCACATAAGCATCAATAATAAATACCGTGTGCTACTATAAAACCACGCGTATTATTGTACTTTTACTACCGAGTAGTTCAACAGTATTAATGGTAAAACTTCCGTCGTTATTTTTAATAAAATATTTTTGTTGTTTTCTCAATCCGACAATAATTCCGTTGTGGGGTCCACCAATGATTGTACCGTCGTACGAATATTCCCCGACAAAAAGAATATTCTCCGACTAATCGAATATTCCCCGACACAACGAATATTTTATATCAACTTGCTTACTTTGCAAAAAAAAAAATTCACATATTACCCTTAACTTTAAACTTTTATCAATTTAACTATTTGCCAAAATAAAAAAATTGAATACTTTTATTTCATAAAATTCGGGGTCTCACACATTGTATCTAAAAAATATAGTCTTGAATAGGCCTGACAATTTGGCTTACAAATTGGTAGCCCAATCCAAATTAACTTGGACCATATGAATCGGTTAATTAGTACTTTAAATTATCTAAGTAGGTTAAAATTTAGACCCGTATTTCTTAAAAGATAAACAAACACGAACCAGTTAACTGATTTCAACCTATTTTTTAATTTGTTCCAAACTAAAATCAAAAGAATCCAATTCTCTCCTCTCACACATCGACTTCTCCGTCTCCTTCTTCATAATCGAAAGATTGAATGTTACTTTGTCCCTCCAAGTTATGTCACTCACTTTTAAAGTCTTCCCTAAAATTCATTTTTCGCTAATTAGGTCCTTAAAACGATATGTTTTGACATTTTCGTTCCTTTTATCAAATTTGACCCCAATCCGACCCATTTAGACCAAATTTTTACCCAATCAAGATGTCCAGTTTGACCCGAACCCAATTTTACCAATTAATTATTTTCAAATTATTATTTTAAATATTTAAAAATAAAATATTATTTTTAAAACAATAATTTTTTTAATATTTTAAAATATTAATTAATTATAATATTTTAAAATAAAATAATATTTTTCAAAAATAATAATTTATTTTAATATTATAAATTAAAATATGATTTTTAATATAATATTTATTTTTTATATTTTAAAATAAAATTAAAATTTTAAAAAGATTTAAAAATAGTTATTAATTTTAGAAAAAATATTAGAAACTTTTATTTTTTCCTAAATTGAGTGAAGTTTCATAAAATATAGATTCAAAAAATTCAAGTTTAAAATTTCTAATTCTTTATTAATTTTAGGAAAATATACACATCGCTTAAAAAATATAAAAATCATATTTTTTTAATGAAAATAAAGTTTTCTAATTTTATTTTTTTAATCTATATTTTATGAAATTTACTAATTTTTTTTAAAAATATTTCTATTTTTTACTAAAAATAAAGTTGTATTTTGTTGTTTTATTTTTTAATCTATATTTTATAAAACTTTACTCATTTTTTAAATATAAAAATTTTCTAATTTTTCTTGAAAATAATAATTTTAAAAACTTTTAATTTGGTTTTTTTTTAAAAATGAATCAGCTTTTTATTTATCTTTTAATGTTTTTGTATTTTAATTTCTATTTTTAGTTTTTGTTTTTAAAAACTCTAATATTAAGAATACATATAATAATGGTAAAAGGCAAAACCAATTTTTCCTTCTAAAATAAAGTGTTACATAAAAAATGAAAAAAAATCTATTTCTTTGAAAATAAAGTTTTATTTTCTTATTTAATTTTTTTGAATCTTTATTTTATGAAACTTTACTCATTTTATGAAAACATAAAAGCTTCTAATATTTTTTCCTAAAAATAATAATTATTTTAAGAATATTTAAAATAATTATTATTATTAATATTTTAAAATAAAATATTATTTTCAAAATATCATTTACTTTTATAATAATTTAAAACTTTTTAGTTTTTTTTAAAAAAAAATAATTGGTGAAATTGGCATTGGGTTAAACTAGGTCGGGTGGAACAAAATTTGGTCAAAATGGGTAGGGTTCAAATCGGGTAAAAGAACTGAAATGTCAAAAAAATAGACAAATGCAATACTGAACCGTATTTTATTTTATTTTTTGGTAGAAGGCAACATGTAGTACAAATCTGGTCAAGGATTTTACAATTTCCTTGAAATATGTAACTGTAGAGCTTTTCGAAGGATGACATTTGTATCAGAGGACTTTACAAATTCATACAGGCTTCTCTTCTTCCGTTGAGTTATTTTTGAATGTAATTTGATGCCAATAATTTTCGGATAAAGGCAATTTATTCTTTGAGATTGAATAATCAGTTTATTCTTAGTGCAATCGGCATTATCCTTATCATTCTTGCAAGGAAAATTGTCCTTTGTGTATAAAACGTTGATTCATATATAGCCAAATCTTTGAGAGTGATAAGCACTATATAAACCAAATTGATCCTAAACTTTAAAGTGCTATATTTATTTTGATCATTGGTTTATTTATCATAAATCTTACTTGCAAGATCTTAACTTTCATTGTTGCTAGTCTATATCTTATAAAATGATATACTTGACATATATGTGCTCAAACTTTGTTAATGTGTTTGTATAAGAAGCAAAACATAACTATAATGAACAAATTTAAACTAATTAACATTTTAAGGCAATACAAAAAGGACATTATTGGCTTCTAATTTGGACCGTAAGAAGTATATACATTCAATTACTAGGCAAACAAAATTAATATTGTACTTAACCTATTTTTAGGTAAATTGAAATGTAACTTACTGAAATGGTGCCCCTTTGTTTGCTTGTTAATATTTGCAGTGTCACCACCCCCCACCACAGTACTCTTCATTAGAGAAAATAAAATGAAGCATTTAATTTTTGGTTGTTATTTAAGTGGGAATGGAAAATAAAATAAAATAAAATGGATCCTATCTAGTGTTAAAGGGGAAAAGAAGCACCACCGCTGCGTTATGCCACCACCACCACCAATGCGCACTACGCCGTTGATCTGTTAAAGGGGACGAGGAGGATCGGAGGACCGAAATTGAGGGAGACGACGGGAAGGAGGTGAGATTTAATAGCCACGTGAGGGAGGAGCGAGGAAAGAGAGAGAAATGTTTACAGCGGCGGCAGAGGAGAAAACTATAATGCCCCCAAAATTTGAGTACTCGCTACAACAAACTTGGTGTTCACTATTCATCATCATCCTCAACATCTATCAATATTTTTTTATTTAACTAGTCTATTTATACATTATATCACATACTTCATCGCGGTATCGCAACTTAGGAATATTGAAATGTAACTTACTGAAATGAAGCCCCTTTGTTTGCTTGTTATTTGCAGTGTCACCACCCCCTCCACAGTACTGTTCATTAGAGAAAATAAAATGAAGCATTTAATTTTTGGTTGTTATTTAAGTGGGAATAGAAAATAAAATAAAATAAAATAAAATGGATTCTATCCAGTGTTAAAGGGGAAAAGAAGCACCACCGCTGCGTTATGCCACCACCACCACCAATGCACACTACGCCGTTGATCTGTTAAAGGGGACGAAGAGGATCGGAGGACCAAAATTGAGAGAAACGACGGGAAGGAGGTGAGATTTGAGAGCCACGTGAGGGAGGAGCGAGGAAAGAGAGAAATGTTTACAGCGACGGCAGAGGAGAAAATTATAATGCCCCCAAAATCTGAGTACTCGCTACAACAAACTTGGTGTTCATTATTCATCATCATCCTCAACATCTATCAATATTTTTTTTATTTAACTAGTCTATTTATACATTATATCACATACTTCATCGCGGTATCGCAACTTAGGTCTTATTCTTTTTACCTGATACCAACCTGTAACTTTTATATGATTTTAATCTTCCATTCTATAGTTTAAATCTGACCTTTCTAGTCCTATCATTATTTTCTACCTGCACCAAGTTAATGTTTGGCAAGAGTTATCATCAAATATGCTCAATAAGTATAAAATTGAAATGAAACAATTTAATGAATAAACATGAATCAATAATTTAATATTTCTAAATTGTAAGGATTATCAACTTTAGTTACTTGAATGGTCGACTTAAAGGAAAGAGAGTTATGTTGAATCGTACTATATGTGATCAACGTAACAACACTGAATATGACATATAACATGTTACCTTACTATATGTAGTACACAGTGACTTGTCAGAATAACTTAACAGTGAATAAATATACTTTGAAAAATTGAATAGCTCGTTAAAGAGGCTTTTTAATATGTGAAACTTCAAAAATGTGTGACAACACAAAGTAAATAAGTAGTATTAGAACTTCAATATCATAGCCTTTTTCTTTAGATTATTACTGAGGGGTCGTTAACCATTAACTCTTTAATTTTTCAAAAACATTTCTTTGATAGAGCGCAACCTAACAACACAATATATGGCATGACTATATAATCTCCAAGTCGGCATTATATGGACAATAATTCTTTCTTCCATACTCAATTCTGATTCTTCTACAACATTAAATATAAAATATTTTCTGTCAACAAAATAACTTCCTCAGAATAATATTTACTTTTATTAATTTACTTCCCATAATTATATTTTAACATTCTTGTTAACTTCTCCAATAATCTTATAATTCAAAATTAAATTCAAACATTCTAAATTTTAAGAAAATCTCTTCGTTACGACAAAATAAGTTATTATACGTCAATATATATATATTTTCAAAATTCATCTCAAGTCGAGTTATAACACTCGTTTTCCTAATTTTACTTTAACAAAACACTATTTTGTTTGTATCATTACTCTTTCGTTACTTATCCCTTTTTGTTCATTCTTGAGTCGTATTAAAATTATATATAGTGATAAATTTGAACTTAGAAGTTGTCTTTCCATATCCATTAGTTCCCAAACTATGTCAAACATGTATGTGTATATATATATATATACACACACACACACAGAAAATTATTTTTTACATTTCATGGGATACGAAGAGTTTAATTTTTTCATTTGTATCGAAAATATATAGTCTTGAATAGGCCTGACAATTTGGCTTACAAATTGGTAGCCCAATCCAAATTAACTTGTGTAAGACCCCAAATAATTAATCAATGAAATTTAATTTCCTCTAATTATTATTTTGAAATAGTAAGGGTTGATTTGATTAATGTGGATAGTTATGGGTAAAATACGCAAGTATTTCAAAATAAGCAAATGGTTATAAAATATTCATTATTGTCGGGGAATATTCATTTGGTCGTGGAATATTCATACTGTCGGGGAATATTCGTACGACGGCGCAGCCATGTGTGGGCCCCATAACGAAAAGCGATTGGAGGAAGAAAACGACAAATATAAGTTGTTTAAAAATAACGGCAGAAGTTGTTACTGCAGGTACATCGTTGGAATACCGTTGGTTAAAAACACGAATGTCTGGCGTTGTTGCACAAGAAGAGATACTGTATTGCACCAATTATTGACTCTTACGTAAGAAGGCGCTTACTCAATAATGGTTACATGAATTATCGCTCAAAAGATTTTATTGATTTAATAATTGTTGCGTTGATATTTATATTGTCATTGTTTCAATAATTATCATTACACAAGATTTTCATTATCGAAGCAATAATTCATATTATCCGAATAATATTATTAGATAACATTATTGGCAATGTCTAGAAAGTTCGCTTCAAGGAGAGGTTTGGTCACCTAATTGCGCGCACCAAGAAGGAGAAATTCTTATTGGAAAGCCCTCTTTCTGGGAACCTACTCGTTGTCAATATTGTGATTCGTAATATTATTTGTGAATAATTATTTATTGATTTATATGATGAGGAAAATATTGATTTTATGTGAATATAGATGGAGAAAATTTTTAATGTGACAATTGTTGAAAATTAAAATTTTATCTTTTCTCGATAAAATAATTCATTTAAATATATTATTATATTTTTAATAATATAATAATGGTGATATTTTTACAATGAATGTGTGATATATGAGTATACGAGGAGAAAGAGTATTTTTGTTGCAATAAATATTTAAAACATGTTAAATATGTTGGTGGACCCCATTTCTTGACTGAAATTTGATTATAGCTTGTAAAATCTCTGTTTGTGGATTTTGGTCAATTTCGCTTGGAATTTGGAAAAATTTTCTTCTGCAACGTTGTAGAGAATTGAATTTCCTATAAAAGGGCTATTTATTATGAATTATTGAAGTTCCGAAGCTCCGAAATAATTGATTTTTGAAAGTTTAAAATATTTTTAATATGAAAAATGTTTTTGGTGATTTGAGTGTGGGTCTTGCATGTGTTTTAATGGCTGAATTCAGTTGGTATGCCTAGGAAGTTGTAGAAATAATAATAATAATATTAAATTAAATTTTCTACTTTGGTGTTCTAAGCATTTTCCTATAAATAGGTGCTTGGGTTAGAATTGAAAATTACACCGTAAACTCAAGTTTTCTCTCTATATTATCGAGCGTATTCTTGTGAGTATTTTGAGTATACTTTGAGTATTGCTATACTCTGGTGCAAGTTCAAGTCATAGTCAATATCCGACGTTTCAAACTAAATCTTGTCTTTCGAGGTAAGGGATATTTTTTTTTAAAATGATATTATTTATTCTAATATCATTATGCCAAGTATTGATCTCGAACTTTTAATCAAATTTGGAACTTTTAGTGTGTCGGGTTACTATTCACGATACTGAGATTATTCACTTAATAAGGCACTATTCATCAAAAAATAAAATTTTTTCTTTTCGTTCAAAATATCTATTCTGGATACTAGCTTTGATTGTATCCATGTTTTGATCATTCTTGAATTTTACACCACTATGATTATTTTTGAGGTATTTTTGGACGTGGATAAAACAAAGTACGAATCCTTAATCCTTAATCCTTGTCATTTTGATTCACTGGATTCGTTTCTTTAAAAAATATTTTTCATCATCCTCAATCTTAAATGATGATATTGTGGAATATCTTTGGCCTGTAGTGCAAAGATGAATGATTTCTGATGAATATCTTTGGCCCGTAGTGCAAAGATGAACATGTGTTTAGATGAACATGATTAATCGATGAATATCTTTGGCTCAGAGTGCAAAGATGAATATTTGATTCCGATATATATTGATTGATGTTACATGAATAAAAGATGAGCGACGAACTTTAAAATTCATACATAGAAGATAGTAGTTTGCATTCTCTACTTAACTCTTCTAATGAATTATTATTTCATGTAATATTGATTTAAAACTTGTTGTCTATTGTATTCTATTAGATTTTTCCATGTTGAAGACTAACGATAATTTTGTTGTATATTATCTTAGTCATAATATTCTTTTTTGGGCTAGTTGAGCTCACGCTTTTCCTTTTTGTTCCATTTTTCTTCTCGGGAGGCGAGAATGTAATGAGTATGTCTGAGCCTGGGGTATGGAATGATGGTTTAGAGAGAGTTGTTTAGTAGTCCTCACCATTTTTGTAAAATAATGTATCAATAAATGTGATGAGGATTTATTTGGGTATAGATAGTGTCTAGAAGATAATATTTGTATTCAAACTCACAGCTTTTACTATTGTAATAATAAAGTTGTAGTTGTTTCATGCACTGTATTGACAACTCGTAATGGGTGATGTATACCTATTTTGGGGGCGCCACGGTTGGTATCGAGCTTAGGGATATGATCTCAAGCGGAGATCGGGGAATAGAACTAGGAGGGAGAGGCGAGTAAATTCTTCGCTAGTGTGTCCTACCTAAGCTTATTTGTTAGTTGGTCAAGATATAGGGATATTATGTGATATATTGATTTGCTTAATTAACCCTTGTTTTATATGATTTGATTTGAGAATGTCGAACGAGAATATTAACAATGGAAATGAGACCGTGGAGACGCCTTTGTACTCACCAACGAGGAGAACGTGCAACAGTGGCAATGTTCCTCCGTGAACAACACCACCGAAAGAGATAATGAGCGAGGGATGTTTAGAAGCTTTTTGCAGTTCATGCAAAATCGACGAGGAGACTTGTGTTCAAAATCTGGGGAGGAAATGATAGCAATTCACGGGTTGTCTGCCCAAGCAGTTCAAAGAGTTGGGACCACCAGAATTTAAGGGAAAGCCGGATCCGATCATGGCGGAAACATGGGTCAAGCAAATTACCAAGATATTCGATGTCTTGGGATACACTGAGGGAGAACAGAAGGTTCCATTCGCCACCTTTATGTTCCGTGATTTGAGGCAGACTCTTTGGTGGGAGTCGTGAAGCGTACTCCATCCGGCCAAGACTCAACATGTCTTGGGAGACATTTGAAACTATTTAATGACAAATACTTTCACGAAAGTGTTCGTCATATGAAGGAAGTGGAGTTCATCGATTAGAGCAAAACAACATGGCGGTGTCTCAAAGACGAGGCAAAGTTTGCAGAGTTATCCGAGTTTGCACCTCATTTGGTGGAGAATGAGGAACGATGACGCGGATGTTTCTTAGAGGTTTGAAACCCTAAGATCGTCAAGATCTCATTTCTCATAAATTTTCTCTCTACTCGAGATGTTGTAAAATGAGGCTCAATTATTAGAGCGAGATAACTAATATGCCTAACCCGAGGACCACAACCAGGATCATAAGGAGATGGCGGTCAACAAAACAATGATAACCGGCGGAGAAAGAAAAAAAAGATTGACAAAATGGTAACCACTACGGTGGTAATCATGGCCATGAAAATAAAAAGCGAAATGAGAGGAGATTTAAAAAGAGGAGATTTAACAACGACCATGTGAAGACAGCGTCTGCGGCTGAAAGAATCGGTTCTAAGGGAGGAGAACGACAACCCAATATATGCTACAAATGCGGAAAAGAGGGACATATCGGTCAAAGCGCCCCACAACAGTTCAAGGTATGCTATAATTGTGGAAAGGAATGACATATCGCTCGGGATTGTACGGTAGCGAAACCTAGTTTAGCGGGGATGGTGACTCAAAAGATTGTCCCAGAAAAGTCAAAGTCAACGGTTCCTGGAAGAGCGTTTGTTGTGACTAGTCAAAATACGAGGAACCCAAACGAGGTGATCACATGTAAGCTAATCATAAATTCTTGTGAAGTTTATACTTTACTAGATACCGGTGCTACCCATTCATTTATCTCTCCTACTTGTGCTCAACGTTTAAATTTGACTCCGGAAAAATTAGACTTTGACCTATCTGTGGAAACTCCGTTAGGAGAAACTTTCATCACATCCACTGTTTATAAATCTTGTTTGATTCAAGTTGGCACCATCACCTTACCTATTGACCTTATCTCTTTAAAGATACTTGCTTTTGATGTGATTTTAGGGATTGATTGGTTAACTACTCATCATGCCAAAATTGATTGTTTTCGTAAGGTTGTTAGCTTTCATATTCCTAAACAACTTTGTTTATGCTTAATTCAAGCAACTAAACCATTAAAATCAATCTTTATCATATCTAATCATAAAGCTATTCGTTTATTGAAAAACGGATGTCAAGCTTTCTTAGCCCATGTTATGGATTTGAATAAAGACACGTCAAATTTGAATAATATTCTGTTGTTATTGACTTTCCCGACGTATTTCACGAAGAACTTCCCGATCTACCCCCGTAGCGTGAAGTTGAATTCTTTATTGATCTTGAACACGGTACAAAGCTCATTTCTAAAACCCCATATTGAATGGCTCTATTGAACTTCAGGAGTTAAAGGTCCAACTACAGGAGTTGTTGGACATCGGTTTCGATTCATCTAGTAGTATCTCCTTGGGGTGCTCTCTGTTTTATTCAGTAAAGAAGAAAAAGCGGGAGTATGCGACTTTGTATTGACTATCGGGAATTGAACCATGTCACCATCAAGAATAGGCATCCTCTACCTCGTATTGATTGATGACTGTTTGACCGATTCAAGGAGCACAATTCTTTTCAAAAATCGATCTTCGATTCGGATATCATCGGTGAAGATTAGAACCGAGGATATTCAAAGGCGCCTTTAGAACTCGATGCGGGCATTATGAATTCTAGTCATGTTTTTGGATTGACTAATGCTCCTGCGGCTTTCATGGATATGATGAACAAAAGTATTCAAGGAATATTTGGATCGATTCGTTGTTGTCTTTATTGATGACATCCTCATATATTCCAAAAGCCATGAAGATCATGAGCACCATTTGAAGTTTGGTACTCCAAAGGCTTCGTGAAAACAAGCTTTATGCCAAGTTAAAGAAATGCGAGTTCGGCTTGAGGAAGTAGCATTCCTTGGGCACGTGGTGTCGAAACATGGAGTATCTGTTGATCCAAATGAAGATTGAAGCAATACAAAGTTGGGAAGCAACCAAAGTCGGTGGCCAAGAAATGCACGCTTTTTCGGGCTTAATTTGGTTATTATCGGAGATTCGTGGAAGGATTTTCTCGAATCACTACTCCATTAACTCGGTGACTCGGAAAGATATAAAATTCGTATGGGGCGAGGAATGCGAGAAGAGTTTCCAAGAGCTTAAGAGGAGACTTATTTTGCAGACTGTTCTAACAATACCATCCGTACGGATGGATTTGTTATCTGCCGATGCTTCGGGCAAAGGGTTAGGATGTGTTCTCATGCAACGTGGGAAAGTCATAGTTTATGCCTCATGACAACTTAAAGAATATGAGAGGAATTATCCTACTCATAATCTAGAGTTAGCGATTGTTTTCACGCTAAAAATATGGAGGCACTATCTATATGGGGAGAAAGTGGAGATATATTAGGACCATAAAAGCCTCAAATATTTCTTCATCATAAAAGGAACTCAACATGCAGCAACGACGTTGGCTTGAGTTATTGAAAGATTACGACCACACACTATTCAATACCATCTCGGAAAAGCGAGCGTGGCCGACGTAGCGTTGAGTAGAAGATCATATATGTGAACGCGAGTGCGATGATGTCAAGTATAATGACAGAGCCAACTTTAATAGAAAAAGTTAAGGTTGCTCAAGCCACCAGGCCGGAATGATGCGTATGAAGAAGAAAGTACAAGAAGGTGCTATTTAGGGCGAGAATCGATGATGAAGGAATACTTGAGTCCACCAGATTTTGTGTTCCTAATTACTCTCGAATTGAAGTACAAGATCATGATGGAGGCACACAATACCGTCTCGCAATCCATCCTGGAAGTACCAAAATGTATCGTGATCTTCGACATACATTTTGGTGGAACAATATGAAGAGAGAGATTGCAAAGTTTATCTCGATGTGTTTAACTTGTCAACGTGTAAAGGCGGAGCATCTAGTACCTAAGGGTCCGTTGCAACCACTTGAGATTCCGAAATGGAAGTGGGAACACATTATCATAGATTTCGTTACGGGTCTTCCTACGGTTTCTCAAGGCATCAATGCTATTTGGGTTATTGTTGATAGATTAACCAAGTCTGCTCATTTCTTGCCGATACGGGAGACTTATTCCCTTGAACGTCTTGCTAGTATATATGTAAATGAGATTGTGAGGTTGCATGGCATGCCAGTATCCATAGTTTCGGATTGTGACCCAAGATTCACTTCAAGATTTTGGGTTAGCTTGCAAAAAGCTATGGGCATGGATTTACGATTCAGTTCGGCATACCATCCTCAAACGGACGGACAATCAGAGAGGACTATTCAAACTCATGAAGATCTATTAAGACTCTGTGTCCTAGACTTCAAAGGCGGTTAGGATAAGTATTTACCATTGGTGGAATTCTCCTACAACAAATGATTATCGAGCAAGTATAGGTGTGACTCCATTTGAAGCATTATATGGACGAAAGTGTCTCTCTCCAATATGTTGGGATGAGGTGGGTGAAGCAACATTGTTGGGACTGAAAGTTAGTACGATATGATCACCGAAAAGATCCAAATGATTCGACAACGTATACAAAGCGGCACAAGATCGACAAAAGAGTTATCGCGATCTTCATCGAAAGGACGTGAAATTTAGTATAGGGGATCATGTATTGTTGCGAGTTGCTCCATGGAAGGAGTTACAAGATTTGGGAAGAGAGGAAAGCTCAATCCACGATTTATTGGTCCATTTCAAATTCTTGACCGGAAGTAGGAAATGTAGCCTATAGACTCAAGCATTACCTCCAAATATGTCTCGTGTTCATAATGTGTTTCATATATCGTACTTCAGTAAATATGTGAAAGACCCAACCACGTTATTGAGTTAGAACCCGGACGAGATAGCCAGAAGACTTAACGTATGAGGAGGTACATCAAGATCTTGGATTGGAAGGAGCATGTCCTACGCACGAAGGTCATACCACAAGTTAAAGTTTTGTGGAGGAACCATGCTATAGAGGAAATGACCTGGGAATTGGAAATGAAATGAAAGCGAGGTATCCTCACCTTTTTGAAACACCAGGTACGTATGTCAATTTCGAGGATGAAATTTCATAAGGAGGGGAGGTTGTAAGACCCCAAATAATTAATAAATAAAATTTAATTTCCTCTAATTATTATTTTGAAATAGTAAGGGTTGATTTGATTAATGTGGATAGTTATGGGTAAAATACGCAAGTATTTCAAAATAAGCAAATGGTTATAAAATATTCATTATTGTCGGGGAATATTCGTTTGGTCGTGGAATATTAGATCTTTGTCAGGGAATATTTAAATTTATGGTATGACCGTGTGTGGAGCCCTATAATGGAAAGCGATTGGAGGAAGAAAATGACAAATATAAGTTGTTTAAAAATAATCTACGTAGTTATTCTAAAGTGTACCTTTGTTGGAATACCCGTTGGTTAAAACACGTAATACACGTTGTCGCACACAAGAGACTGCAGTATTGCACCAATTATTGACTCTTACGTAAGAAGGCACTACTCAATAATGGTTACAGTAATTACTGTTCAGTATTTTATTGATTTAATAATTGTTGCGTTGATATTTTATATTGATGTTGTTTCAATAATTATCATTACACAATATTTTTCATTATCGAAGCAATAATTCATATTATCTGAATAATATTATTAGATAACATTATTGGCAATGTCTAGAAAGTTACGCTAAGGGAGGTTTGGTCACCTAATTGCGGCGCCAAGTAAGGAGAAATTCTTATTCGAAAGCCCCTCTTTCCCTGAAGCTGCACTCGTTGTCAATATTGTGATTCTGTAATATTATTTGTGAATAATTAATTATTGATTTATATGATGAGGAAAATATTGATTTTATGTGGATATAGATGGAGAAAATTTTTTAATGTGACAATTGTTGAAAATTAAAATTTTATCTTTTTCTGATAAAATAATTCATTTAAATATATTATTATATTTTTAATAATATAATAATGATGATATTTTTACAATGAATGTGTGATATATGAGTATACGAGGAGAAAGAGTATTTTTGTTGCAATAAATGTTTAAAACATGTTAAATATGTTGGTGGACCCCATTTCTTGACTAAAATTTGATTATAGCCTGTAAAATTGCCCGTTTATGGATTTCGGTCAATTTCTGTTTGGAATTTGGAAAAATTTTCTTCTGTAAAGTTGTAGAAAATTGAATTTCCTATAAAAATTCGCGAGATTTGAATTTTCTGATAAAAGGGCTATTTATTATGAATTATTGAAGTTCCGAAGCTCCGAAATAATTGATTTTTGGAAGTTTAAAATATTTTTAATATGAAAAACGTTTTTGGTGATTTGAGTGTGGGTCTTGCATGTGTTTTAATTGCTGAATTCAGTTGGTATGCGTAGGAAGTTGTAGAAATAATAATAATATTATTAAATTAAATTTTCTACTTTGGTGTTCTAAGCATTTTCCTATAAATAGGGTGCTTAGGTTTTAATTGAAAATTACACTTAAATCAAGTTTTCTCTCTATATTATCGGCGTATTCTTGTGAGTATTTTGAGTATTGCTATACTATTGCAAGTTCAAGTCATAGTCAATATCAAGACGTTTCAACTAAGTAATTGCTCTTTCGAGGTAAGGGATATTTTTTTTTAAAATGATATTATTTATTCTAATATCATTATGTCAAGTATTGGTCCAAATTTTTAATCAAATTTGAAACTTTTAGTGACGGGGTTACTTATTCACGATACTGATTATTCACGAATATTTAAGATTATTCATCGAAAAATAAAATTTTTCTTTTCGTTCAAAATATCTATTCGGATACTAGCTTTGATTGTATCCATGTTTTGATCATTCTTGAATTTTACACCACTATGATTATTTTGAGGTATTTTTGGACGTGGATAAAACAAAGTACGAATCCTTAATCCTTAATCCTTGTCATTTTGATTCACTTTGGATTCGTTTCTTTAAAAAATATTTTCATCATCCTCGATCTTAAATGATGATATTATGGAATATCTTTGGCACTGTAGTGCAAAGATGAATGATTTCGATGAATATCTTTGGCCCGTAGAGTAAAAAGATGAGCAGTGTTTAGATGAATATGACCAATGATGAATATCTTTGGCTGAGTGCAAAGATGAATATTTGATTCCAGATATATATTGATTGATGTTACAGGGATAAAAGATAGACGACGAACTTTAAAATTCATACATAGAAGATAGTAGTTTGCATTCTCTACTTAACTCTTCTAATGAATTATTATTTCCGTTGCGAATATTGATTTAAAACTTGTTGTCTATTGTATTCTATTAGATTTTTTCCTGTTGAAGACTAACGATAATTTTGTTGTATATTATCTTAGTCATAATATTCTTTACTGGGCTAGTTGAGCTCACCCTTTTCCTTTTTGTTCCATTTTTCTTCTCAGAAGGCGAGAATGTAGCGAGTACGAGTCAGTGTATGGAATGATGGTTATAGAGAGAGTTGTTTAGTAGTCCTCACCATTTTTATAAAATAATGTATCAATAAATGTGATGAGGATTTATTTGGGTATAGATAGTGTCTAGAAGATAATATTTGTATTCAAACTCACAGTTTTACTATTGTAATAATAAAGTTGTAGTTGTTTCTGTACCGTGTATTGACAACTCAGAATGGGTGATGTATACCTATTTTGGGGGCGTCACAACTTGGACCATATGAATTGGTTAATAACTACTTTAAATTATCTAAGTTGGTTAAAATTTAGACCTGTATTTCTTAAAAGATAAACAAACACGAACCAGGTAACTGATTTCAACCTATTTTTTAATTTGTTTCGAACTAAAATCAAAAGAATCCAATTCTCTCCTCTCAGACATTGTCTTCTCCTTCTCCGTCTCCTTCTTCATAATCGAAAGATTGAGTGTTACTTTTGTCCCTCCAAGTTATGTCACTCACTTTTAAAGTCTTCCCTAAAATTCATTTTTCACTAATTAGGTCCTTAAAACGATATGTTTTGACATTTTCGTTCCTTTTACCAAATTTGACCCCAATCCGACCCATTTAGACCAAATTTTTACCCAATCAAGATGCTCAGTTTGACCCAAACCCAATTTTACCAATTAATTATTTTCAAATTATTATTTTAAATATTTAAAAATAAAATATTATTTTTAAAATATTATTTTTTTAATATTTTAAAATATTAATTAATTATAATATTTTAAAATAAAATAATTATTTTTAACATTTTAAATAAAATATTATTTTTAAAATAATACTTATATTTAATATTTTAAAATAAAATAGTATTTTTCAAAAATAATAATTTATTTTAATATTATAATTATTTTTATATTTTAAAATAAAATTAAAATTTTAAAAGATTTAAAAATAGTTATTAATTTTAGAAAAAATATTAGAAACTTTTATTTTTTCCTAAATTGAGTGAAGTTTCATAAAATATAGATTCAAAAATTAAAGTTTAAAATTTTTAATTCTTTATTATTTTATGAAAATATACACATCGTTTAAAAAATATTAAAATTCTATTTTTAATGATAAAGACAAAAACCATTTTTTTTTCCTTCTAAAAATAAAGTGTTACATTAAAAATGAAAAAAATCTATTTCTTTGAAAATAAAGTTTTATTTTCTTATTTAATTTTTTTAATATTTATTTTATGAAACTTTACTCATTTTATGAAAAAAATAAAAGCTTCTAATATTTTTTCCTGAAAATAATAATTATTTTTAAGAATATTTAAAATAATTATTATTATTAATATTTTAAAATAAAATATTATTTTCAAAATATTAATTACTTTTATAATAATTTAAAACTTTTTAGTTTTTTTTATAAAAAATAATTGGTGAAATTGGGATTGGGTTAAACTAGGTCGGGTGGAACAAAATTTGGTCAAAATGGGTAGGGTTCAAATCGGGTAAAAGAACGGAAATGTCAAAAAAATGTCCCTTTAAAGATTTAATTGGTGAAAAATAAACTTTAGGAAAGACTTTAAAAGTGGGTGGCAACTTGGAGAGCTGTCATTCTGACTAATCAAAAAAACCCATCTATGTATTCTCTCTTTCTATTTCGATCTCTATATAATTCTAGGTGTAAGTCGCATTATAAGTCGTCTGCCAAAATGCCTTGGGAATTTTTTTTTTGCTACCCTCTGATCTCGTGTTATTATTCCACTACTTTTTTTAACCTTCTCAGTTCCTATTCTTGTCATTTTAGCTTTGTTTTCAATTTGGTACAAGTATTTCTTTTATATTTTATATTTATTCTTATATGTTTTTTATATTTCCTATTGTATTTCCTTCTTCATATCTTTTAGATTTGGGAAAAAATAGCATAAAATTTGAGTTGTAGGTTGCTTCATGTTCATTTTTTCTGGCTTAATAGCTCCTTCAGAATATTATAAAAAAATTGAGAGAAAATATGTTCAAAAAAATAAGAATGAGAAATTGAACGAATATTATAAAAAACTAATATATTAAGTAATTTACTTCATTTGGTCATAATAATATTACGCAAGTTTTAAATTTAAAAAATGAGTTGACCTATATTGGACACATAATCATTTGGTTGCAACTGATTCAACTCATTAAAAACAAGTTGTTTGTTTTGAATTAGTTCTTAGAAAGAACCATAGTCATATTTTATAATCCATAAACAAACCAATAATTTTTATTTCCAATTCTAGTCATAAATAATTGACTCGTGATCAACTAAAAGACTCATAAAATTATTTCATAAAATCTATTAATGCCTTATTATATATAGTTATTGATTATTGATGTAAAATATGTGGTAGGTGGGTGATGAATAACTAAGTTTAGAGGGTACGTACAAGCGGTCAATATCAGAGGCTACATGCATGGCCTCCATTGACTCTTAACACTTAGGCCTATCTTGAAAATAAATAAATAAGAACTCATGATGTTGGGAAGAGTTCTAACTCAGGAACATTCTCTTACACATGTCCAAAAAGATAAAATATTATATGGGAACGTTCTAAGTTTGTGAGCACGGGGTAACTTGATATAGTAGTTGTACAAAACTATGCTCGAGGGATTTCCTATATAAAGACCAGATCTGAAGTATATGTAAATCACACAATCTTTGAGTTATCAAATTAACACATTTACCAGATACACTAAAACACAAAATGTTTGTATGGGCATTAACTCTTGTCTTCCTTCTCCTTGGAGCACTCTGGTGGATCATCACCACCTCAAAACGCCACCGTAAAGTACTACCACCAGGTCCTCGAGGCTTCCCAATTATCGGTAGCCTCCCGATGTTAGGTAACCTCCCCACCGCACCCTCCACCAGTTAGCCAAGCAGTACGGTCCTATCATGTCCATGCGTTTAGGTTCCGTCCCAACTATCGTAGTCTCCTCCCCTCAAGCTGCCGAGCTTTTTCTCAAGACTCATGACATTCATTTTGCTAACCGCCCCAAGTTTCAGGCCGCGGAATATATGGCATATGGTAATAAGGGCATCACCTTCACCGACGGTCCATACTGGCGCAATGTAAGAAAGTTTGTTGTACAAGAGCTTCTTGCTCCTTCAAAGATTAATTCTTTTGTTGGGATGAGAAAGGAGGAGCTTGGGTTATTGGTGAAGGAGCTTAAGGATGCCGCCGCTAAATGTGAGGTGGTGGATATTAGTGCAAAGGTGGCTGATCTTATTGAGAACATGACTTATAGGTTGCTTTTGGGACGTAGCAAAGATGATAGGTTTGATCTCGAGCATTATTATGAATGAGGCCTTCCTTGGTTTGGAAAGTTCAATCTTGCAGATTTTGTGCTTTTCTGCCAAATTTGACCTTCAATTAATTATATATATCTCTAGCTTTTTAAAGAAAGTTTATTTTGTTTATATATATTTTTAACATTTTAATAACCACAAAACATAAATCTCAATATATATTTCCTCTATATAGGGATTGACTCGTAGCTTTAAGGAAGCCGGCAAGAAACTTGACAAAATGTTGGAGCTAATTATTGATGAGCATGAACAAAACGCAAGTAATGGACTTCAAAAGGAAAATACCGACTTTGTTGATGAAATGCTATCATTGATGAAAAATTCCACAAGCACCCATCACGAGTTAGCTAAAGCAATTGACAGGTCGGGTATTAAATCTATCATGGTAGACATTATCACAGCAGCAATCGATACTTCGTATACCTCCATCGAATGGATACTAGCAGAACTCATAAGGCATCCAAGGGTGATGAAAAGTGTCAAGAGGAAGTAAATACCATTGTAGGACTTGATCGAATGGTGGAGGAGACTGATCTGCCAAAGTTAGAATACCTATATATGGTGGTTAAAGAAGGTTTAAGACTGCATCCTATTGCACCATTATTGGGTCCTCATGAGTCTAGGGAGGATATTGTGATCGACGGGTATTACATACCTAAGAAATCACGAGTAATCGTAAATGCTTGGGCCCTAGGACGAGATCCTAATGTGTAGTCGAAAGCGTTGAAGAATTCCTTCCAGAGAGGTTTACTAGGAGCAAAATAGATCTTGAGGGGCGTGATTTCCAGCTCTTACCATTTGGGTCAGGTAGAAGAGGGTGCCCCGGAATGCAGCTAGGATTGATCAACATTCAATTTGTGTTGGCTCAGTTGTTGCATTGCTTTGATTGGGAGCTACCGAGTGGGATTTCAACTGGTGACTTGGATATGGTGAGAAATGCAGGTTAACAATTCCATGAATCCAACACTTGCTTCTTGTGCCTAAAATCCGTATATAAACAAGTTCTTATACAAACAAAAAACACAATGCCCGTCATTTTTATAAGAGTATATATGACTAGATTATTGTAACAAATAAGGGAAATCATATTGACACTCCATATTGTTTAATTTTTTATTGATTTATTCAATTCCCGCTTTATTCCTTCGTATTCAGAAGGATATCTAGTCGGACATTGTATTTTACATATTCATTTTATGAAATAAAGTTTTATATATATTATTGTATTGGTCACAGACATTGAAAAAAAAAATAGACAAATGCAATACTGAATCGTATTTTATTTTATTTTTTGGTAGAAGGCAACATGTAGTACAAATCTGGTCAAGGATTTTACAATTTCCTTGAAATATGTAACTGTAGAGCTTTTCGAAGGATGACATTTGTATCAGAGGACTTTACAAATTCATACAGGCTTCTCTTCTTCCGTTGAGTTATTTTTGAATGTAATTTGATGCCAATAATTTTCGGATAAAGGCAATTTATTCTTTGAGATTGAATAATCAGTTTATTCTTAGTGCAATCGGCATTATCCTTATCATTCTTGCAAGGAAAATTGTCCTTTGTGTATAAAACGTTGATTCATATATAGCCAAATCTTTGAGAGTGATAAGCACTATATAAACCAAATTGATCCTAAACTTTAAAGTGCTATATATATTTTGATCATTGGTTTATTTATCATAAATCTTACTTGCAAGATCTTAACTTTCATTGTTGTTATTCTATATCTTATAAAATGATATACTTGACATATATGTGCTCAAACTTTGTTAATGTGTTTGTGTAAGAAGCAAAACATAATTATAAAAACAAATTTAAACTAATTAACATTTTAAGGTAATACAAAGAGGACATTATTAGCTTCTAATTTGGACGGTAAGAAGTATATACATTCAATTACTAGGGCAAACAAAATTAATATTGTACTTAACTTATTTTTTAGGCAAATTGAAATGTAACTTACTAAAATAGAGCCCCTTTGATTGCTTGTTATTTGCAGTGTCACCACCCCCCACCACTGTACTGTTCATTAGAGAAAATAAAATAAAGTATTTAATTTTTGGTTGTTATTTAAGTGGGAATTGAAAATAAAATAAAATAAAATGGATCCAATCCAGTGTTAAAGGGGAAAAGAAGCACCACCACTGCGTTATGCCACCACCACCACCAATGCGCACTACGCTGTTGATTTGTTAAAGGGGACGAGGAGGATCGGAGGACCGGAATTGAGGGAGACGATGGGAAGGAGGTGAGATTTGAGAGCCACGTGAGGGAGGAGCGAGGAAAGAGAAAGAGAGAGAGTGATGTGTGTGTGTGTGTGTGTGTGAGAGAGAGAGAGAGAGAGAGAGAGAGAGAGAAGTTTACTGCGGCGGCAGAGGAGGAAACTATAATGCCCCCAAATCTGAGTACTCGCTACAACAGACTTGGTGTTCACTATTCATCATCACCCTCAGCATCTATCAATATTTTTTTTATTTAACTAGTCTATTTAGACATTATATCACAAACTTCATCGCGGTATCACAACTTAGGTCTTATTCTTTTTACCTGATACCAACCTGTAACTTTTATATGATTTTTATCTTCCATTCTGTAGTTTAAATTTGACCATTCTGGTCCTATCATTATTTTCAACCTGCACCAAGTTAATGTTTGGCAAGAGTTAGCATCAAATATGCTCAATAAGTATAAAATTGAAATGAAACAATTTAATGAATAAACATGAATCAATAATTTAATATTTCTAAATTATAAGAATTATCAACTTTAGTTACTTGAATGGTCAACTTAAAGGAAAGAGAGTTATGTCAAATCGTACTATATATGATCAACGTAACAACGCTGAATATGACATGTAATTAACATGTTACCTTACTATATGTAGTACACAGTGACTTGTCAGAATAACTTAAAAGTGAATAAATATACTTTGGAAAAATGAATAACTCATTAAAGAGGCTTTTCAGCATGTGAAACTTCGTAAATGTGTGACAACACAAAGTAAATAACTAGTATTAGGACTTCAATATCATAGTCTTTTTCTTTAGATTATTCTTCAATATCCTAGGTTGGAAGCAAGCCAACCTCAGACAAACATCATCCCAACTGCTCTCCCAACATTTTCACAGGTGTAAATGCCAACCATTCCAAGCCATGTCCAGCGAGTGAGCCAACAGCTGCCACCAGTGCCAGCTTTACACGATGCAAGTGTGCATCAACCAATCTCTCTACCATACACACCCCTGATACAGCAGTATATCACAACACCCCAGAGAGTTCACGCCACAAGCCAGTACATAACGAAGGATGATATGATCGACGTGATCAATCAACTTCGCAGACAGACATCTCGACCCTCGGAGTTGGACTTTACTCCTCCTTACCCTACACACATACGAAGGCAGCCCTACCCGATAGGGTATATTGAGCATCCCCTGCAGTTTCCAAAATACAATGGTGAGAAAGGAAACGCCAGAGAACATATTGCCAGGTTCGTAGAGTCGATGTCTCTGTGGCTGGGATATGATGAAGTGAACAACCACAATTCAACAAAACTTTGACGGATAGTGCCTTCAGTTGGTACTACAATTTGGAGAAGGGGTTAGTCCATGATTGGGATGACCTAAAATTACAATTTTTTAAGAAAATTTTCTATGTGCAAAAATAGGTAACCATTGTACAACTCATGCGGTTCAAACAGAAGATGAATGAGGAGCTATCAGATTATGTTGACAGGTTCAGGGCCCAGGCACAGAAGTGCGCAGAGCCGATTGAAGAAAAGAACATGGTCAGCATTTGCAACAATGGTGCCTTAGACTCCTTCAAGCCCCACCTCATTACCAAGGCGTGTGATTCATTTGCGACCCTATCATCTTTTGTACAAGACTTGGGGGGAATCATGACACCAGTCATGCGATGGATACATGGAAGAGTAAGAGGACATCAACTGTGGCTTTGGTGGATTCTCAGTCAAAACCACAAGGGGGCAAGAGGGAGAAGAATGAGAAATTTGAACGAAGCGGAGAAAAGCATGGGGACAAGTATACCAGAATGCCAGTTTCGGAGGCTATCACATGCAGCGAGAAGGCGTTCAGGAGCCTATACAAACAATGGGTCGAGCATAGAGTTGTGAAACCTCCAAGGCCCCAGTTGGTTGTAACGGAAGAAATGAAAAGAAGACCAAACTTATGTGTATACCACCAATACGCAGGGAATTCCACTATGAACTGTTACAGTCTGCGGAGGATATACCATGAGAAACTGGTGGCCAAGGAGATTGAACTAGGAGAAGAAACGTGTAACACTATCACCCATGGTACAGTCCCAGAAGTCAAGAACTCAAATACTGGATCTATGTACAATCGAAAAAAACTCTTAACAACAGACGAATTAAAAATCCACCCAAGATGGTGGTCCACCAAAAATGGTGGTTTAAACCCTCAGGAGTATCCCTTGCCAAGCAATTGGATGACCAAGGGAAGAGGCACAAGAATTGACGAATAAAAAAAACTCACCCAAGATGGTGGTCCACTCTAAATAGTGGTCAAGTCCTCGTAGACTGCACTTGCCAAGAAATTGGACGACCCAAGTGACAAGGCACCCGATTTCAAGTCCTCGTAGACTGCATTTGCCAAGATATTGGACGACCCAAGTGACGAGGCATCCATTTTCAAGTCCTCATAGACTGTACTTGCCAAGAAATTGGACGACCCAAGTGATGAGGTACCCGATTTCAAGTCCTCGTAGACTACACTTGCCAAGAAATTGGACGACCCAAGTGACGAGGCACTCGAGTGTTACACTTTATCATCAAAAGTGAATGAGGCACCTGACTATAAGTCCTCAGACCCAAAAAGTTATACTTTCAACTTTAATAAAAGTAATTGAGGCGCCTGAGTATAAGTCATCAACCCCGAAAAAGTTACACTTTATCTCTAAAAGTGGTGAATGTTATGCTTTCGCCGACAAAAGCAAGATTTGTTATATGAAACGTTATGCTTTTCGTTAAAAGAAATTTTGATTATTAATAAATTTGTCAAACTTTCACTTATACTTGATTATTTCTTCTAATTTAAAAAAAAAGAAAATAAAATAAAAGTATAGATTCAAGTGTTAGTCTGTATGAAATATATGCACATGATTTTCTGATACAGGAAATGAAAAAAGAACTACGAAAGTTCATGATCTAAAGGCCCTGACCTGTCGAATTGAAGAGAGAGGAATAACTAAAGCTTGGTCTTCGTGGCTATCAGGCCTTCGAGGCTATGAGGCCTTCGAGGCTATCAGTAGGTCTTCGAAGCTATCAGCATATCTTCAAGGCTATCTTCTGGTCTTCAATGCTATCAGGCCTTCGAGGCTATTATCAGGTCTTCAAAGCTATCAACATGTCTTCAAGGCTATCTTCCGGTCTTCGATGCTATCAGGTCTTCAAGGCTATCAGGTCTTCGATGCTATCAGGCCTTCGAAGCTATCAGCAGGTCTTCGAGGCTATCAAGCCTTCGAGGCTTTCAGGCCTTCACGGACATCTTGATTCTCAATAAATTTTTAATTCTAAAGAAAAGAGAAATTTCCAGAGAGGGTACGAAAGATTAGATTGAAGATTTTCAAAATGTCACAGGAGAGATCCTCTAAGGCTCGCCCTTCTAGGGTTTGCTCCCTAGAGGTTCCCTCTCCTAGGACTTTCATTTTCGAGGCTTGCAAAACATCAATCCCCACAAAGTGTTCAGACAGTGGAATTAAGACTTCAACACTTATAATTCTTTGCGCGATCATCTCACCAAAGGCATGACTCACGCGCAGGGGAAAAAATGCTTACTGATAGATGAGATATACATCCTCCAGAGTAGAGGTGCATTCCCCCCAAGAAGTGATGAATATGCATGTAGAGGAGCACCATGGTCCTGTTGGATACAAAGGTCCCTGCATAGTTGGATGCAACGAAGAATGTTAGCCTTCTCTTTAGTATATCCACATAATCAGCATTCTCAAGTATTTCTCCGGTCCAATGCTGCCATTCCTGAATGTGGTTAGATGAATAAGACAAGAAGTGAATGAGAATGCGATCAGAATCGGGAAAGTCACCCCAACTTCCACAAGCCGTTGGATATATATAGAAACAAGCCTTCTTTCTATGGTGGAGGAAAAGTTATACGGTCATAAGTTTGGACTTGCTTCCAAAAGACGACGAAAATACCAAAGGAGGGGAGCCCTTTCCCAATTATTGAGAAATGGGGCTTCCTTGGTTATTCCCAAGTATGCAGAATGTTCAATAGGGAGGGCCTGCAAGAAAAAAGAATTCAGCATAAGGGATCTAAAGAACAAGGAAATGAGGCATTTGAACTTGAAGTGCTCACCATGGCAAAGAGGAAAGTCTGAGATTTAAGCCTAAAAACACTTGAAAAGAAGAAGAAACAATGTTAGGAGGAGTTAGGAATCATAATTATGCAAGAAACAATTTCCCAAAAAATTTCAAAAAAACTTCGGACATCATTTGAAGCCTTTTTTGGACTTATAATGGCATATGTCATGGAATAGTGATGACTTTTTTAGAGCTCGTCGATACAGTCGTTTTGATATATTACGGTCCCCAAAACTCCAAACGGATCAAAAGTTACGCTACAAATAGTAACTGCTCGTCCCGAACTTCATTTTTTTGCCCAAAACACAGATTTCTCCCTAGGGTTCGCCCCCTAGGGTTTAGCCTCTTAGGGTTCGCCCCTAGGGGTTTGGCCATCTGGAGCGGTTTCACTGCATGTAGAGCATTTTTTCTTCCTTCGTGGACAAAACGTCAAGTCTTTCTTTATTATCCGAAGGAAAAAACCAAGTTATAATCAAGGTAATGGGGCTCGGAAGACAAAATAAAGATTAGGAAGTCCTGAAAAAAAAAATTTGTAGGGTTCGGCCCCCCTAAGGTTCGACCCCCTAGGGGGTGTTCCCTCTCTTCATTCCTTTGATGAGGTCCTGTTGCTCCACCAATCAACTACTTGGAACGAGTGTTCCTTCGCCGCGAAAATTTTAGCCTTCCTCTGATGAATTCCTAGGGAAAAAACTAAGATGTGATCAAGGTGATGGGGCTCGGAAGCACAGAAAGACTACAATTGCCTGAAATAATAAAAAAAGAAATAGAGGAAGCAAGTCAAGAAAAATAGAAGAAGGAATGAAGCTCCAAAGCTCGGACGTTCCCCATAGGGTTCGACCCTATAAGGTTCATCCCCTAGGGTTCGGCCCTATAGGAAGAAATTCTCTTTGTTACCTCTCGCTCGGATTGAGGAATGTCTTCTTGCTGCTCCCTTGAGGATCTTCCTGGCTCGTAGGAAGAAAGAAAATCCAAAATGAAGCAAGATAAACAAGGAGGCGTGAATGGCTTGAGCAATGCATACATATGAATACTGTATAGCCCCAAAGTATGCTTACAACGGATAAGGAAGTAATCACTCTTTTTTCATTAAGGGAAGGATTCAAGCTGATTTCCAAAAGATAAGTATCTTTGAATTTATTTCTAAATAGAAATATATTAAAGATATTATTTGCTAAATATAAAGAAGATTTAATTTTATTCCCAATAATGGGTAATTTTTGAAAATGGATTATTTATATATATAGATGATAGTATATATATATATATATATATATATATATGTATGTATGTATATATATATAAATAAAATCTTTTGCTTTCAAATAAAGAAAGATTTGGTTTATTTCCAAAATAAAGAAGGATTTGATTTATTTTCAAAACAAAGAAAGCTTTGATTTTATTTCCAAAATAAGATTAAGATTTGATTTTATTTTCAAAAAAATAAAATTAATTAAGATCTGATTTGGTAAAAAGGGAAAAATCTGATTTACCAAAAGAAAGATTTTATTAAATTTAATTTTATTTGATCATTTCTCTTGTTCCAGGAAAAAATAAAGAAATAAATCTTTGGCAAGCTATGGAAATATTTTTGGAGGAATTCCCAATAGGTCCAAGGTAGAGCCCTGCTAGGTTTTGCCTCCCTAGGGTTTAATGTGAGACCCCAGATTTTATGAATAAATATTTAATTTTCTCAAAATAATTTTTTAAATATTATGGTGTGGATTTGATATAATGTTATAGTTGTGGGTTATATTTATAAATTTTGCAAAAGTACGCATGAGTTGTTATATAATATTCGATTGGTGGGGAATATTAAATACAGCAGACAAATCTTTAGTGGACCCCACAATGGAATTATCATTCGGATTGAGAAAGCGACAAAAATACTTTATCCGAAAATAACGGCGGAGGTTTTCTGAATTATCTTTGTTGAACTACCGGTAGTAAAGAAATGCGATGTCTGGCGTGGTTGCATAGTAGCACTACAGTATTGATTATTAATGCTTACGTGAGAAGTCACTCGGTTATACTCAATTATTACTCTGATAATTGTTGCATCATATCTCTCATATTATTGATTCGATTATTGTCACAAAGATTATCATACATAATATGTTATTTTATTAATTCAATAATTGAGACGACAAAGTTATTCATATTATTAAATTGCAATATTTACAATGTCTAGAAGTTCTATCAAGGAGAGGTTTGGTCACCTAATTGCGCGCCAATATGGAGAAATCCTTATTGGAAAGCCCCCTCTTTCCTGGAAACGACCTGGTTGTTAAATATTGTGAGTTATAATATTAATGATGAATGTTATTAAAATTGAAGTTGTGTTCGGAGTTGAATTTGGAGTCGCGGACGTGATATTTGAGTCCGGAATGATGAAATTAGTAAAAATAGTGTATAAACACAAAATTTTCCGGGATTCACTATTTGGACAAAAGGTCAACAGTTGACTTTTTTGGGAAAAGTTAAACTTTAAAATTTCAAAATTTATATTGTTGATAAAAATAGTTTCATTGTGTTGGAATTATTTGTGTTAGTGAAAATCGACATTTATTTCGATAATAATTGATGTCTGGAGGTTATATTGACCAATCGGATATTTAATCGGATAAATGAGAAATTGATTGCTATTAATTCACATGATTATAACTATTTGTTCACATGTGTGTACTATTGATTCACATTCTTGTTACTATTAGGGGAGTTGGTGCAAGATTGATAATACTTGCATGACTAAGTTAAAAATGGAGGTATAGATAGATGTACTATACTGTAATTGTTTTTATCACGTGCTTTACTATTGATTCACATTATTTACTATTAGGGGAGTTGGTGCAAGTTTGATAATACTTGCAGGACTAAATTAAAAGTGAAGAAAAAGAGGAAGGTATTATACTATAATATTTCGATCCCCAAAGTGTGCAATTATCGAAACTATATTTTCCTATAAATAGAAGCTCATTCTTCCTTCATTTCTCACCAATTCACTAAAGCTATAGAGCAATTATTATAGAGAGAAATTATAGAGAGAAAGAAGAAAATTATTCTGCTACTTCACTACTTCTATATCCAGTTTCTTCTAAGGTAGAGAGTATTATTTCTTTCTTATCCATAAAGAGAACTTCTGTTATTCCATTCTTTATCATTCTGTTGGAACATCACATGCGTGCGTTTTACATGGGACTGGTTCCATTATTTATCATTACATTGGAATATCACATGCTCATGCGTTCTCATGGGACTGGTTAAAATCTTTATTATTACATTGGAATATCCTGTTTATCGTTTCTGTGGGACTGATTCCGTCTTTATTATTACATTGTTGGAATATCACATACATGCGTTTCTGTACGGACCGATTCCCCTTATTTATTATTTTGTTGGAATAACTCGCATGTGCGATTCTATCGCATGCATGGTGATTTCTTTTGTTATTCCATTCTTTATTATACTCGGTTGGTTAAAGTTTTGACTTTATACTCCATGAAATTAGTGGAATATCCTTGATATTTGCGCTTCATCGATATCTTTTCATGGAAATATTCTTACGAGCATTCTTGAATTTTACTCTACAAAGCAGTATCATGTTGACATTTTGGACATTATTAGTTCCTGGATAAATTAATCCTTGAACTTGTTTTATTGAATTCTTATATCATTGTCATCATCCTCATGTTTATATTTTGTTGAAAGTCATCTGTGGCCTGTAGTGCATTGATGGACTTGGTATAATTATGACCAGGGATTATTTGGTGTAATCATGACCGTAATGTTACAAATGATGTGGTAAAAGTCCTCATTGGCCCATAGTGTATTGATGGACAGTTTTTGGTATGATTATGGCTATGGATTCTCTTGACCAAGGGTGCAAAGATGAATTGTTTTATGGCATGATTAGGAATAGATTGATGAAAACACGATTATCTTTGGCACGTGTAGTGCATGGATAATTCGTGGTCGTGATCTTAAAAATATCCTTGGCACTGTAGTGCAAGGATGAGTTAATGATGTGGATTATTTATAAAATTTGAGTCTCGTGATAAAGTTGGTGAAAAACTTTTTAAATCATAGAAGATAGTAGATTTTATATTTTACTTGACTCTTCTAATGGATTGTTTATTCCGCTGCAATTTTTGATCTAAAACTTGTTGTCTATTATATTCTATCAGTTTTTATACTGTTGAAGGCTAATGATAATTTATTCTGCATTATCTTAGTCATAATATTTCTTACTAGGCTAGTTGAGCTCACCCTTTCTTTCACTGTTCTCTTCAGGAAATGAGAACGTAGCTGGGACTAGTCAGGGAACAAAGTGATGGTCCTAGATGTTTGCATTAGTAGTCCTCACTATTCTGTAAAATATTGTGATAATAATAGTAATGAGGACTCCTTTTGAGTTTGTATACTCTCTAGTAGACAATATTTGTATTCAAACTCACAGCTCATGTTGTATATTTAAGATTATATTTGTATTCTGTACCATGTAAGTGGCGACCCAAGATGGGTGACGTAT
This sequence comes from Panax ginseng, assembly GCA_020205605.1. Lineage (NCBI taxonomy): Eukaryota > Viridiplantae > Streptophyta > Magnoliopsida > Apiales > Araliaceae > Panax > Panax ginseng. The sequence goes on from CM035141.1 coordinate 83,954,587, forward strand.
ACCTGTTTTGGGGGCGTCACATTTAACCTTAAGGGTTTGGCTCCCTAGGGGTTCCCTCTACTAGGACCATTATCTTCAAGACTTGTAAAGTGAAGTCCCGCAAAATCGTTCAAAGGCTTGAAGTATTCTTATGCAATCCTCTATTTGGGAATGCGACTCTCGCGCAGGGGGCAAATGTGGGCCCAGGTGCAAATTTAGGGTTCACATGACCTAATTAATTTAAATGCACAATTAGGGTTCCATGACCTCATTAAATGCGCAAATTAGGGTTCACATAACCTAATTAAATGAATACGGATAAGTCGGAAATAAAGGGGCTAGACCCGGGAGAAGCCTCCACGTGTCCCGAGGCAGAAGGCTTGTGGAGGCGGCTCGTTTTGGGAATTGATTGAGGGATTGGATTGGTGGCTAGAAGGACATGGCGATATGGGCATTATTCTAATGACTAAAGGGTATTTTTGGAATTTTCCTGAAGACATGTGCCTGGCATGTGATTACTTAAATTCCAGGAAGCTCTATAAATACCCCTTCCATTCTGTGAAAGAAGGGACCTCTCTGGAGACTCAGGACTTGGACTCTTGGACGATCAAAGGACTTAAACATTCTCTCTCAACACTCAGAAAGACTCTTGGAATCCCAATAACCCTAATAAGGTTTTCGGATTCTAGGAGTGGAAGGACTTAAGAAGAAGGCTCTTAGAATCCCAATAACCCTAATAAGGTTTTCGAATTCTAGGGGTTCTGTCACGCGTCATTGGAGTAATCGCCCACATGTCATTCTCCCCTCTTCAATCAATCAATCAATTTCGTGCTCTTCGTGGATTTCTCTCCTCCTCAGCCAACACGAAACCCTAAACTAGAAAGGCACGATTTCTTTGCCCACAGAGCGTAACCTAACAATCTTACAAGCTAAAGCCTCACCATGACAATATATGGCCTGGGTATATAATCTCTAAGTCGGCATTATATGGACAATAATTATTTAACAGTCACACAACTGAAAACTTTTACCAATAGTCTTGAGAACCATGAACTCATCATACAGATTTCAACAGTCATAATTGCTTTGATTATTTTACATGGTCATGAGGACCTTGAACACATCATACATAATTCAACAGTCATAATTGCTCTTAATTCTGTACATGGTCATGAGAAATTGAACTCTTTTATAAAAGTTAATAGCCACAAAATTGTCAAATCTTTTAATTATGCCAAAACTAAAAGAGTTAAGTCGACATTATATAGACCAAAAGTCCCCACAGTTATATAAATTTTTGACTATCCATAAGTGGTTAATAGTCACATAGACTTCAAAACTTTCCATAAATACGGCCTTATATTATGAGGTTGTTCTTCTGTAGTCTTAACTACTTTCACAACAGAGTAGCCGAAACAAATGACATTCAGTCTTAAAATAATATTCATGATCAACATATTGAATAGTTTGATATTACATAACAATGAACATAAGTTTAGCTAATAAAAAAAATTCAAATGCATGTAGGTGCCGAAACTTGCACAGTTATTAAAAAATTTCGTAAGTTTAGAACTTGCAATAATAACAATCTTACTACAAGTTAAAGAAATTGCTCAAAGTGAGGAAACCTGCAAAAATTTAAGAAAACTAGCACACAATAATTAATAATTTGTACAAGTTAGGGAAACTTGTCTACGTCCATAGTTCATCATCTACATTATTCACATTCAATATTTCTTTCTTCTATACTCAATTCTGAGTCTTCTACAACATTAAATATAAAATATTTTCTGTCAACAAAATAACTTCCTTAGAATAATATTCACTTTTATTAATTTACTTCCCATAATTATATTTTAACATTCGTGTTAACTTCTCCAATAATCTTATAATTCAAACATTCTAAATTTTAAGAAAATCTCTTCGTTGCGTCAAAATAAGTTATTATACGTCAAAATATATCTTTATTCAAAATTCATCTCAAGCCGAGTTATAACACCCGTTTTCCTAATTTTACTTTAACAAAACACTATTTTTTGTTTGTATCATAACTCTTTCGTTATTTATCCTTTTTTGTTCATTCGTGAGTCAAATTAAAATTATATATAGTGATAAATTTGAACTTAGAAGTTGTCTTACCATATCCATTAGTTCCCAAACTATGTCAAACATGTATATATATATATATATATACACACACAATTATTTTTTATATTTCATGGGATACGAGAGTTTAATTTTTTTCATTGTATTTAGAAAATATATAGTCTTGAATAGGCCTGACAATTTGGCTTACAAATTGGTAGCTCAATCCAAATTAACTTGGACCATATGAATTGGTTCATAACTACTTTAATTTATCTAAGTTGATTAAAATTTAGACCCATATTTCATAAGAGATACACAAACACGAATCAGTTAACTGATTTCAACCTATTTTTTAATTTGTTCCGAACTAAAATCAAAAGAATCCAATTCTCTCCACTCACAATCGTCTTCTCCGTCTCCTTGTTCTTCATAATCGAAAGACTGAATGACACTTTTATCTCTCCAAGTTGTGTCACTCACTTTTAAAGTCTTCCCTTAAATTCACTTTTCGCTAATTACGTCCTATTTTCATTCCTTTTACCAAATTTAACCCCAACCCGACCCATTTAGGCCAAAATTTTACCCAACCTAGACGCCCAGTTTGACCCGAACCCAATTTTGCCAATTAGATATTTCAAGTAATTATTTTAAAATAAATATTATTTTTAAAATATTAATTATTTTTAATATTTTTAAATATTAATTAATTTTAATATTTTAAAATAAAATAATTTTTTTTAACATTTTAAATAAAATATTATTTTTAAAATTATACTTATATTTAATATTTTAAAATAAAATATTATTTTAGAAAAAAATAATTAGTTTTAATATTTTAAAATAAAATATTATTTTAAAATAATATTTATTTTTTAATTTTAAAATAAAATTTAATTTATAAAAAGTTTTTAAAATAGTTATTATTTTTAGAAAAAATATTAGAAACTTTTATTTTTTTTTTCAAAATGAGTGAAGTTTCATAAAATATAAATTCAAAAAATTAAAGTTTAATATTTTTAATTCTTAAATATTTTTTTGAAAATATACACATCTTTTAAAAATATAAATTTCTATTTTTAATGAAAATAATGTTTTGTTATTTTATTTTTTAAATCTATATTTTATGAATTTAGTAATTTTAAAAATAAAAATTTCTATTTTTTCTAAAAATAAATTTGTAATTTTAATCTATATTTTATAAAACTTTACTCATTTTTTAAAAAAAAAAAAATTCAAAATTTTTTTTCTTCAAAATATAAATTATTTCAAACTTTTTAATTTCTTTTTTAAAATGAATCGCTTTTTATATTTAATTTATATTTTTAGTTTTTGTTTCTAAAAATTCTAATATTATGAATACATATAATAATGGTAAAGATATAAACCATTTTTTTCTGCTAAAAATAAATTGTTACGTAAAAAAATGAAAAAAACAATCTATTCTTTTGGAAAATAAAGTTTTATTTTCTTATTTAATTTTTTTGAATCTATATTTTATGAAACTTTACTCATTTTATGTAGGGGTGAGCATGGTGCGGTTTGAAGTCTAAACTGCACCCGAAACCGCTTAGGTGCGGTTTGACAACTTTAAAACCGCACACGAAACCGTTTGTGATTGGTGCGGTTTCTAAGAGACCCCAGATTTTATGAATAAAGATTTAATTTTCTCGAAATATTTTTTTTAATATTATGGTGTGGATTTGAGATAAATGTGCCTATTCTTCCTATTCTAATTGGATTGATTTGAATTTCCGTTTATATGCCAATAAGAGAGGCCTTTCTCGAGGGTTGTGAGGATCCCCATATTCGACCTTGTAAATTGCCGATGCCGATATAGGCTCAAAAGAAAGCATTTTCTCGAGACAGAGATATGACCTCCCTAGCTTCTATTCTCGATCACCCTCTCCTCGCCCACAAATTGACAACCAATTCTGACGATGAAAAGAACTCCTCAAATCCTAAGTACACTAAGTGGGTAAAGGCGAACGGTTGCTCGTTAATTTGGATCAACGCCTTGGGATGGAAAGGAGTTGGTCTTTAATCATTTGTGAATCCTACCGATGCCGATATCTGAAGGATTTCCCATGTCGTAGCAGAGCGAGGTGGTCGGTCAAATCGTCTGCAGTACATAAACCGCTTGAATAGAAGTTATGGACCCTTCTTTGGTGAAGTAATTCTTTCCTCAGAAAGTACCCATTTTTGATTACTAAGGGTGGGTTGATAACCCACAATGGAAGGCATTCTACCTAATAAGGCGGATACTTGAGATCCTGCTTGGAATTAAAGCGGAAGATATTGTCGATAAATAGAAACGCGTCTTGTTCATTAATTGCTTCAAGGCTTTTTCCTTTCTAATGCTACGAAGTTCTATTATTACTTATCTATCGCGGGGAGGTTGGATAACCGATGCCCGTTGGATCGTGTGTAGCCTTGATTGAGGCTTGTTCGTTTGGACCGCCAAACTAGATGGTAGCGTGATCGAAGCCAGATGCGTGATTGTTCGAGCGGGTACCGTGATGTGCTTGCTATTAAGAATATGGCATACCAACGATCAACTTACTCTATGGAATGATGGAAAGGAAATGGGATCGACAAAAGAGAGATCCATTTTCAGGAAAAAAAGCAAGGTGGGATTTTCTCCGCTTTGCCTTCCCTAAGTAACTTCGCTACCTTTGTGGATCCAACATGTCTTATACCCAAACACGATCCATAAGAAGTGACTTCTCTTAGCTTTCTTCCTCCGGCGCTTGCATGCCCCTACGCGTTAGGGGGGAGATTCGCAAAGGAAAATACTGAGAGGGAGGAGCACCTCTTATTCTCTTCATGAGAACTTCCGGATCGAAGAAGCATTCGGAGCGGGCTCAAAGCGTTCATTTCGTTAAGCGGCTTAAACGATCCGTGAGGGGAGAGGGTCAACTCGCTTAGATAGAGGCGATAGCCCGGTTTGAATTGAATATCCTTTTCTGTGCTTGTCTTGTATTGAGGTATACTGAAGATATGAGTCAAAGTAGTAATGTGAAGGGATGGAGCCATTAGTAGCGGAGTTCATAATAAAGTCTTTTTTACCCTAATACCGATCCCAAGCCAAGGAAATCGATAGGCAAGGGCCTTTGTCCTCACAAGGAATGATCGACTTAGGAGTCGGCCAGGCTTTTTATGCGACAAAAGCCTTGTGTCACAGAATGAACCGAGACTCCTTCTATGCCTATTTCCCTCGGAGATCAGCGCCATGCGCTTTGCTTCGCTTTATAGAAGAGAGAGCCTTGTCTTGAGAGTGAAAAGCAAGGGCAAGCGATAGAAGGATAGTCCTCTCATGTGAACTACTAGAAAATGGTGAGATCATTAGTGAAAGAAGGACCAACGGCGATCCTATCCTAAAGGAGAAGGAGGAGTCGGTTTTCTTTGAAGATCGAGGAAAAAATAGGACAATTATGCCATTGAATATCGTTTTTGAAGCCATTTGGTAGCATGTAGTCAGAAAGCGGAGATAAACAAGTGATAAACATTTAGTCCTCAATTCACACTTTCTAGATATCTTTTCTATTATCTTTGCATCTTATCGGAGAGAAAACAATGGGAAGTTCAGTCAAACGCATTTCCCGCGCCAATGATCAAGCAAATAATTCATTCTAATGCGCCTACCTTAGGTCACGAGCTGCCTTAAGGCATGCCTTTAGCCCTACTACTCCTAAGCCCTTATTCCACCACGAACAGCGGAGTAAGCTCTCAGGCCTTCCTTTCTTCGGCATTCATTCGTCTCAAAGAAGGAAAAGGATTGAATAGAGGAACTCCCGAACATTTGGCGATCTCAGATGTGTCGATATCAATGGCGACTCATTATTTCGATGAATCCTTTCTGTCCGAAGACATTGTAACTACTCTGGGTCTCATTTGATAATCCATACGGATGATGAGTGGAATAAGCCTCTGGATGATGATGTTATGGAACTTGGCATAGAACTACCGTGCCTAAAGGCGAGGCGGAATGGATGGATCGCATAGATATTATTTGCTTTGGTAGGCGATGGCAAGGGATCCCATCTAATTGCAGCGTAGGTGTGTTTGAAAGCGACAAATAGTCCTTAAAAGCCTTCCCCCTTTCAAAGTCCGCACATCTGGGATTTTTTGCAGAAAACTCTATTATGCTTTCCTCTAACTCTGCGATAAAGGTCTTTGTCGGTTGGTTGTTGAGCGGATAGTTGGAATGGTTGTTCGCTTAGCCCTCCTTCCCACTCCTTTCCTTTGTGTCTCTCCCTAATATGGGAGGTGTGAAGTTCTCTTGCGACTTCTTAGAGATTCTCGCTTGCGGCTTTCTTACTCTTGATACGACTATCGGTTAGCCATCCAGGTAAGTAAGCTTTTCGCTTTACTCGTTAACTGGTTTAGCTAACTCCCAACCTTCCAATTGACTCGCAGTGACACGGCGCTTCTTCTATAGCTCTGGACCCCACCGATAAGCTTGTTCGACCGCCATGGATAAGTGTTAAACTTTAAAACCATCCTTGTACCTTTTCCAAAGACATGGTGATAGGTTGCCTTAGAGACTCGCCATGGATTAATGGGACCCCAAAAGACTTGCCTAGGTCTGAGGTGAGAGGAATGTTGCAATTAGAACTGATAATATAGTGAGACCAGCGAGTAGGATAAGGGAAAAAGATGTTTATACATACACAAAGGATGAGCGAAAGGTGTCATGCCATGGAGTGGGGAATATCCCGAGTCTCATGTAAGACAACTAAATGCACCTCGAGGCCGAGGAACTGAGGGACCTTCTCGAGTACAGGATAGGTAATTGAGAGATAGAGCTAGCCTATTCGTTATGGGGAATCAATGCTCCGGGCCGAATAGAGCTTACCTACAGAACCTGGCTTTCTCCGGCGAGCTTTCTCTCGTAAAGCCAAAGACGCCCCAAGACAAGGTACAACTGTTGGGAAAGATTTGTACAAGTTATACGTTTCGTCACCACCACTTTGTGGAAAATCGTTAGGTATGAATATGTTAGATACCTGTGACTCGATTGGTGAAATAGTATCTCTCCCCCAAAAAGCATGTTTTTTTTTACCGACGCACAAAGAAAAATTTTTGTTGTGAATGAACAAGATATTGAGGACAATTCCTTACTTATCGAAAAGGGGTATTCTATTAGAAAGGTAGCACACAAGCATCCCAATTCCATAGATTTGAGTTCAAGTGGCACAGGACCTGTTTCCGGATCTCTACTTTATGGCAACAATATTATCTCTGGTGCCATTATTCCTACTTCTGCAGCTATAGGTTTGCACTTTTACCCAATCTGGGAAGCGGCATCCGTTGACGAATGGTTATACAACGGTGGTCCTTATGAACTAATCGTTCTACACTTTTTACTTTCCGAGGACATGCGAAAAGCGATAATAGATCTCGTCGTTAAGAAAAGAAAGTTTAATAAATATATATATATATAAATGCTTATCATTCATTAATAGGAGGCAAACTTTATATTTATGTTAAAGAAGAGAAAAACAACAGTATATGCTTTAGGTCAATATTTATCTATGTCTGCTCATAAAGCGCGATCCGGGGCTATCTGTTTTATCCTGAAGGGGTGCCCCTCAAAAACAGCACCTTAACTCATCATCTGCGAGAAATGCAAAAAGGCTTTCTTTCTTTCTAGAGGCTTTGACTTGAAATAGTTGCCTTCCTCCTTCAGACGCCAAACTTATTCCGTCTGTCGAATCATCGATGAAGGCTTTTCATCTTTCATCTAAAAGTCCTTTCAATCTCCATTCTCCATACGGTACCGATAGTGGAATGAGCCTCTGGGTGATTCCTGCAATCAATTGATGGCATGGCTCAGGTAGTGACTACTTTCCAGGAAAGGGGGGCGATCTCCGAATCTCTAAGCAAGAAGGATTGAAAGTTTGAAAGACCTTAAGATTGCATAGTCGACTATGAGAACTCTCTCTCTCTCTCGTCTTTCCTTCACAAACGTCTTGCCTTTGTACCCTTAAGCCGACTTTTGCGTCAAGGGGTAGCGAATTCTTCTCTGAAACATTTTGTTGGCTTGCGTCGATTAGCTAGTTGGATAAGAGAGTGGCTTTTATGTGTCGGGGAAACATTTTGTACCGATCTCCTTCTTCCGCCCATGCGTTTCGATCTCAATTTGCCTATAGCGTCGAGTTCCGAGCCCGCCTCAACCTCGGACCGAAGGAAGAGTAGCTTGGTTCACTGTGTTCTACCTGCGCAGGCTCAATCGGACTCAATCGGGGTGTGCAGGGATGCGCGATTCGCGAATATCGAGTAGCAAAGGGGTATCGCGGAAGCCCTTGTCAACAAGAACATATTAGAGCTTTGCTCGTTCGGGGATTTTTTCGGACAATGTAATTGGGTTCGACTCCATAACCCCGATGTGGCTTAAAAAATCGGCGTTAATTTTCTTTATGTGAAGCCAACTCTTGTTTGCAGCGCAGATTTGCTTTTTCGACCCGACTATTTCCTCCGAGGAAATAGAATAAGGAAGACCACTTTTGAGCCCAACCACCCCGAGGGGAGGATTTAGCAAAGCTTCGGAGGGGCAACAAAATGTTTCTCCCTCTCGCTCTCTTCTCATTCCACTTTTAAATAGGAACAAAGATGGCGACGCGGTGTTTCCCCCCACACCGTGTGTCCTCGCGGATTGAATATTACAAGATAGCCATCCTCACCAACTAGCTAATCGAGATATAAGCCAACAAAATGTTTCAGAGAAGAATGAATATGCCGGATCAAAGATCAAGACCAGATTTCACTGCGTCTTATGAACCGCCAAGCGTATTGTATTTCGGAAAGACTAAGACGAGACCAAGACGGATCTGAGGGCAAATGCCCGATGAGGTTCTTTCTCTTTCTCTTGGTGGCATCGGCGAGGATCTAGACATTATTTGATTGGAAATTGTTGTGTGAAGGCCTCTTTGTCATTGTCTCATGGGCCCCTCTAAAAGAAGTTGACCATAACAAACAAACACTGATACACCTTTTTCGTTTCGCCACAGGGCCTATATGGAGTAGAACCCACTTCTTCCACGACGACCCCCACTCACCCCATAGTAACAATAAAGAATGTGCTAAACTATTAGCAGAGGAGTAAGCTGCTGGCGAGTTAAGAAATTGCACCTTCCAAATAGGAACTGGCCAATCCATGGGTCAATAACTTCAGTATCCTCACCTATAACCCCCTTAGAAGAGCTTGGATCTTTACTTGCATTCCTGTCATCTCTTGTCTTGGCAATACACTGTTATCTTCTTGATGATCATGTGACACCTTACCACCAGTATCCATTTCTCACAAAAGCCGAATTTTCTCATTACTCCTAAAAAGCCAATTCGATCCAAAAAGATGCTTTTGCCATATCCTGAGTGTCTTTTGACCCCCCTCCTATTAAGCCTTTCGGTTTAAATCCCCTATCACTTAAAGCCACCTCGTGAGCCAAGGAGATCTTCTCTACATTAGTCCTTTAACAAAATCCCCTTGTTCCTTAAAAAAAGGAGAGGAGAAAAAAAATGGATTGCCCGCACAGACTCACACTCGGACTAATCTTTGAAAAGGAACTACGCCGGGGACTCTGACTTCGATGACTCGATGTCCTGGAATGACTGCGCTGATTGGTCAAATGGAGGAATTCCAAAGATATTTAGAGCTAGATAGATCTCAACAACACTACTTCTTATATCCACTTATCTTTCAGGAGTATATTTATGCACTTGCTCATGATCATGGTTTAAATATAAATCCAGAGGGTGCGGTAGCCGGCAGAGGAATGGGTTGGCCAATGCCTATTGAGAATACCCATGACTTTTTACCAAGACCAAAGAAGCTTGTTGAAATTGTTTAGTTCCGCTTCACGTCTTGGTTGACTCACTGGGTCTCCCAAGGCAAAAGCTAATTACAAATGTTGGCGTAGCCTCAGAGGTCGACCTCGTTAATCGGAACAAACACCCCTATCCAGGAGATGAGGAGGGTCGGGACTCCTAAACACGACTTGTTGCATTAGAAATTGCCAAGACGAGAGAAATCCCCACCTACCAGAGCAGAAGAAACCGCCGATGATAGGTCACGAGAAGAGATCGATGAGCGGACTTAAGGTCGAAGGAAAATAGTTCCTTTTTCCAATAAGTCGCAGCAGTGGGTGCACTCGCTTTATATCTCCGAAACAACTAGTAGATTGAGTTCAATATCGCAGATCCCATCCCAAACTAATATTAGATTCTGTTTTCTAGATTATTGATGGTGCAGAGCGAAAGCAGAGCCTCGATGACTTAAGCCTCTTTAAGGGCTTTTCAAGAGTCTCTTTGAAGAAGGAAAAACTCTTTTTCAACTTCATCTAGTTTGCCACAAGGCATGCAAAGTCTCCGACGCGGCGACTCTCACCGTGATCTGGCCGCACAAAGACTCCTAAATCCATCCAGAGCCTTTTCTTCCACTCTCCTCCTCCCGAGTCTGTCTTGTCAGTATCTAAAATGGCTTCGAGCATCCGGCACCACCACCGCCTTCTCTCTCCTTCTTCTAAGACTTCCCACCACAACAGACTGATCTTCTCTTGATCCATCCGAATCACACCCTTGCGATCCAATGGCCAAGAAATAGCACTTTCGTCGAAAGTACTGCTTTCACGTCTGACTTCTTCCCGATCCCCCTCTAAAAGGCTATCGGGTTGTCATCGACGTTGACAAAACTTGACCTCGCAGTTTTAGTTTAAAGCTTAGCTCAAAGGATTCTTCCTTTCCTTCTGGCGGCAAGTAGCTCTCCTTTCTTCCTTGTAGTTTAGGATTCCTCTCTAAAGAGGTCCATTTCGGTGACACCTCGAAAGTTCCTCCGATCTTGTTCTCGCCGAGGACGTCACGAAGTTCATATAGGTATAGAGTGCGCGGCAACGCCGCACAATGCCTGGAATTTTGATGAACGAGCTTGAGCGCGCTTAATCGCCGAGGGAAGGGCAATTCAAAGACTAACACCCTTCCACTCCATCACTGCTGCTACCGGGGAATGGATTGGTGTCCCTCCAACTCAATCAATATCAAAAACATGTCGTGACCGGTTAGGCTTGGTTTATTTTGTCAGAAAAGAAAGTAGGTTTCGGGGGTTCATTGATTAGCGGAA